>OZ038517.1:34565937-34600937 GCA_964036315.1 Acanthosepion esculentum | reverse complement strand
TATTTTATTCAACACGAGACATAATTCAACAACTTCAATTACAAAATATACAAATAAATTTATATGCATAAAACCAACATTTCTTTTAGTATCTAAATATATAGAATTTTATATACATACTCTTCTAAGCCAGATAAAATATTTAAAAAAAAAAAAAAAAAGTGATTCTTATAAAAATTTAAAAAAAAAATAGTTCTTAATTTAAGCTGATGAAACTTACTAGTTCTGATTAGTAAAAAAAAACATTAAGTATAATTTTTAGTAGTATAGGATAGCATATTTGACAATACACACTACAGTTTGTTTTGTCTATATTTCCGAGAAAGTATTCAGTTTACATTGTTGTCCTCATCTTTGTCATATTCATAATGTTTCAGCCATTGTATGCTCCAGCCTTCTTCAGGTGATATACATTGGAATTTCGAACTGAACCCTTTATTTAATCCATGAAACTACATTGTCCTAGTTTCACGTGCCATCCCTTTTCTGGATGTCTTAGTTTCAGTTAATTCTCTTTAATAACTCAACTGTTGGTTGAAGTAATGCAAAAGTGACTTGACCCAAATAGTTGTGAATTCAATCCCTGGCCACAGCAAAGGGTGAACAAAAACTTGGAAAGTTGAGTTACCACAGGGAAATAACTGAAACCGAGACATAAAAAAAAAAAAAAAAAAAAGGCATGGTATTTGAAACTAGAACAATCTACCCCAGTTTCCACTAAGATTGTTTTAGTTCCAAATTTGATTTGAAATTTCAATGTATATCACCTGAAGAAGGCTGGAGCGTACAATGGCTGAAATGTTGTAAATATGGCAATAAAGATGAGGACAACAGTCTGAACACTCTATATAGTTTATCAGCAAGGAATTTTTTAATACTATAGAATACTACTAATTTGTGGAAACTCATTCTCTCATTATATATATATATATATATATATATATATACACACACACACACACAACTATACTAACATCTTAGAGTAATATGGGTTTACTCAAGCAGAAAATTGCCCATATAATAGAAAATAAAAACCCAAACATTCATTGCAAGCAAAAGTTAGTTATTAGAATCTTAAGTATGGCATTTATTTGGGTTCAACTAATTAATATGCATACATGACTAACAAAACTTGTGTATCTAATTTTCAGTAGGAGGAGTATATATTTTATTAAAACTTAAATCTCAACCAATAAACACACTTGATAGGTTGCTAAATTAACTAACATTTTTTAATATGAAAAACAGATTTTTCCTTATGTACTAAGTTTCTCATGGTTAATATTCAACTCAAGCTTGTTAAACATTCAGTCAACTGGCAAAACTGAAGAATTTGAATTACCTATTTAAAAAAAAAAATTCTTTATTGTACTGTATTATCCTGTTTTTAAAAATTGTTGAAGTCTTTTGGAATAAAGAATGCAAAGAGCTCCAAGATCTTAATGGCTGTTTAATAAATTAGACATGCATAATCGACCAAATGGATCAGAAATAAGCTAGACCAATGTTGCAAATATATGTAAAGTTTGATTAACACCTGTGACTACCTATGCACAAAGATGTGTTTATATATGATTATTTGACCTTAGAGAGGAGAGCACTAATTATTACTATTAAACTTCCATTATCTGCAATTACTCTGAAAGAAATATTTTGGTAAAAATTAAGTTTTATAATCTAGAAAAAAAACAAACATTTTAACCTTCACCATCAGAGATAGTCTAATTCAAACAAATTTAGAACATAAGTTGCTTATATGCTTTCATGATGGGTCATGAATTTAGTGTGACAAAAAATAATTTGATGAGCGTCACATTTTCAGTAGCAAACTATTTTCTTTACCCTGAATCATTACAAGTTTGTGTCCTTGCTATACAACCCCCTATGTGATATGACATGTTGAAGTTGATAATTAAATTAAACTTATGTCATGGTAAGAGTAACACTTGAACTAAATAGCTAATCTCAAATGCCCAATTGGTACAGTGGTTCAAATATTTTTCCCCAGATGATGGAATGTCTTGACTCTGAACAAGCCAATTAAGCTTCCATTGAAAAATTTACTACTATTTGACAGTGTTATTTAGCACTGAAAACAATTTACTTTCTCACTGAACAACAGTTTTGTTATTAAAATAAATATAACACAAAAGGGATAGTAAAAATTCATCTAGTCTCCATTCCTGATAACTTTAAAAACATTAAGGAGAATCTACAGAAGAATGTTCTTTGCTTGTACAGCCATAAGCTCAGAGAAAAGTTATGTCAAATTCACTTAAGGCAAAGGATAATTTTTATGCTTTATATATAATTCATTATTATAAGGGAAATGATTAACAAAGTAATCAAAGCAACTGTGAAGAATGCTAAATCCATAGCAATGCACAGTTTCAGAGTTTATTCATGCATGAATCATTGATTAGAAACAGCGCTATCTTGAAACAAAACAATAGTTATCAGTCTTGATATCTGAAAGCAACATTTGACAGGTAGTTTAAAATGCAGATGTTACCAATTTGAGGTGATGAAAATATTCTCGTCTAGTTAAAAATTCAGAAAAATTAAAACCATGTGCAGATTCGAATTATTTCAGAACTTAAGATTTTCATTTCGAGTTAAAACTGGTCATTGATTGCTAAAAGATAAATTTGATAAATATGAATATTTATTAATATTGGCATAAAGATCATTTTTTCTGCATTAAATTTTTTTTTTTTTTACTATTAAAAGCTATTGCTGGAAGTTTTACTATAAAAATATATTTTTATACTTTCCTAGTATTTTGACCTCAGTTTGGGGTCAATTGCACACTCCTTAAAATTTCCAATCTCCCAATCAGAGGCCTATCACCATCCAGGAAGGTCCAATGATCAGATCCAAGAGCATGCCAAATAAGTGAATCTGCAATTTGTGTATTAAATATGCAATTGATTGAATTAATTTTTCCAGTTTATCAACCTTTGTGCGTTATTTAAAGGTTAGATTACAAGAATAATTCCTTTTTAGTGAGTTAATATGGATTCATACCTTTCTTCAAAAAGGTATTTGCATCTAAGTCAATGTAACAAACGTGAATGGAATTTGAACTCAGCTCTAGGCTTTCACATTCCAAGCTGCTATCCATTACATAACCCGTATATCCGCTCTATTAAATATACAAAGCTTGTCTTGCATCACAAACGTTATGTAGTTATGTCTATAGAGAAACTGTTTTAATCCTGTTATCTGTACAAGCTATATCTGATTGTCATGCATGATTTTTTTTTCATAATGAACTCAGTATTTAAAAAATGTCAAGTCCTCAATTTGAATTACATAGTTTACAAACTGTGAAAAAAAAAATTTGCTATTTTGTAAAATTTTGAAGATCAAAGTTGTCTGGAATGCAAGAAGTTGCAAGAGTTCCACAAGTAGGTGGAATAGAAGAAATTGTTAGCAGAGAACTTACAGACATATCTAGCCATTTCAACTGTAAAATGATAAAATCTTGCTGCCAATCTAGTACTGTGCTTAAATTCATAAAGGAAGGTACCATAGAGGAAAGTTCATCAGAACAATTACCATGAAAGTAATTATAGAAAAGGCACAGGGAAGCTACATTATAGTAGTAGAAAAGTGACTGAAGCCAGGATGCTAGGTCAGGACTAATAACATTGCAGATTCTTCTTTGGATTTTATCAAGAATCATTAAATATATTGCAGGGGCACCAGACCAGATGCAGCTGCAATATTCAAATCAAGGATGAATGATAGATTCTGGAGAGAAAAACCTTATACTTTAAGTGCCTACCCAAAGAGAAATGTATGGCAAAAAAAGAATGGGAAAATGCAGATGTTTATTATCAATAGTACTCAAATGTGGCCAGAGTTAGCATTTGGCCTTGATTGACACTAAAAGCCAAGAGCCTGGGGAGATATTGACTTATACTCATGTCACCATGTGAACCTTTGTAAATATTTAACTTGTTATAATAAAGTTAATAGAGGACAGCATCCAAAGAAAATAAGATTGGGGACCATTAGTACTTTCGTAAAACTTCTAACACACACAATCATATTTGGTTGTACAAAACACGTCCACTTCTAATGAAAAAGTCTAGATGTTTGAGAATGCCAATGAAAATGAAATCTAATAAAAGTGTAAGTAAAAATCTATCAATGTGCTTAAATATTACAACTGCCTTATTAATCACAATTTAGGGCACAGTGATATGAGTAAATTATAACTAATGCAGGCTTTTTTGTTTAACTTATTTTAACAAAATGACAAATAATTTTGCCATTCTAAGGTTTTTACAATTTACATATTTATGAGGTATTGTGCTTCTCTTCAAAAACAACCAGTGCAGCTGTTATTTTGTAGCAAGTTTGAATTCTGAAGGGGGCAATAAAAACTAGAACAATTTCAAATGACTTAGTAACCCTGATCTATTTATAATGAACTAGACATTACTTTTAACATTAGATGACAACATTCCAATAGACTTAAGAGGTGCAGGCAAACAAAATCTAGATGCATTGAACTTTAATTTTGACTAGCAAACATTAGTAATAAATTATGTTGTACTACTTCACAAAAACAAGTTCAATGAATCCATTTAAAAACGTTATATGCTTAAAAAAAAAAATATATATATATATATATATATAAAGAGAAAGAAATTCTAATGTGACCCACTTTATATTTGATAGCATATAACAATAGGCAACAAATGTTAATCAATTCAATCCCATTTCAAACCCTGCCATAAACAATTTGCAAATAATTGATATAATTGAAGCAGTTACCTTGGTAAAATTGGTGTCTTACATAGAAAAAAAAACTTTGCACTTAATTATTCATTCTAAGTCTCTTTCTTCAGAATCTTTTGTCAGGAGTATGGTTTTTTTGTCTACCAGTATAAAATTAAATGTCTTCTGTGGGTGTATTCATATGTGTGTGTATGTATGTATAAGTTGTTGTAAGCAAGCATTTCTAACTATAAAGGACCATAAAGGAAGAATTCCCAAATAATGACCTCTTCTTTTTACCTTATAAAAGAAATTAGCAATTATGACATTTCCAGATCCAAAATCCTTTTAAACCAGAGATTCAAGATCTTAAGTCCTTGGCTTCATATCAAAAAACTTTTATTAGTGAATATGAGGCTGGATAAAAAAAAAAATTTTAAAACCCCACTGTTATATTTACAATACGTTTGCTTCCCCCCCATCCTTCCCTATATTTACAAGACACCCTTCCTTAAATTTACGTTACTTTTCTACTTCTTTACTTTATAGTACATTTATGATGGACTTGCTTTCACTTCTTTTCCTCCTTACCCCAATCCTTTCGTCTACACTCAACGTTATGTGTTTGACCATCTGTGTTTGTTTATTTTTGAAAAATAATAATGTAGTGTTCTTTATTTTTTTTATTTATTTTTTAAAGCATTGGATGGTCAGTTGATAGAATTAGCCTGATGAGACTGAGGTTTAAATTAAGGTCACATATTCTATCTGACCTAATTTTATATATATATATATATATATATATATATATATATATATATATATTAGATTTGGGCAGCAACTTTTCTAAACATATTTCATTAAATATGGTAGACAAGAAAAATATAATTTTTAATTTATTTTTTTTCCAGAAGTAAGAGTACAGAAATCTTACATAATTATCATTGTTCCAAGCACTTTCAGGCACTTCTTTAGCTATTTTCAACAGGGTTATATATATATATATATGTGTGTGTGTGTATGTATGTATGTATGTATGTATGTATGTATGTATGTATGTATCTGTTGGTTTATAATCCAAGTGAATCCTATTAATATAAAATATTAAAACTGATTCACACAGCTCAAAGTCTTAATTAAAAAAGAACAACATATTTCATATAATAGCAATTAAGATTACATATAAGTGATGAAAATTATCACCTTGTAAATTGAGATAATTTACAAGAATTCTCAAACCAGTCAAGGATAATAAATTGAAATAAAAAAAATAAATAAATAAAAAAAATAAAGTTTTTTTTATTTCAATAATTTATCATCCATTCACTGGTTTGAAAATCCTTATAAATTATCTCAATTAACAAGGTGATAATGATCATCACCTATATGTAATCTTAATTCCTATTGTATGAGACACACCCATATATATATATATATATATATATATATATATATTATTCTGTTATAAAACAAGTTTGACAAACTTGGCCATAGAAGCTGATATTCCAAAGCAGTTAATTAAAAATGTCCCTTAATGATGCATTATCAACAAAACAACTTATTTTGGTCCTAATCCTACACTACATAAGTCTTATAAAATAAAAAGGGATATGCACTTCATGATAAAGATATTTTTTACTATTAAGTGTATGAAACGTACAAATACCTCAAGCTTGTACACAAGCTGAAATAGAGTATATGTGAGTATTTGCATTCATACATAAATTAAATCATTAATTTTCATGTTTTTTTCCCCTCTAATAAAGGAAGAGAAAATTATTGTATGATTTACAGTCCCAATGTTGTAAAAAGTTACATTGAATTAACGGGAAAAAAGTAGGAAGATTACTTGAAGTAAAAACTGAAAATTCCCAAATCTTCACTGAAAGATAATTATCAGAAGATGTAAAATAAAGAAATATTGCAACAACAGTTTTTGGTAAATTACTGAAAAAAGTGGTGTGAAACTTTACTAAGAAAACTGGAAAGGCAAAATATATCATACCATTAACTCTTATCTCTACATACAAAAGGGTATTCAGAAAAGTCATCAGTTTTACCTACATTCTAAAATTGGAGCAAACTTTTTTCTTTTTAAATTGCTACTTTGGTATGGCAAAAAGTTTTCCAGGGCAGTGTATATATATATATATATATTATATATATATATATATATATATATATATATATATATAAAATTCTTGTGTGTAATAATTTTTTTTTTTTTTTTTTTTTTTTTAAGATAATTAAGCCTAAAGGTTGGTGGGGAGCATATTACTCACAAGACTTAATATTAACTTTTTTTTTCCTTGGTCACGTGAGTCACCATATTCAGGACATTATGAAATAGTAAGTGATACCTTTGGTTCAAATTAACTAATTGCTTATTTCAATGCTAGCCATTCAATATTCATTGATGATCACCACGTTTTTAAACCATTGGAAATTCTGATCTCCCACTATCTGTTGTCTTAGACTTCAACACAGAGTAAAGTTTGGACATGTTTTTGGTACCAAAGTCAGATATTGTACTTGGAACATCCAAACTGATGACCATATACCCAGTTCCTATTTTCCTTTGCATATAAGACAGCTATCCATTTTTTGGTGCTCGTGTAATATGATCGCTTAAACATCATGGCCAAAATAATGGACAGAGTTAAGTGTATAGAGGAAATTTTGTTTGTAATGCATGGCATCTGACCAAGTTTAAGCAATTGTGGGGAGCATAGCTTCAAATTCTTTTTGTTCTTTTAATAGAAGTTTTCTATGCCTTGTATGGAGATTGTTTGCTTCAGTTTTAAGCTACTATTAGAGCAATAGCCAGTAGAATGTGTATTCGTTACTTATTTTTTTTCCTTATATGAGCTCATTTTTCTTGCAAGTTGTTGCATTTTAGTGAACATGTTCATGCATTTGTGTAAACAGTTTCAAAACAATGTAAACTACATAAATATTTATTTTTTATACTCCATCCAAACCAGAAAAAAGTTAAACAATTTAGCTGCAACAACAACTAGTGTCAATGCATACTCTACACAAGATATTTTTTTCTCTCCACAAAATATTTCTCAGCCCATTGTTTTTTTTATATATATATATATATATATATATATATATATCTCATACATATATACACACACATACATATACACACACACATTCATATATGCACACACACATACATATATGCACACACACACATAGAAGGCAAAGAAAGAAATATATATAAAAAAATATATTCATTCCATAAAAAGGGGAGAGAAAAGGAAAGGGGAGAGAAAAGGAAAGGGGAGAGAAAAGGAAAGGGGAGAGAAAAGGAAAGGGGAGAGAAAAGGAAAGGGGAGAGAAAAGGAAAGGGGAGAGAAAAGGAAAGGGGAGAGAAAAGGAAAGGGGAGAGAAAAGGAAAGGGGAGAGAAAAGGAAAGGGGAGAGAAAAGGAAAGGGGAGAGAAAAGGAAAGGGGAGAGAAAAGGAAAGGGGAGAGAAAAGGAAAGGGGAGAGAAAAGGAAAGGGGAGAGAAAAGGAAAGGGGAGAGAAAAGGAAAGGGGAGAGAAAAGGAAAGGGGAGAGAAAAGGAAAGGGGAGAGAAAAGGAAAGGGGAGAGAAAAGGAAAGGGGAGAGAAAAGGAAAGGGGAGAGAAAAGGAAAGGGGAGAGAAAAGGAAAGGGGAGAGAAAAGGAAAGGGGAGAGAAAAGGAAAGGGGAGAGAAAAGGAAAGGGGAGAGAAAAGGAAAGGGGAGAGAAAAGGAAAGGGGAGAGAAAAGGAAAGGGGAGAGAAAAGGAAAGGGGAGAGAAAAGGAAAGGGGAGAGAAAAGGAAAGGGGAGAGAAAAGGAAAGGGGAGAGAAAAGGAAAGGGGAGAGAAAAGGAAAGGGGAGAGAAAAGGAAAGGGGAGAGAAAAGGAAAGGGGAGAGAAAAGGAAAGGGGAGAGAAAAGGAAAGGGGAGAGAAAAGGAAAGGGGAGAGAAAAGGAAAGGGGAGAGAAAAGGAAAGGGGAGAGAAAAGGAAAGGGGAGAGAAAAGGAAAGGGGAGAGAAAAGGAAAGGGGAGAGAAAAGGAAAGGGGAGAGAAAAGGAAAGGGGAGAGAAAAGGAAAGGGGAGAGAAAAGGAAAGGGGAGAGAAAAGGAAAGGGGAGAGAAAAGGAAAGGGGAGAGAAAAGGAAAGGGGAGAGAAAAGGAAAGGGGAGAGAAAAGGAAAGGGGAGAGAAAAGGAAAGGGGAGAGAAAAGGAAAGGGGAGAGAAAAGGAAAGGGGAGAGAAAAGGAAAGGGGAGAGAAAAGGAAAGGGGAGAGAAAAGGAAAGGGGAGAGAAAAGGAAAGGGGAGAGAAAAGGAAAGGGGAGAGAAAAGGAAAGGGGAGAGAAAAGGAAAGGGGAGAGAAAAGGAAAGGGGAGAGAAAAGGAAAGGGGAGAGAAAAGGAAAGGGGAGAGAAAAGGAAAGGGGAGAGAAAAGGAAAGGGGAGAGAAAAGGAAAGGGGAGAGAAAAGGAAAGGGGAGAGAAAAGGAAAGGGGAGAGAAAAGGAAAGGGGAGAGAAAAGGAAAGGGGAGAGAAAAGGAAAGGGGAGAGAAAAGGAAAGGGGAGAGAAAAGGAAAGGGGAGAGAAAAGGAAAGGGGAGAGAAAAGGAAAGGGGAGAGAAAAGGCATAAGAAAGCATAAGAAAAGAAAGGAAAGAGGGAGGAGTATATCCAAATTTTACAAATACAAAGGAAAAGGAAAGAAAAAAAAAGATATGAGAAGTTGTTGATATCAGATTTAACCAATGAAGACATGTTAAGATAGAAAATTCAAAATTGAACAGAAATATAACACAACGAGATAGGAAACATATTAAAGATACATTTTAGTATTTCAAACTTTATGGCACTTTGAATGAAATCACATATTCAAACAAAATTAAACATAGTACATAAATATAAGACTTTAAAAAGAAAAACCATATACAAGCAAAACAACTCCTTAACTATACCAACCTTACATTATAAATTAGAATACACATTAAATTTTTAAAATTTAAATGACTCTTACATATTTATTTTAAATTAAAAACTAAAATAAATTTTAAACATTTATGATGTTTATATATTAATTTTAAATTACAAACTATTATCAAACAATGTCACAAGTAAAATAATTATAAGCCTATTCACAGCTAATCCTACTACCAGTAATTTACAAACACTAACTTATTTAATACCTTAATCAAGAATAATCCACTAAGGATAACATTAAAATTTTATATAAAGGTAATATAATAGGAGTGATTATTGAGTTATAAAGTTTAGCAAGATTGTTGGGTTAATTCCATAATATGCCGGCACTTCACCGTAGTTTCATATCTCTGATTTAATAATTGATCACTATTCAAGAGTTTAATTATCTTAATTTTCTCCTGTAGACAAAGGAAACACAGTTCAGCCACAGATCTACAGATTCTGGCTTGTTTGAGAATTTTCCATTTAACTTTAGGTATTTTGTTTTCCTCTTTCAACTTCCAAAAATGTTTAGAAAGTGAAGTAATATTTCATTTGTCAGCATTAGTAAAGGATGAGAGATGATTGTACAAACGTTTTTTTGTTAAGTATTCATATCTTATTTTCTTCTCTTTCCTTTTCCTTCGTATCTGTAAAATTTGGATATACTCCTCTTTTACCTTTCTTTTCTTTCTCTTGGTAGCAGGGTTGATTTCTTATTCATTTCTTTTCTCTTTGATTTATTTTCCTTTAATTTGCTTTTTTCTTTCTTTTCCTATTAGGGAATGAATAATTTTATATATATATATATATATATATATATATATATGTGTGTGTGTGTGTGTGTTTCTTTGCCTTCTATGGAAAATTTTCAAAAATGTAAAAAGAAGTGATGTTTCATAAATTGTATTTTTAAATAAAATCATTTATTACCATCATCGTTAACTGCCTGTCGAGACATCTTTAGACATTGAATCAAATATGCCTTTTTGTCATGGTAACTTGCATGTTCCAGTTTAACAGTTTATAATAAATATTTATTACTCTACTTTTGTATTGAGCCCTTTTTTAAATTAATGTTATGAACATTTGAATTTATATTCTTTTTGTTCTTTTACATTTGGAGATATAAAACCTTAAATTAATGGTCCCAGAACCAACAGATTCCAGATTGAACTTTAATACTTTTCAAACTTTATTTAAAAGGTATATAGTAACAACTTAAAAATTATATATATCTCACACACTGTATTTACATTTATTTACAATTTTTTTATTATTTGTACTGGGGGTTTTTCATCTACAAATAAAGTGCTTCAAATTAACAGACAAATAGTTTTAACAGACTATCCCCCCCGCATTAATCTATTAAATTGAGATTAATATATATATATATATATATATATATATGAAATTCTGCAACTTTTGTTAGTCTGTCCTTCTCTGTAAAATAATCATACACTGACTAATCAAACAGCTAAGTACAGTTGGTTTTATTAGGGGTGCATAACTTAGTACAATAAATTTAAATTAACCATATTATTAAACATACAATGATTAAAATAAATAGAAAAAAATATTACTTTTTGCATATCTTCTATTAAAGTTTTTATTTATAAAGGTAAAAGACAATAGGAAAACTGTAATATTAGCTGACACCTTTCATCCAATGTGAACTTTTTATGTCTTTCTACAGGTTAACTCTGAGAAATTTTTCATCAAGTTTTTTATATATACAAGAACTCAGTTTTCAGTTTGTCCTGCATTTGCAACAACTATAAGCAAATTGCAAAGCCAAATGCTTCAAAAAGTTGGAATTTAACTGCAGGAAGAAATATTTACGCATGATCTGTTATAGATTGCATGCTTAAGAGTAAGAAATCCTCAAAATTTATTCTTTGCTGTTAGAAAGGAAAAAAAAAATTCTTAAAACATTTTTTTACCATGAAGTCACATAAAAATAAACCATGAAGTAGGCTTTTAGTCAAAGTATTTTTCCAAACAAATTGCCTTATTCAAATTTCATTGATTGGTTTGGGAATTTGAATGAAACAGAATTTGTAAATCTCAACACAAAAAATGTTAGTAATAACTTCACCAATACCAAATATTGTGAGGGTTTCAACATGTTAGCATGTTGCAAAAACAAAACAAAACAAAAAAAAAAATCCTAGTGTGTGTGTGTGTGTATATATATATATATATATATATATATTTAAGAGAGAGATAATAGATACACAAAGAGCCATACAAATGAACATTATACATATGCTCAAAATAAGCATGATTGTGTTTTTTTTTGTTTTTGTTTTTTTTCCAAAGAGAAATTGAGTGATTTTTTTATGGCTTTACCCTTTGCGGATTATTTAAAACTAAGACAGGTTTCAGATTGTAGGAAGTTGTTTATAGTACCCAGTGTTCCCTCATTTAATTACTGACTGGGCTCGACACTGCTTAACATTGCTGATTAAATGAAAAATGAAAACCAGTGTTTTCAGCGTGCATAGTCAGACACACATATATATATATATATATATATATATATATATATATATATATATATATATATATAAAAAACACTACTTGAAAACTTATTTACCTTCTTTGCCTTTTTTATGTAATTACTAATAATTTATGGATGATCAACTCTGATAGTTGTTATCTGTGTGTTAAATACTCATGAGCATTCGGCACATCTTTATGAAATAAACCAATTGAAACACATGGGGATCTTAAGTCTCAGACCAACCAAGAAGCTCATTAAAAAAAAAAAAAAAAAAAACGTTTGGTCATCTCATTAGATATTGGGAAGTGGATCAGGTCGAGAAAACTTTTCCATACCTCCTTGTATTCAGATTTCAAATTCAGCTCTAAGAGAAAAGGAAATAACCATTCATAGCAAATTCTTGATCATTACAGCTTCAAAAACATGGCATATCATTACATTACTATTACAATCTCATACAATCATACTATTTGACAGGCAGGCAGAAAATTGGCTGGCATGATTTCAAGCCAATCAGCTGCCACAGTGGCTATTTCTGGCCTACAATCACAAACCTGCTTTTGATTGGATCAGTCTGGCAATAGTTGATTGCTGAGAGACTAAGTATTTAGAGAAAAAACTATTGCAGTAACATAACTAATAGTTACCAACCAAGAAATAACATCTCTAACTTCAAATCATATAACCATGCTATCATAACTCCAACATTTACATACAAATGTAAGTTCATAATTTTAATAAGTGAAGACCCCAATCAGTATCAGTTAGAATTCTAACAATACTCAATGTACACAAATGAAGTTACCTGGAAGTGATTATACATATTGTCAAAATTCAACTGCAGTTTTTAAGCAACATCTTGATAAAGATAGATCTTTTTACAGAGTAAAAACAGTAAAAACATATAGAAGAATGAAATATAGTGAAATTCTCAGAAACAAGAATAAAGGGACATTCATAGCAATCTTTATAGAGGTTTTAAAGGGTAATGTCAAGAGTCAAAATGGCACACCCAAATATGTACAAAGCAATTTAATCTTTAACACACTGCATTATTTACTGCTTTCCTTACTACTGCATTGTTTTTCAAGGCTCCTCTAATGCACTACTTAATTTCAGTCATGGTCATTTTCTGTTGCCATAGCAGGATATGACAACACAACTGCAAAATTCAAATATTATCATTCATTCATCTGAGTCACTTGCAGTGGCAGGATAAAATTTTTGCTTTGCAAACAAAATCACCTCCAGAATGTTAAAGGTTTTAAACTTTAATCCTAATAACAATGAGAAGTGAAATATTTTGAACATGCATCATGAAAAAAAAAATATTCAAAACATTTCTACGACCATGAGGCAGAAAAATTACTTCTAATCTTACAAGAATCAATTTAATGCAGACAAAAATATCTAACTCCAAACTACATTAATAAAGAACAAACACCTGAAGTACTTAAATTTTGTATAAAAAAATAATTCAGTATGCAAATACTCAAGTTTTTATTCAGATTCAATGTACTGTTGCTGGGAAAATTTCCACATTACATAATGATCTTCTATAATTAGATACTACCTGTACCCAGGAAATATAGAGGATTATGCTATCATTAGAAGATAATTCAGATAACAAATGAATATTTAAAAACTTTAGCTTGTTAGACAAGTTGTCTACATAACCTAAAGTTCGTAGTACTCCAAAAACATTAGAAAATAAATTTCATTAGGCCGACCATTATTTACCAAGAGAACAAAGTGTACACTTCAAAGAGAAGTTGCAACAAAGAATATAGAATTGACTATTTGAAGTCATTTAAACAGTATGAATATATTTGGTGCTTACTGATTGATACTTAAAAGGTACTATGCAAAGATTTCTTTCTATTTAGCAATGTATTCTAATAATCAATGAGAAAAATCTTGGGGGGGGGGGATTAGAGATTAATGATCTACAGCAGGAGGTCAGCAAACATGAAGGATTTTAGTCTGGCCCACCAATTACTGTACTCATTTTTTCTTCCCTTTCCAGAAGTCAAAAAAGACTTCTGAAAAGATGTCTGAACTAAAACAAGCCCATGGAAACTAATAAAAAAAAAAAAAGTAGTTTTTGAGTGCTGAAATTTTTACAAGAACTGGATACATAGCTATTTTTTCATTGAGCATTTTGCAAAATTAAAATAATTTGTCAAAATATTGCCATAAAAAAAAGTTTGTCCAGACGAAGGCAACCTTCTGGACAAAGTGATCTGAGGTCAAGAATTTATTATGGTACATTTGATATCATGGTCCCCGCTCCCAAGACACTGCATAGCTGTCTGGCCCACTCTCTCCAAAAGGTTGCCAGCCACTGACTTACAGCATCAACTGAAGACAATCCTTAATTTATCTTGACCAAGATGGTTTTCCAATGAAAAAAAAAATTTCCCAATTTTTGTTTTTGTACAACTTCAATATTTTATTAATTTACAAATCTAAGAGTGATGGATCATACTAACTTGGTTCCTCATAAGTGGAAATGGAAACAGTAGCAAAGTAGCTTCTAGTAATCATTTTAATTATCCCAAAACAGCTACAAACATAGTTAAGGAAGTCAGATCCATCATGAAAGAGATCAGATGATGTAGCCCTATGAAGTTGTAAATGTTCTATGAAATAATGTTACAATCTGAATTATAAACTATCACAAAAAATTGTCATCCTTCATGTACAAAAATTAATATATAACCTTGATGATAAACAAAAGGAACATTATGAGTTGAAAATTTGAAGAATCTATTTGATGAATTATAATACAAAAAATAAAATAAAAAATGGATTCTTAATTTGTTAGATAAAATCTGCTAATGACAGAATATGATTTTATATATTTATATATAAAAGAGTGAGCCAATAATTAACTGAATTTTGATCGGAAAGTTTTACTGTATAACATGCAATATGTATGAGTGATCATGACAAATAACTGCTTTTTCATTATTACACTATTAACTTATTAGTATACTTATATCAGTGAGAAGAGAAGGAGTAAACTAAACAAGTCTAATGGTAAAAATGATATCACATTCCACCTGTCATCAATTGATAAACAAATATAAAATAAAATGATACCATTGAACATAATAGAGAATAAGAAAATTTTCAATTTATATATAGGTCAAAAGAATGAGAGACATTGTTATTCAGTATTAACATGATAAAATGATACATGAATTGAATTGATTTTCTACAGCTTATCAGCCCTTTACAGGTTATTTAAAGCCAGAAAATATTTTTTAGTTTGTAAGAATTTTTTTTTTTTTGAGATAATTGTTTAGTGATACAAGTCATACTAATTAACCCATAGGTGGGGGAAAAGGTGAATTCATACCTTTCTCAGGGGTATTTGCACGTAAGTGAATATAACTCAATGGAAATTGGAACTCAGCTCTCCAATTAACAATTCCAAGCCATTATCCATTACACCATGTGCACATCCAAGCTTATGGCACCTGGTATTCCCAAGCGGTCACCCATCTCGGTACTGATCAGGCTTGACATTGCTTAACTTCAGTGATCATATCAATGTTTCAATGTGATGTGGCTGTAGGTCTTATAGGAATTGGAAAATTAGTGATTAGGAGAATGAAGCAGTTTTTTTTTCTTCTAAAAAGATTTAACTCCCGCCAAGATGTAAGTGTTTACACTTAAGATCAATCGCTCAGTTGCATGTGTTCCAGTTTTATAGTGGCTCTTCCATTTACAAACATCAAAGAATAGTTAAGCATGCAAGCACAACTGCAGAAGAGAAAAGCAGCAACAGAAAATCTATTAAAATATCAATGACATTCCCAAATCATTTAAAAATATTTTTGAAAATTTGCTGTGGAAAAAAATATGCGTATTGCTCAAAAACTTTGTTGAAAACGTCATATCTAACAAATTTTTTTTTTCTTAGCATAACATCATTTCTCTAACCTATAATTAAGTTTCTAAAAGAAGCAAGACATACAAGAATAACTATAATCTGTAACTTCAGATTCTTATTGGAGTTTGCCAATATGTAGATTTATGGATTTTAATATTGAAGAATAAAAATAAAAAGCACCTGAAAGACAGTGGACTTATACCTTGAAATTGAATCAAAACTCCCTTTGGGTTTATGTTATTTGCATATATTTTTTCTAAGACAACTGTAGTTTATTAATAAATTTTACATAAATGAAGTTTGAGAAAGCAAGTTCTAACTTGAAAAGTTTAATAAGAAGTTATCAAAACTGACATGAACCAAAAATTACAAAAGCACTTGACAAAATCCAAAGAATTTGCAATGCTATTGGTTTTGACCTAGCATCTTGGCTTCAATCATTTTCTATTGCTGGAATGCAGCTTCCCTGTACCTTTTTCTGTAAGTATTTTCATGCCAATTATCCTAATGAGTTTTCCTCTTTGGTACACAGACTTCATGAATTTAAGTATAGTACTAGATTGGCAGTTAGGTCTCATCATTTTACTGTTGAAATTGCCAAATTTAACTAAAAGTTACATTCTAATAGTTTCTTCTCACTTCTCACCTGTCAAACTCTTCTGGCTTCTTGCTTTCCTGTCAACTACAATCTACAAAAATTTAAACGCAATGTCAATCATCTTCAGTCTCCTTGAATCCTGTTTTTTTTGTCCTTTCTTTTCACTAACATTTTCTCAGTAACCACATGTTTTAGTGGCTTTATCACCTTACTTGAGGTGAAATGATGAAAAATCCAAAAGTTATCATTACAACTTTGTTAAAACAGAAAATCTTAAGAAAAACCTGATTATAACGGCAACAACGTGGAATCTATAAAAGCTTGATACAATCAGTCTCATAAAATAACAATAAATATATTTGAGCAGTAAAAAAAAAAAAAAAAAAAAAAAAAATAGAAATTTTTGTTAATGTAAAATAAATTACCATTATATTTTCCCAATAGAAAGTTCACTTCAGTGAAATCAGGAAAATGTTAACAATGATGAAAATGGTAATTATTTCTAGACAGAATATATTGAAGAATTATTTTGAATTTATGAGCATATTCAAAGTCAATCATAAAACATGTGCTCAACTTGTGCTTTCTTTGTCTCAATTTAGAAGAATACAGTCATAAAACCTGAAAGTAAAAACTACATTTTTCATTTACTTTTTATTTGTTCCAAGCTTGGAATATAGAAGAAAATAATACTAATAATCAACTCTTTGCTAAAAAATTTTAAAATCAAAAAGATAAATATTATCCCAGTGCAATTAAAGTATCTGTATTATTGATTAATTAGTTTTCATTCATTTATAATATATATATATAGACAATATTAGTGGTGAATATACACATACATATATGTATAAAAATAATTCCAAAAGGATATGATCCAGGTAGAACTCAGTGTCCAGGACAGAGTAAGGATATAATAAAAATAATATATATATATATATATATATATTGCGTATGTGTGAATGTCACTGTCTCACACTTTTTCAACTTTACTCCTAGAGGCTGTTCCTCTTGCCTTCAATGTCCTGTAAGTATCAAATTTTCCAAGCCCACTTTCCTCATATGCCCTAGAAATTTTAACTCTTTCTGGTCCTAAGTATAAGTGTCCTTTTTGTTCCCATTTTCTCTAAAACTTCATTGCTCATATGTTCAGTCTATGGTATTTTCAGCATTCCTCTGTATAACCACATTTCTGTTGCCTCAAGTCTTATTCATCTGTGATTATATTGTTCAGCATTCACTGTCATATAGAAAGACATTATATAACAATTCAATACTTTTTTTGTTTCTTTGTTTCTAATAAAAATTTTCCCAGTTTCTTAATACTATCACATTTTACATCTTCTGTTAAAACCCTTCCCCAGATCTTTAAATTGTTGTACTTGCTTGATTTTGATATTTCTAATTTGCCTGTTGAGCTGATTCTTATGCTAACAACCATGCATTCTGTCTTCTTGTAATTGAGGTTTAGTCCTTTCTTCTAACTTTCCTCCACTAACATCAGCAGGAGTTCTTATAATTTCTTTTCTGTGCCTTATGTCAACATTGTGCTATCTACATATCCTAGGTTGTTAAGATTGTCACCGCCAAAATTGTTCCATCACTATAATTGCTTCTTTGCTAATGTTAGTATGAAAATACTATGTTTTAAAGCTTTACATCATTACTTGGAATTGACTCACTTTCTCTTCAACAAAGCAAGTTATGATTATCAATTCATGGTTTTCTGTATATGTCTGACTTTATAACTCACTAATTTAAGCCAGAAATAAAGCATTGGATTTAAAATAGAATGTTTAAAGCTTTATTTTCATCAGAAAGTCACATTCACAAAGAAGCTCAATCTGATCAGTGAATTTCAAGATTTTCATCATCTGATATGAAAGTACATTTAATTGTAACTTTTATGGTGTGGAACAGGTGTTTAAATTGAGGAGATAAAAAAAAAAAAAAAAAAAAAAAAATCAGTATTACCCCCATGCAAGGCAGTAAAATCCACTAAGACACAAAGTGAGGAAGAATTAGGAGCAGAAACATTAATAATGAGTGGTAAGAGAAGAGAGTAATCAGGAGGACAGTAGATAGCAATTGACATTGCATTTAAATTTTTGCAGATTAAATTTGGTTGGAGAGCAGAGGGCCAGAAGGGAGTTCCACAAGTGAGAAAAAACTGTTAGCATAGAATTTATGGCTATATCTAGTCAGCTCAACTGTAAAATGAGATCTCAACACCAGTCTAGTACTGCACTTAAATTAAAAAAGTCTAGGTACCATAGAGAAGAGCTCATCTGAACAATTACCATGAAAGTATTTATAGAACAGTCAGAGAGGCAACCTTACAGTGGTGGGAAAGCTGCCAGATCAAGACCAATAATATTGCCGATTCTTTGAATTTTATCAAGGAGCTCAAGGTAAATAGCAGGGGCACTGGAGCATATAGTTTAGAATTGTTAAGAAAATCACAATTTTATAAAATTTTGGTAACGGTAAAATATCTAGCTAATACTCATCATAAAGATCACAGATTATATAAAACCAAGACAACTGAATAAGTCATTAGGCAGCTTAAGTATAAAAATGCAAACAAAGCAAAATTCAAATCATGCAATATTAAACTTTAAATCTAACATTAATATTGTCATTTGTAACCTACATTTTCCCTTTATTAACATTGATGCACTTAAAACACACACACATATATATATATATATATATATATATATATATATATATATATATATCTATCTCTCATTGGTGACTCCAGTGGTCAAGCTTGTCAGGCTTAGATATACCTGAATGCTGACTCACTCAGACTATTTCAAAGCACCAAAAATCTTTTTATAGTGCATTGTTTTAATTCTTGACTTCAGCTGGATCCAAAATTGTTTTAACTCTGTACCTCAAAATATTGACCAAAATACATTTTGTTGATACTGTTCATAAGAAAGAAAAAAAAATTAAGAAAGTAAGTAAAAAAAAAGAATGAAATAAAATTAATGTGGTTAGTCAGGCTATGTAGATCTGAGCACTCTCTGAGCTGGAGACATTTAATAGGCAATGTATTTCTTGCTTTAATTTTATAAATAATCTTTTAAAATTCTCTAATGACGTGTATGCCCTGTTTTTCAAAGAACACATTTTTTATTTCAACTTATCCTTTTCAAATGTCCATTTTAATTAATTTATTCCATACAGTATAATGTTTTTAGCACAACATATCAATTGAAAAATGGCAAATTTAATTTTGCCTGACCTAAAATCAGCGAAAATCAAAGAAAGCCTTAACTCATCGACTGGAGGGTTGGGATGAAGAGTGTGATTAGGGTAGTGCTGAGGAAATATCAGTCAGTAGTACTAATCACCAATGTAAAAATTCAGAGAGAGATATACATAAGCACACACACATATATGTGTGTATATATATATATATATATATATATATATATATATAGTAATTTTTCATTTATGCAGCTTTGATTGAAGACAATGTAATGTCTAACTTTTTTTTTTTTTAATATTTTTTTTTTCTGGTTTCTTTCTGGAAACCCAAAAATTTCATCATACAAAAAAAAAAAAAAATTGTTTTCTGCACAAATATCTATGTAAGCTAGAATTAATAAAAAAATTTAATTCCAAGTTTTAAATTATATTGGGTTGACCAAAGTTTGTTTTAGCTTAGTAAATTTTCTACTTAATAAAGTGAACAAACTTTTTGGCCAACCCCAAAAATTCAGGAAGTTTTTTTAGAGATAAAATTGCTTAGTCATAACTGAAAATTGACCTAAAAAAAAAAAAAAAATATCTTGGAATTAGCTTCTCTAACTAGCTGATAATTCCAGCATCCCAAAATTAAAAAAATTGTTCTCCCCACCATCATTTATTGAATCACATTTCCATTAATTTTCAACATTCAGTTAATTCATAAAATGAGCTGAAATTATAATACAGAAAATGACTTGCCAATATTGTCAATTATTCAATTTAAAAAAAAAAACCCAATTTTTAAATTCCCTCCTTCCCTGAAAAACAAAAGGGAAAAGAATACTTTATTTGTTGTAATCAATCAATCAATATTTCCAATATCAACATCTCTAAGGTAACCCATGATTTTAATTTGATGAGATTTTATTTAAAAAGCTTGTAAAAAAAGAACAACTTACCAAGTGATAATTTCATTTTTGATTGATCGTTTTTTTTTGTTTTTTTTAAAGAAATCTCTTGTTCAGAGAAGGGTGCCGAGATCTCACCTGAGACACATGCAAAAATCTGACCAAATGATCAAACAGAATTTTAATTTCTTAGCCAAGAAATTTTTCATAATTGCTTTGCATATATTTCCAGAGCCTTGAAAATATTAAGTGTGTGTATTATAAATCAATTCACCCCAATGATAGCGCTACTAAGATTCAAGGGGCTACTGAGAGTGAAAGAGAATGAAAAAGACTTTAGAATTACCAGAAACCTAATTCTAAACAGAAAACAAAGTACAAAAATCTAATCCTGATCAAAAGATCAAGAGGAGTGTGAAGTATATGTGTGTGTGTATGTATATATATATATATATATATATATATATATATATATACATACATACATACATACATACACACACACCCATACATACCATTCATAGCAGATATGACTGTCTGAAATAACTACCTACAAAAGTGATGGAAAGAAGAATGTAAATGAATTTGACTGGAAAACACACACACACACATACACACACACACACACAAGTGTAGTCCTACCAGCTTAACAACATAAGTTTAAAGCCCTGAAAGACAAAATGTGTCAAGTCAGCTTCTTCCATTTTGTCATAAAATTTCCCAAATACTATAATATAATTTTTGTGTGCGTGTATGTAGCAGAGCTGAGAAAATTTCAGCACCATCTTTAACAACAATCATATCCATTCTATTAACAGAGCAGAAAAGATGTCATATAAAAAATACATACATAATCGACGTAATTGTCACAAGAGGATTCTTTGAGAGTAAATTGTATTCAGTCATCCCAACAAATAGCAAGTAATGTATACCAATTATCACCACTGCTGAGCAATCACTGGGTGTAAAATGAAAATGATTATATCCTCATTAGTTTAAGAAAAATTGGGTATTAAAGATCAAACTCTTCTTGTAGATTAATTGAGATTCAAAACTAATCATTGACTATTTTTACCAGTCTTACAAACTTAGTTTAATACTAATATTAATAACAAAACAGATTTTCTACCATTAAAGTCAGAGAACGTCTGAATAGATACTGAAAAATAAACTTACATAACCACTTATTAACCACTATTAACATTATATAAAGTTTAATTTTTGTTTTTGTTTCTGCTGTTTTTGGTGATGTTCCTGGGTATAACTTCTATACAAAGCAGCAAAATTAGCTTAGTTAATTAGCTTAGCTTAAGGGAAAAAACTAAGTTGCCTGTTGGGACACCCTATAGCATTTATATGTTTCTTCTTGATGCTGCTTACATGTGTAATTAAAATGGCTTTGGTTGCACATATATTAAGAGATACAAGGGACTACTACTCAATGTGTTCCTACATTTTCTATCTGACTGAATAATTAGGATTCACCCAATGTCCAGTATGAAGGATCTTCTGCATGACACCAATGCAATTCAATGCCTCAAAATCTGGTCTGTTAGCTTCTGCCATTGACCACATCCAACATCCTGCTGTCGATGTCTTCACCATAACATTGGCAGAGGTGGCTTCTGGGTGCTATGCATTGCCGAAAGGGTGACCATGATTTTGTCATTAGTTTCAAATAGGAGCTGTTCTCCTCTTAAACTGGTTGCTAACCACAGCTGGAGAGTCCAGTCTTTCCTGCTATTTAATCTATATCTGAAAGGAGAAGGGATGAATTCATATCATTTCCAAGATTATCTGCACATAAATGAATCTAATGAACTTGACTGGAAATTAAACTGTGCTTTCTAATTTCTCATTCCAAGCCACAATCCATTACACCACCTATACATCCATAAGAAAAAAGATATTGTTCCGAGACATCTTGTATATAATCTTGCACTCAAAGTGAAACTAAACTCTCAGATTTAATTGCTTTTTAAAGTTTATATTATATATTGGAATTTACTTGCACATTAAAGTGGCATAAATTGCACAAAATCCAATCACCAACTAATCTTGGAGATGACTTCAAATAACGCTCCATTTTGCTGGACGTGTAATAATCAATGGGATTAACTTATAGATTACCATTTAGAAGATAGAGAACATCAGCTATGTCTGTGTTCAACATTTAAAACAATATTCAACAGTATTTTATTAAAACAAACCTATGGCAAATAAGCCTATAAGCTGATTTTTTGAAAACTTGTCTATTTTAAAATGTTTTTCACTTCTTTGAAGCTTAACTGGAATTAAAACCATTTCCAATCTGAAATAACTAAGCTTTATTTTTTTTATGGGGAAAAGCAGTTTTAAGTGATTTTATACACGCAGATAATTCCAGAGATATTTTCAAAGTTACAATCATTTATTTTCATTAAAATTCTTTTAATTTGTTGAATTTTAGCCTAATTTTCAAATGCAAGTGTATTTGTATCTGAAATTTTCCATTTGATTTTTTTTTTGTATGTATTAATAAAATTTCAAATAACTGTTTCTATATGAAGGAAAATAAATTTCATCTTAGATTTTTCTGTAATTATTGTTTTTAAGTATATGAAATCTTTATAAAAAATTTTAAACTGCTATGTGATTGAATAGCTTTTTTGTCAAGAGGCGCCCAGTTTCTTCACCATTTCAACCAAATGTTGAAATGAGAGTTTCATCCGACATGGATTAGTGATTGCTTTATGCCATTATATGAACAGTAATTGACTAATTTCATTTAATTACATTTTGTGGAATTTGCTTTTTTTCCATTAATAAAACAATTGTGGTAATTTGGTGCGTATTTATTTTAAAATAAAAATGTTTTAAAAAAAAAAAAAAATTACATCCACAGCTCTATAGAATACATTTAAAAGTGCATTTGACTTAAGACTTTTCAAGCTCTCATTTTTAGTCACAAACCCAGAACTATGATGTTCACCTTGTACAAGACTCAAGTCACAAAAGTTAGAGTTACTTTCAACAAGTAGCATCATATTAAATTCATAATGATGACAGAATATTATTATCATCATCATTATTAATTGTATGAGATTGTATCAAAAGCATTTTTCATTTTTTTTAGCCAACTCACTTTTTTTAAGCTTATGTTGTATGCCATCTTACAATGATCCTAGCTCTTGAATACTTTCAAATTAGGAGGAGTAGATAAGGTTACCTACTGTCTGGTGGTTCCTGTTTAGGATTAGGTTTCTGGTCCCTTTTAAAGTCTACTTCCACTCTATACTTCTAACTTCATCTAAAATGCTGAACTTTTATTTACTATTTAGTTATTTTTTCAATAGATAAGTTAGCCTATCATCCAGTTCACACACACACATATATATATATATATATATATATATATTTTCTAGCAATACTCAAAGTAATAAAAATCAGGAAATTTTGACAAGTCTGCAAAAAGTAAATAAAGTGAATTACATTAATAATCGAAGTTTTCAAAGACATTTAAATAAAATAATCGTTTTGAATAGTTTGCAATTTAAAATAAGTTCATGTAAAATATTGCCAGTAGTATTGAAGACATCAAATTTCTTTAATTATCCTATATAAACCTATAATTCAGACAATTCAAATTAGGTTTACTATAAATTTGAGTAATCATGTCATGTGCCCTAGGGTAGAAAGCACAGAATATTACTTTTATGCAATAATGCAATACCCACTTTACTAAACATTAAACATGGAGAACTATCAGACCATTGCAAAAGTTTGGTGCATGATTTTCATTGTTTTTTAATTTTTTTTTAAATAATTTTTATAAACCAGTGTAAATCTAGAGTGTGGATATCTTACACTATTTGAAATTATATAAATATTAGAGTTTCTACCATAAAAACATTCAGCTGGAATTTATTTCATAAACAAAATATTATATCTTTTTCAAAACATTTTGGCAATATTCTTATACATAAGTACTTACACTATACACAAATGTGATAGATTTCTTTTGTTTTTTGTTACCTGATAAGAGATGGGTATACTTTAATCTAATGTCACTATAGAGATACAGAAGGCAATTATCTCCTTTTCGTGGAAATAAGTTACATGGATCACATGGACTGCTTAGTGATGGCACTCCATACAGTGACAAAAGCAATAATCAAATTCAGTATTTTACAGCAGCTAAACCAAAGGGTTGCTGTCTTTACCCCGAGTCCCCAATGGCTTGATAAGATACTAAACTACCTCCCCAGCAGCATACAAGTACATAGTGCTGTTCCCCTTTGGGAATATATCTTTCCTAAATATAGAAAGAAACTCCAGCTCACAGTCCCCAATTTGAGAAAACCAAAGACTCACTGTTTCTCCATTTGTGGAATATGTCCTTACTCTGGGACAGAGTTGAATCCAGTCCGTTTGAATCTGGAGTCTTAAACAGACTTGACCCAAAGAATTGCGAGTTCAGTACCTGGTTACTGCAGTGGTGAACAAAAACTCGGAGAGTTGAGTTAAAGGGGAGATAACTGAGACACCCAGAAGAGGCATGGCATGTGGAACTAGAACAATCTACCCTGGTGGACAAAAAGAAGAGTTCAGTTTGAAATTCCAATTACCGGAAGAAGGCCAGAGTTTACAACAGCTGGAATGTCATCAAGATGGCAATAAAGATGAGGACAACAGTCCAAACAATATAAATAAGTCTTTTACTCTCTAAATGCTAAAGTGCTTATCCAGTGACTAGTAAACTAAAACTGCATGAGAGCTGCAAGAACAAACATTCAAGTAAAGTCTTCAAAAGGATGTATTGTTTAGCTATAACAAAACACTTGGTTCACAAGTTGATGGTTTTTGAGTGAACACATCATTTGGAATTATTTGGTTTTCATTTCATTCATGTGAGAAATACTTTGCTACTTCAGTTACAGCCAAATGTCCGACTTCGTGAGGAACCTTTTTCCAAATGCATCAAAATACTCCAATATAGTTAGGAAAATACACAACTCAAAAGAAATATGATTTTGAGATATAATCCAATTCTACTTAAATTTTCAATTCTTGTATATAATGCAAACTACAAAAAAATGAATAAAATATAAATGTGCAAGATTTCTTAAAAAACAAAACAAAAAAAAACCCAAAAAAAACAAATGTGTCGAGAACAAAAATTAGACATTTTCTGTATGAAATGAAAGAAATATACAAAATATTAAATATCCTCTTAATTATTCCCAGCTTAAAGCAATGCAGATTTTATAATTAATTTCCAAATTTTCAGTTGGTTGAACAATACCAGTTCAGTCAAGAATATTATCTATACTTCAGCCAAGTTCAGATGAAAATATGCTATACAGAACATGTTAACATTAGTATGGAAGTATTCATTTTTTTTTTTTTTTTTTTTAAATCATTTTGCCCCAAGCAGAGCAACAAAGCCACTAAGGTGCGGGGGCCTACCGTGAGATAATATAAGAAGAAAAAAAACACTATTAAGGAGAGAGAACAATAAGAGAACAGGAATTAAAAAGACAGAAAATGAGAATATTAACGTCAACACTGTTGACCTGCAATCTTACAAATTAAGTACTGAACTACATCTACAAGTCCCTTTAAGCAATTGCTCAGTGGTAGAAAACAACGTCAGAAGAGGTAGATTTTGTGATATTATAAAGATAATTTAAAGAGAACTGCTGAAAAGAGCAGAAAAATTTGGGAGATAAGGACTACCAATTGTAATGACTTGTTTTCCATGTAATATTACTCTGGCTCAAACATCATTTCTAACTATCCTGGGTGGCAAACTAAACTACAACAGATGCAAAATCAGCTTAAAAATGCATTCAGCAAGCATAATTACTCTACCCTACTACAGTTTTAAAGTATAATCACTTTCATTCTGCATAATTGTCTCTTCAAATAGCTTAAAAAAATATATAATTCTCAATCTGAAAAATTTTAAGACCTTCTTCGCATTTAATTAAGCATGTCAAAACAAGTCCACCATTAGCATAAATAATAATTGTTGGCAGGGAGAAGTAAATGTGATTTTCATTTCATGCATCAAAATAAGCATTATATAAAAGTTCAATGTGCATTTCACAAGCAACAATCTTGAAAATACCGTCAATATAAAACAAATTCTACAATTTTGCATATTGATACCTACAAGTAATATGAACAAGGCAATACACAATCATGTTCTCCAATATTACATACTTGCCTCACAATGTACTTAATTAAATGATTACCTATATTGACTTTTTGATAGTTATAATTTTGATGCCATTGATACAGACAATCAGGAAAGTTCATTCCTGAACATAAATTCTAATTGTAACAAAGTCTTTTTGAGGGTGCAGAAAAAATACTGAAAATCTTAATGGTTGAAAGAATATTCATATCAAAGTTTTCTGCAGCAGCTGAAAAAAATAACCTGGATTTTTCCATTCTTGTAAAATCCTGTTTTACTCCAATAGTGAATACAAAGCTCCAAGTTAATAGCTAAGTATTCAGAATGACCTTAATTTCATGATTTGATAGGAATGATTGGATTAAATCAAATAATTCTCCTGTAATACAATTGCCGTGAAGCTTATGTAGAAGACCAGCATGCCAAACCCTGTCAAATGCCTTTAAGATATATAGAGCTCGATGTACATATTCAGTTATGGCCATGAACACATCAGTGGTAGACCAGGTAAAACAAAAACCATATTGTTTGTCAGATGGTAGGTCATGAGAGGCAAGATGCTTAGCCACTTAAGCATTGATTAAAGCCTCAAATGCTTTGCCAAAAAGCAATCAGAGACTGATAGGGCAGTAGTTCGAAGGGTCAGACTGTTCTCCAGAGTTCTTAAAAACTGGTACTACAGATGAGGACTTCCAACAAGCTAGAAAGCAAGAAGCAGCAAGGCAATAGTTGTAGAGTTTGGAGAGAACTGGAACAAGCTTGGGAGCACATTTCTTTAGGATGATGGCTGGTATCCTTTCACCTCTACTTGCCTTATGGAAATCTAATTTAGAAAAGATGTACAAGACCAGCAACAGGGTTATGCACATACCACTCAGTAGAGCCTCAGTTCTTGTGGAGAAATCGGGTGTAGATACACCAGATTATTCTAGTAATGAATTGAATTAAAATTTTTGAGCAAAGCATTCAACCTTATATGCTGGAGATGTTAGGATTTCGAATTGTTTGAATAGAGGAAGGATTGAGTATTTGCTATTGTTCAGCACACTCTTACAGAGCCACCAATAGTCTCTAGAACCAAAATTGCAAGATGCTATATGCTATTTCATTCTATCAGCAAACAGTAACTTTGCTTCATTGAGAACACGCTTGCAATTGTTATGAGTAGACAATCAGACAACTTTTACCCAGGAGGAGACCTCAGATACGCCTTTTTGAATAGGATGATTAAAAACTTCATTCAAAGGTACATCACACAGGAAATCATGAAACAAGTCTCAATCTGCTTGTTGATAGAAAGATATTCTGTTGGTAGGAGATTCTTGGCTGGTAGGTGAGTGGAAGGAAAGGTCTACAGATCAGAGTTGCCAAGAGAGCACAGCTGCATAGCATGACAAGAGTCAGGGATAGAGGTAGAGATTGAGAAGAGAAACGTTTCCATCCATGTAGAGAAGTCAACCACTTGCATGAGAGATTGAGTGATAGAAAATTTAAGGGTTTGGATGCCAGCAAGGTCAGTGACAGTGTTTCAGCCACCTAGTATGGTGGGCATTAAAGTCACCAAACACTAATATGTTTGTAAAGGGGTGTAGAGAGATGGCCTCGTCTATATTATTGGAAATACTATCTAGCACACAACATTCTTGAGAGGAAGGTGAACGGTAGAGAAAGAAGAGATAGCTGAGTTAAGTAGAGGAAGATGGAGATACATGTACGAATGGTCTGGAAATTCAAGAGTGTTCCCTCGCCAGTAGGAGATGTTCACAGGCTTAAACTCCCAGGCCATGAATGTGGACTTTGGAGTCCTTTCTAAGGAGAGGAAGGTAGCCCGGAATTGAGAAATCAGAGGCGGAGATTGAAGAATTTAGTTTCATGGACAGCTAGAATGTCTGGAGACTTTTCAAAGATGAAAGATTTCAAACTGCAGAAGGAAAGGTTGAGCTGGTTTAGGTTTATATCTTTGTTTATAGTCATGATGTGTTATACTGGTAAGGAAAAGGCCTAGCATAATAGCAGCAATTGGTCATCTAATGTAACATGTGCAGAAGGGAAATGGTGCGGACTGCAACATAGTGTGGCCTCAGGGTTGTCCATGAGAGGTGCTTTCAGGGATACCCATGCATGACATGGCATTGCAAGAACACCACTATTAAGCAACTGTTGATCAATTTTTGAGAGTATACATAAAAAAAAAATTTAAGGTAGACAGCATCTAGAAGAGATGTTTGACTGATTGTGTGTGTGATTTTTTTTTTTTTTTTTTAACACAGCTTATCAATCCCTAGTGTGTTATTTAAAGATGAAACATTTTGGAATGTAACTACTTTTTTTTTTTTCTTGTGAATACTGCAATATGAATTTTTTTGAGAATGTTTTTTTTCCAGGCACAAGTCCAACTATTTAACCAATGGTTGGGGGGAAGAGATGGATTGATATCTTTCCCAAGGACATTTGCACATAAGTGAATGTCATTCAGAGTTCATTTCTCTACACCAACAGTTTTTTTTTTAGTTTTTTTTTTAAGTGTATCACCCCAAGCAAGGCTGGAGGCCACTATCACACAAGGGGTTAAAGAAGGGTTGGAGGAAGAGCAGATACGAGTGGTAAAGGAGAGGATGTGGAGAAAGAGAAAGACAGTCGGTCGATCAAGGCAAGGGGGCTACAGAAGATTTGGAGCGAGAGCAGATAGGAATGAAAAATGAAAGGATGTGGAGAAGGGAAGTGGATAGATCAAGGCAACTAAAGACATTTTAAGATTAATATCTCAAGTTTTTTAAATGCCCCCCCACCACCACCACCAAGCAAAATAGTTTGAAATTTCTCTTACAATAATAACTAATCTATCAAAAAAAAAAAAAAAAAAAAAAAAAATCAAATGTTTCAGAGATCAGAAATAAATCATAGTAAAATGTGCATCCCACTATGATGCGTATTATATCAAGTTTAGGATTAACACATTCGCACAGACAAGAATGTCTATCATGTGATTCAATAAATTCAATATGAAGGGATGCAAACATCTATTAAAATATTTGATTTATTCAGCCTATTAAATTCTGCCAGATTTTTTTGAGTTAACCTCTTCATTAGGGTGAAAGCATTAATTTCATACAGAAAGACTGTAGAGAGAATTGCTGTCTTATCAAAGTTAACAGGGATTACTATCATTAATTCATTGAAAATTAGAACTATTGTTTTTGGTATTGACCAATAACTGATTGTACTATAATTATCAAGATGAATAACACCATGAATTTAATTCCAAAATGTCAAAACAGATTATAATTTGTGCTTGTATATAAAAATAAGATACATTACATTTCCAAGAGAAACTAACAAGAAATTGCTAAAGAATAAAGATTGAATATACAGTGTAACCCGGATATAAGAGACCCGCATATTAGAAAAACCCGAATATAAGAGATTTTCTCTGGTCCCAAATTAGAGCCTGTGTTAGTGTATATATAATAGACCAAACCTGGATATAAGAGACTTATCTGGTCCCAACAACTCTCTTATATCCGGGTTACACTGTATCTCAGTTTGATGAAACCATGTACAGTGTAACCCGGATATAAGAGATTTTATCTGGTCCCAAATTAGAGCCTAAACAAAATAGACCAAACCCTGATATAAGAGAAACCCGGATATAAGATACTTCTTCTCCGGTCTCGACAACTATCTTATATCCGGGTTACACTGTATATGAATATACAGATGTTCCATTTCATAAGTTAGATGAGAAAAATTTTATATTCAATTTATTAATGAAGATCATTTAGAAGTACAAGCTTGATATTCTAAGATAACCTTTAAATGACACAAAAATTTAAATGCTTTAAATTCACCTGATAAATTATTCAATAACATTATTCAAATTATCTTTTTTGTATGAGGATCCCAAGTGAATAGATTAAAAAAAGGGGTCATCAGTTTTCTATGTTACTAATGTATGCATTTACATGGAGCAGTGATAAACTTTCTGCCAAGCCCAATTTCTAAAATTTGACCAGATAATCAAAAATTTCCTTTTGATTCTTTCTTGGTTAAGTCAAGAACTTTTCAGCACCACTTTTGTATTTATATCCACCCTTTCAAAGTTTAAAATTTGATCAACATCTTAAAAATTTATAATGCTCATTCTATATCTAACATTATCTTGCTACAATTATCTTTTTACAATTGTTGATCTTAATTTGATTTGGTGCGCAAATTTCAAAGCTTTACCAAGTTTTTCATTTTCCATACTCATTGACAGATGTACTTTTAAGATTCCTGTTGTTCAAATGCATTTACATCCATTAAAACATGCACAAAGGGAAAAGATTTTTATTCCTGTTGCTCAAATGCATCTATATCCATTAAAGCATAGAGAAAGATTTTTAAAAATGACTAAAAGATTTTTTTATTTTTGAATCAGAATTAATTTGTCAAAAGAATGAGAAAATTTTAATTCTTCACATATTTGTTGAAGGTTACTTAAGTGATATGGTAAATGCATCCATTAAAGAGGTCAGTGTGTAAGTTTTAAACTTGATGGTATAAAGAAAGCTATACCAAATTAAAATAAATAATATTGATATAACAGTTTATTTAATCAGTTTTTAAAAAAAGCAGATATGACTGAAACAATAAAAATCTAAACTAACAGATAATGCCTTCAAAGTACTAGCTTGTCAGGTTAGTAATTTTTTAGGATTAATGAAAGAAAGAGAAATACTAATAAAACTATTTTCAGTGTTACAGAAGAGGTATGTAAATGTACCATGTCCAAAATATATACTAGAAAAAATTGAAATTCCAAACCCCTCCAAAATTTTTTTTTTTTTTTTAAAACAAGAATTTTTTTTAAAAATCCTCACAGTATTTAATATAGTTGAAGTTATTAACATTTTTTGTTGAGATTTACAAACTCTACGTTTCATTCAATTTTTCAAACCAACCAATGAAATTTGAATAAGCTGATCTGTTTGGAAAAATACTTTGACAAAATCCCTACTTCACCGTTTAATAATTTAATTTAATAGGACTTTATGGTTAAGAAAATTATTTTTTCTTTTTAATGACAAAAGAAAAAGTTTTTTAGGATTTCTTACACTTGAGCATGCAACATACAACTGGCCATGCATAAATATTACTTTCTGGACCCTAATTCCAACATTTGTTTATAGTTCTTGCATACACAGGGCAAACTGGAAACTGGATCCTTGTATATATAAAAATATTAAGATCTGCAAAAAACAATATTGCTCTTTTATTAAATACGTTATGTTATTTTAATCACTATTTTTAAAATAGTTGGAGTATTTTGGATGTTAAATAATAAAGCTTTTAAATTTCCCCACAAAAATGAATGAAAATTTATTGTGCTAAGCTACACAACCAAATAAAACCATTTGTACTTCCTTACTGGTTTGAACTTCTCCACAAAATTTGGTTTTGATTGGTCAATGTATGCCTATTTTAGATGGACAGATAGACTAATGGAAGGCACAAACTTTTATATGTAGATTTTAATACCTACAGGTAGCATTTGCAGTTTCAGTATGAGTGCAATAAAGAAATCTGTAACTAGTGAGGTTTCACACTTGATAAACTGGTCAGTATGATCAAACAAAATAAATCCTGTCCACCCCATCAGCAGATACGTGTTAAGACTTAAACTTTGGTATGAAACACATTTATGAAGCACACACTGCAATTATTTGACAGATTTAATTGCTCACTATGGTTCTGAACAACATGAAGCTTTTGCCAAGATTGGCAATGAGCATCTTAACCATAATATAAAAAAAAAATAAATAAAATAAGACAATACACTGTAATCAGAGTGAAAGTCCACAGCATGTAGGTCTTCATGATATTTTCAATTTAAACTTCAATCTGAACAACAAGGTTATATTATAAATTACCTATATTAAGATAATGGAGGGTCAAGAGCTGCCACACACTAATGCAAGTTTAACTGAACAAAAAAAGAAAAAATTTATAGTGGATACATATTTGAAAAATGAGGTGTATTTCAAATACGAGTATCCACAATATAACATTTGAACCTATACATTGATGTTTTTTTTTATATAGATTATCAACCATTCGAATAATTACAATGAAAGTATTTATAAAAAAGGCAGAGAGAGGCAACCTTACAGTAATAGGCAAGTGACTGAAGCCAAGACATCAGATCAGGATGAATAATATTGCTGACTCTTCTGTGGATCTTATCAAGGAGCTCCAGAAAAATAGCAGGGACACTGGACTATATATGTCAGCAATATTCTAAGAATGGATACTTAAAGATATGCAAGATAGATTCCAGAGAGAAAAATTGTCTCGCCAGATACAGTGAACTTATTTTCTTAGTAGTTGATCTAGCAACGGATTCAATGTAGTCTTTCACTCCATGTCAACTGATAAATTTAGCCTGAGAAGGTGCAAGGAGTCACTTTCTTAGAGGATTTACATTTACAATCAATTTAATAATACTTTACGTTAAAAATCAACTGACATACTCATGAAATGTTTGTCATTATGTGCAACAAGATTAAGCAAAAAATCTAAATAGGAATTTAAAATGTATCTGAATTTAACAGAATTTCATAAATCCATCATCATCAGGTTGAGAATTCTTCTCAGATTCTGACTCATTCCTTCCAATCATCTTTGTTAGACATCGCCATTAGCAGGTCTCCCAGATGTCATCTATAAGTTGGTCAATGTAGATATGATGAGGTCTTCCAACAGATCTTTTGCCATGCAATGGGTGCCATAGGAGGATGTTGGACTTACTTCTCCAGGAGTGACCAGCTAGCCTAAGCCTTCTCTCTCTTAGCGAAACTGAGATAGGAGGAAGGTGTCCATACAGGTGTTTCTTCCAACTGATGTCCAATGCAACTTGTAACATCCTTGTGTATGTTCCGTCAAGTGATGCTTCATCAGTGTCCATGTTGTTGAGCTGTAGAGCAAGACAGATTCTACCATGGCCTTAAAGAAGTCCCTCTTATCTAATAATTCTTTATTATAACTAAATAAATTATAATCATTTCTGTGAATAATCTAATGAAACTATGTTTTACTCTTTCTTCCAATGAACTTATCAGCATTGTAAATCACTGGATGAAATAATACTTGCGTATTCATCAAATCTCTGCATTTACTTGTATTTATGATTTGTCTCAAATTGTGTGAAAGTATTAACACCACAAACTATTAAAGAATCAAAAATGTTTAAATTATATTGTTGGCATAATACAAACATTTCAATTTAGAAATAAACTATATAGAAACTGAACTATTTTCAAAAGACATTTAATATTTTCAAGAAAATATACACAATGTACAATTATATGCACATAATATACAACACCCTTCATTTGCACCAACTGATTATTACTTTTATTTTCCATTATTTGGATGGAGAAAGATTTAGACAGAATCTGTTATTATTCAACCAAATATGTTGAAAAAAAAAAAAAAAAAAATAATAATAATATATATATATATATTTCTATATTTGGTTGCTTGGAAAGTAATTGTTTTACCAGAGAAAAATGAGGAGTTATAAACAGTAGGTTTCAACTGCTACTACAATATCAAGAACATTCTCATTTAATTCTAGGTCAAGTCTAAGTATTATTTCTGAAATGACTCAAGAGAGTGAGTGCACATATTGCTGATACCCCTGAAGAATGGGTGAACAGGTCCGCCCACAAAACGCAGGAATCAGGATGCTGAAAGTAACATCCACCAGCTAAGTGGCAAACTTATCTATCTATATATATATATATATATATATATATATATATATATATATAATCTCGTTCATTTGTTTGGCACATGCGGAGATGACTATGGCTTCAAATCACAGGTAGGTGTGGTGTATGCATCGATGACTAACGAGTCCAATCTTTGCCCTGAAAAGTCTGTTGCAGTTGTGACAAAGGATGCTAGGGGCTGATCCAAGCTGGGATATGGAACCCTTTTGATCTTTCCTTTGTTCCAGATACTTTTCTCTT
>OZ038517.1:34328437-34560937 GCA_964036315.1 Acanthosepion esculentum | reverse complement strand
CTATATCAATAAGCTTGTCCCCCCCACCTGTTGAGAAGTATGGAAAATTCACAAACTGACTTGAAAATGGGATCTTTTTATTTACCAAACCCTATTTATAAACATTTATTCAAAATTGAGCTGATCATTCAATTTTCTTGCTTCAATTTATAAAAAAGAATTATTGTATATGTCGACATATGAGGCAACCTTTAGATAAGACGAGGTAAAAAATATAGCAAATTTTTATGAATTTATTCTATACCTGTAGTATAATACAACTGCTTATTGATTATATAATGATGTTATTGGAAATATTACTTACTGTATCCTTAGAAATTTAAATAAATGAAATAAAACTAATTCTATATCACATTTTTCCTACACATATCCCCTAAAAGGGAAACTGTTGTTTTGTTTAAATTATCATGTGATCCCTTGTGAATACTGATTCTTCTTCCTCTTCCTTTCCTATATCTAAACAGTTACAAACAGCCTGATATACTAATGGCCAGTTACTTATACTTCGACATTCACAAAATGCTTCTAATAGCACTAAGATAATGTATGATAAAAGTACATTCCATTGCCATAAACGCAATCAGAACTCCGTGTTTACATTTTCTCAGCTAAGCTTGTTTTATAACTTTTATTATCAGTTTATTTGATAATGTGAATTTTTCATGCACAGGATTGGTTATTGCACGAAGGCCAAGGTTAGCCTACCAACAATAATCACTCAAAATTTCTTTTTTTAGAATAGTAGTACAAGACGACCCCCATTTTTTTATGGGTGATTTTGGGGATTTAAAACTTGTCTTATATAGTATTAAACATTGATCTTCTCAGAAAAATTTTTCCTTGGTTATAATCATTTTACTGTAGATTCCAGGTACCTGTCAGGCTTACAGCTGCATCACGTTGAAACACCAGTTCCCGTACAATCACCAAAGTTAAGCAATGTCAAGCTTAGACAGTAACTAGATGGGTGACCGCTTGGGAATATACAGGTTCTGTAAGCTTGGATGTGCAGGTAGTGTGATGGCTAATGGATCAGAATTGTTAATCATTGAGCCAAGTTCCAATTCCAGCTTGGTTCATTCTACTCACTTATGCACAAATACCTTTGGGAAAGGTATAAATCCACCTCTTGTCCCCCAGCTATGGGTCAATTAGTAAGGCATGTATGTATCACTCAAACCATTATTGCTAGAAAAAAAAATATACACAAAATTATTAAATAATCCATAGAGGTTGGTATGCTACAAAAAAAAAAAAAAAAAGTACCTGTCATGTTTGGGAACCTTCAGTCAATTCACAAAGGTAAACTTCAAGTTTTGATTAAACATTTTAAATATATTCTATAAATGCAAGTTTAATAAAAGTAAGTACTAATCTTATAAACAATATTTTCTACTTAATACATAACCTGAACCAGAAAATAATGTATGCACAAAGAAATATTTTGCTGAAAAATTAATTATTTTTGCATTTGTTCTTACCAGCTGAAGTTCATTAGGAAAAACAGTACAATATTTGAACATTTGTCCAACCTCAGAAGAAAAAAAAGGTTCATAAATTAACTTAAATATATAGTTTGTTTCTTTTTAATTGCCATTTCTTTGTGTTGGGTTAATTTTCAAGTTTATTCTCAAGGGATGAAGACAAAATTAAGCAAGAAATATATAAGAAAAATATCTGAATGGTGGTTAGCTAAAATCTTGGGCAGGATTGAATTACCTGACCTGTGCATGTTGAAGTGATTTTGTTTTTTAATATTCAACTTTTATAGCATAAGTATAGGAAAAGTGATTTATCTTTACATCATATGGCAATGTTAAAAAATATTGCAATTTTCTTTTTTTTTGTTTTTTTTAATAGGAAAGAAAAAATAAATTTGCGATTATTTTTACAACAATTCAATGTTAATGAGATTGAACCTCACAGTATGAAAATAATTTTTGGGGAAAAATAAACCCAAATTTAGCTGTTAAAAAATTCTACATTCAGCTAAAATAATTTGTTAGTTTCAGTCAGTATTCCTCAGCATATTTCACTACCGAATATTTTAGTAAGCATTCAATTTGATAAGTATTTATTTATCAAGTCACGCATGTGGACAGTTACAAATACATCGGAGAAACCAAAATAAATGTCAGAAGAATTATTTTATTTAGGGGGAGATAATTTGAGAGAGTTATCTTCCTTGAAATGTATACTATGTTGACTTGCCTAATTCTCTTAAACTTTTTTTTTTATTATTATTATTATTATCAGATACTACAAGAAATAAGATTCCAGTTCTGGAATGAGATTTAATGTTTCTACATATTATTATCCTGTAAAAATCTTCAAAGTTTTTGGCATTCTGTATGAATTTTCTTAATAACTAACTTCCAACCTGGGTTACTTACTAATCTTCTATAACTGAATATTGGACAGTTTCCTCACAGCTTAAGAGACAAAGTAACTGATGTGCTTCTACTGACAAATGCCAAAAAAGTAAAGGAGCAAGAGTTACTTTGAGCAAAAAGAAAAAAAGGAAATTGTTGAGAGTCATAAACGCCTATGTTCTGAAAGGACATGGCACAAAATGTTGGTTTTCAATAAAATTGAGAGGTGCATTCATTTGTCTCATATAGAATATTTATTTTAAACAAATTTATGTTAGAGTTAATCACTTATAATATATCACTTAGTTTTATTTACACAAATTAGGGTCTTAAAGATTAATGTTTGTGTTCAGTTAAAATTCAGTCAAAACAACAAGATGAAAACAATTTCAACAGGATCAGTTGCTAAAAATTTACTAATTTAAATTCTAACTTAAATAGACATCAACTGGGTAGCTTTCAGTGCCGCTTCAGGGTATGTCCTACCGATCAGTGTATTCTACCAACATATTTCAAGGTGAAAACCAAAAACAGAAGGAGGGATGCCATTTATATGTTGTATTAAAATGCCATTTAGATGTTGTATTAAAATTTGAAATAAAAAATTTATAAAATTTGATTAAAAAAAAAAATCATAAGACAAGATATTTGAATCCTTTAAATAAAAACATTCTGAATGTCTTACATATCAAGAAAAAATTTGGGACAATGTCTTAAGTAGGTATGTCCAATTTAGGCCTTTTTAGTATTTTTTTTTAGTTTTTTTTTTTTTCAGTTGAAAGACACATTAATTTGTAAATTCTTGTAAAAATTAAGTACTTGTTGGAATTTAATGACATCTTCAGAATTTATTCAGAAATGAATGAACTTATTTTAGAAATGTTTGTCTCTTTGAAAGTCATGGTATAAATATTTTTTTTTTATATCTGTTACCCCCCTCGAACTTAATTTTATGAAAACTCAAAAAATTTTTATTTGCAACCTGAATTTTTTTTTTTAATTAAATGCACAAAACTCTGAAAAATCTAAATCATCGATTTTTTTGTTAAAAAAATGTCCAAGATTGTCCAAACTTTTACCTCAATTGTAAAAATACAAAACCCAATAAAACTAAGACAATATTTAATTAAGAAAGTTTTTAATGGCTTTACTGAATAATATATACGAAGGTAATTATTATCTGAAAGAAAAAAATTTGATGAAAAATGAATTTTTACATTAATTTTTTTTGTTTCAATTTTAAATACACAATAGTGACAATATGACAAAAGGTTGTTATATATTTATAAATTAAGTTCTTTCTGCAACCTTATGGAAATGATATATTATGTTCTCTACTTTTTAAAGATCATAAATTTGAAAGCTTATTAAAATCTGACAACCAATGATATTTTTAAAATAATTTTTAATATTCCAAAATTGTATTTAAAATCGTCTCCAACGAAAGTATGGATGCACACCTTGAAATAATGACTCTTAAGGTAATAATGTTGAATAATGTAGGATAAAGACTAAAGCAAAAAAACTGGTCGGTAGGACACATAAGCGGCACCGTTATGATTTCCCAGGGTTACTTGTTTTAAAATTATAGCACAACCACCTGACCGTATACTGTAACACACTCCAAGTCTTTATTTTATAGGAAATTAACTATATAGAGAACAAGTGGAGTTACATATATCATTCAGGAGAATAATTCATACACCTAATACAAAATATGATAATCTACTCATAGCTATTAATAACTAATAAAAAGAAAGAAAAAAGCATGGTATAACATTTTTAATATTTGTAGTTTTTATGAAATAAAATAAGACATATCTCTGCTGATTTGCAGGCAAATAAACTAACATACTCAAGAGCGAGAGTCGGATGTGAACGGGACAAGGCACTGTCTCAAAATGACCATTATCATCGTTTACGCATAGGCCCAACGCACGAGTTCCGGTCGAAAAATAAAATAATATTTCAAAGTGATTCTATTTTTCGACCAATAAAAATGCTTCCCTCCTAATTATACTCGCATCATTTTTCGAGCCCGTTAAGGCATAAAAAACGCCATAAAATGGTCACACGGGGAAGTACAAAGCAGTCAACGGGAGGCTGGGGAAGAGATCTGTCACGTTCAGTTTGGGCAGTCAGCAGGAGGAACGCCACACCAACCGGTGGGAACTACTATGAGAGATCAACCCGAATCGGCAGCCGGCTTATGAACTATACCACAAGGTAGCTGTCCCAAAACCACACGTTCCTATTGAAATAAATCACGTAAATCTATTTCTGCTGTTGTCCTATTTCTGTCTTGCAACCATACGCTTGTCTATAACAGTTTTCATCTAGCGAGATAAACATAGATCTACATGCCATAAATTTTTTTTGCATCAATAGTCCAAAGCTGAAACTAAACATTTTGAAACAATGTCTTTTACCAATAAAATGAATAATAGTTTTCATTTTGTTTACTTGATACCATTGAAACAAGTACTACATAAATGTAATCATTATACTGGTCTATACATTTGAAGGATAATGATGAGCTATTTCATTGTAATTTATGTTTGCTCCTGATAGCAAAGATTGTGGTGTATCTACTGAAGATGATTTAATAAGGTATCTTTTAAATTCCAATATACAAGACAGCATCATTATTGGCTGAAGCTCATAAATGGCATACTCATAATAGTAACAGTCATGTTCTTAGCTTGAAATAATACGGGTTAAATACTAAGTGAAATAATTTAGTTAAAATGAGTTCTTTGGTTGTTTTTGCTTAGTGGCATATCAACCTCTATGGATTATTTAATGCCAAAATCTAAAAGATTTTCTTTTAAACTTTCTTTTAAAATAATGGTTTTCAGTGATACACGTCTTACTAATTAATCCATAGCTGGGGGAGAAGAGGTAGATTCGTACCTTTTGAGAAAGGTATTTGCGCATTTAGGGAATATGACAAACTCAATTTGTTTGGAACTCGGCTCTGATTAACAATGCCAGGCCATTATCCCTTACACCACCTAGTCTTCCCAAGTGGTCACTCATCTAGGTACTGACCAGGCTCAATATTGTTTAACTTCAGTGATCACATGGGAACCAATGTTTCGATGTGATGCAGCCATAAGCCTATGAGTTCTTTAACAGCAAAAGGTTCAGTCCAAGTATCCCTTGACTATGTTATTAGCCAGATTTAGTACAAATTAACAGTGCAGAGAAAAATCAAAGATCTTTCACTTTAATGAAGGGTACTTAAAATTATTTTTAGCCTGAATAGGATGCTTTTTATATTGGTTCCAAATTGTCTTATTTGATAGCTCAATATATTTGTAGAATCCTGTTAAAGAATTGTAGAAAAAGGCAATAGATTTAAGTTATATAACTTAAAATTAACTTTTCCACTAATCTGAATTTCCACATTCGCATACATTAACCAATCAGCAATGTTAATTGTGTGCGGAGACCTTTTGAAATTTTCAGACAACTATGTTTATCATTTGCTATGGAATTTGTAGGATCACATCAGAAAATGATCAACAATATTTCCCCCTCTGTAAATAGATATTTAAAAATTGGGAAAATATTTATTAACCAATAAACTGAGTTAAGTAAAATGTAACTTTTATTTCTGGAACCTAAATATTTCTTATAAATGTTCGTAATGTTAAATTATTCAGTTTTTCCACAAACATTTGACCAGGGTTAGTTGTTCAGATGGTTGCAATAGACTTGAAGTTATATTACTTTTAAACTCAAAATTAACTTTTTGCACAATTTTCTAATGGGGTTCCACATATTGCTTAGATATAAGAGAAGCTGTGGAAAAGTTTTTCGCTCAACTAAGGAAGGATTCCAAAAGTAAAGAAAATTCTCATGGTTAGTCATTTGGTAAGCTTTTAGAAGGTAGATCAAGCACTGCCTTAAAGAAACTTATGTGCAAATGGTCATGGGATAGATATCTAGTACGACATAGAAGTCCTTTACCTGTTCAAGCGCAACAACTATGTAGAATTAATTCCAGAGCTTTGGAGAAATTCGGCCAGGCTGTTTAACTTTCCACATGCATATTTCTAGGTGCAAGATATCCATCAATTTGGATCCAATGACATGATACATTATCCTGCTAGAACAAACAATGTTGAAGTACATAGAATCCATAAACAGATGGAAATGGTCACAAAGCAATACAATAATATAGCAGTCTTATTGGATCATGCCACACATTGCCAGTTCGCTAGGTTCCCGTTATTGATGCCACAAGTCATATCATTTTTATAGGATACCTTGGTAAATATTCTGCTCCTTTATTCTAATGAAGTTAAACAGTGACTCAATTTCCTGCATTGAATGCGGATGTGATTAGAACCATTGTCCCTTGTCTTTTACTACAGATAATTCTTTGCACTGTGGGGAGTAACACCTCCATCGGTATTCAAAACTTGCAGAGGTCAAGATTGTTGTCATCAAGAAAACAAGGATGAATACTTAGGACACCATAGATAGAAGTACGTCAAATGACCCCCAAATTCAGAAAGGAATTGTCCCATCTATCTGCCACCCACTGTCAGTGGCCATGAGCAGCCTAGCCAATGCTTACACTGACTCACCAGCTATCAGAGCACAATTGATATAGATCTGGGATTCCATGACAAGGTATGATGGTGCCACCTACCATTACCTTTACATACTGCTATCTCATTGCTTTTTTCATGCCAGTTTCAGTTCTAACACAATTTGAACATTTTCATTGCTCTTGATATTTCTTAAATTTACATTACAACAGTAAAAATCATAAAATAGAAAATGAAGCAACACTCAGCATCAGAAAATGAAGTATTGCATTGTTATTGAATATATTGTACTGAATCTATAACTGCATACAAATTATTTGGTATAAGGACTTCAGAAGCTAAGGCCAAAAAAGGTGTTGCTGAGTACTGTTGAGGGAAATCACTTGAATACAGTCCATGGTCAGAACGGTATGTGAAAGCAATTTTAGGCAATCTTGGACTTTCATGACCACAAAAAAAAAAAAAAAAAAAAAAAAAATGCTTTTTCCACTGACAGTTATTTTAACTACCTTCCATCCTCAATGTTTGTTGTTTTAAAAAGCAACGATTAGAATTGGAATAAAACAAACATGAAAGTGAATTTATACATTTTTTGTTCGTGAGAATTTACAGCAAAAATATTGAACACTTTATGTTCAAGAATAATTTTATATTTACATTTTTTTTTTTAAAAACTAATGATTAAAATTAATGCAATATTTATCATCTACCAATTTATCAAGAAATATTAATTTTTTATTCATAAATTTATAAACATTTACTAAATTATTAAATTCTTATTTACCATATAAATTTCGGATCAACTGGCAATTAGCCAGTGTTTTGCGAACCATTCCAAAACAATCTAATAAATAGTAGCATTTATTATTTTTGTTGTCAGTTCTTAAGAACAAAGAAAATGTATAAATTCACTTTCACATGTTTAGGTTTTATTACAATTTAAAATCTTCGCTTTTGAAAACATTGCCGAGGAGTGAAGGTAGTTAAAATAATAGCAGTGTCAATGGAAAAACCACCCTGCTGAAACTCAAGGTTCTTTTTTGCAGGCTTGAAGATTGCCAAAGTTTTATTAAAGAAAAAAAAAGTATTTGTTAAAAAAATACGGTACAGAAAAAATGTGCTATGCAACAGAAAAGTCTTTCATTTTTAAAAACTGAATAAACACCATTTGAATATTACTGCCACTTTTTCATTTGCTTGTGAAGGTTTTTAAAATGAACAATGTATGTACAAAGAAATAAAATTATCTGCATACAGCATCACGCTTTAGGCGATCATGTATCTTTCGTTACATGACTGACGAGGGAGATTTTTTTAAAGTAGTAGGTTGCCATTTCTTTCTGCGGTAGACCAGTTACCATCCAAAGCTATAGAACTTTTCACAAAGGTAACTGAATGTAAAAAAAAAAAAATGAATTCGAATTGAATTCGAACTCGGCCGCTATCCATTACTCCACCGTGCCTCCACCATTACTAACTCACTATGCTAAAAAACTAAAAGTAACTTCAGGATAGTGAGTTAGTAATGGTCATTGATTAGTTTCTGATTTGATATATAACTTACTTTTAAAAAATATCAAGTCAGAGAAACCTTTTTTAAACACATGATCTTCTCAGTTTTCGTAAGAAGTGTTTTTTTTTAGTTTAAATAATATAATTCTGTTAATTTTTCGGCTTTGAAGATAAACTCGAATAGTGGAAAACAAAGCCTGCATTTTATTTTTGTTTGATTTATTTTTTGCGCAATCAAGTAAGATCAATATTTTCCACTTTTCAATTTTCCCAACTTTAAAAATCCAATGCTTCTGCAATGCTAAAAAAGCAAACAAGACAAAAAAATTAAACAAACACGAATTAATTACTTTTAGTTTTAAACCATGGGTAAAAATAAGTTTTGAGTTAGTAAACTTAAGACTAAAAAGAACTACCTACCTACGTCCTACAATGATACAAAAAAAAAAAAAACAATAAAAAACAAGGTCACTGACCATTGCCTGTGTCAACTTCAAGGTAAAAATGTTTACAAGACTAGAAAGCATCTATGCCAAATAATGAAATCAAACAAAAAACTAATTTCTCAATGTTTATGAAAGAAACGGAATTTTTTTTTTCAGTTAATACCACTAATTCCGAGTTCTTTCATAGTTTTTTTTTTATTTTCTATAGGCTGTTAAGTTTTTTTGTGCTTATATAGGAGAGAAACAAAATTTTCACTTAATTCAACGAATAATGCATTCACGTCTCGAAAACTTGAATTGATGGAATAATTTTAAATATCGATTCAAAATAATTTTGAACAAAAACTCAACCCAATTAAATTAATTGCCACTTTGAGTTCGTAATTTATAATATTTAAGTTAAAAAACTGGTAAATTTTAAAAAAACTCATACACAAAAAAAAAAAAACTTATGTGAGACTACAAAGCAAAAGTGGACTTTACTCATAAGCAAGCAAGACTGAGAATAAACCTCGTTATCCTAGCAAGAGTACAAAGATCCACTGAAAATTCAAATCGTGTTTTATCAAAAAAGTATCTAACTTGTAAAACAAAACAAAACAAAAAAAACTTAATTCAATTCGTTCAAATACAGAAACACAAAGTTCCAAATTATAATATAAAAAAAAAACAAACAAAAAAAAGCACTTCAATTTGATTTTTTCGTACAGAATGTGAAGAAAAAAATTGAACTATGTATGTTAAATTAATAATCAAGGCGTGGCTCTAACTACTAGAACAGTTAGTAGCCCTATTGGTTTTAAAAAATCCCTAAATTTTATGTCTCAACAAGATATTTAAATATCAAAACAATGTTTATTTATTCCGTTGCGTTGTTATTGCATGTGCACAAAATTTACGTGAAGACTGAAGATTAACTCCAGCTGATGAATACCACCCAATTCAAAAAGAGAGACCTATTTTAAAAATATAAGTCCCCCAACTTACTCTCTAAAAGCCGAATCTTTTGAAGACCATATTTGACAACTTAAATGTAGAACAACATATCCAACTTCAAGCTGTTACCATTTATGGAGACATGAAATACATACATACTCCTTAACAACAGACACTGCACTCAAATTCGTGGATCCTTTTAAAACTAACATTTAAAACTTTTAAAAGTCAATACAAAGCCCGAGTCAGCAATTTTTACTCGTGATCGATTGGCTACAACTTTTTTAGAGGAATAAAAGAATAACCTCCTGGTCATTGACTTGTTTTGTTTTTTTTAACTGTTTAGAAATGAAGACAAACCCGAGCGAAAAATAAAATGTACAAAATAAAAATTGAAAAAAAAAATACAATGTCTACAAAATAGAGAAAATTAGAAAAATGTGTACAAAATAATGAAAATTAGAAGAAAACACTTTCAGTAATGTTAGGATAGGAATTGTTTTATTTTTTTTATACTTTTTGAACATATTTTAATTTTTTTCGTTCGGGATTCTCATCTCTAGTTAAAACAAGTGAATGATCAAGGCCCAAGGGTATTATTACTTTATAAGTCGAGGTAAAAAGAAAAATAGCTTGGTTTGTCAATACGTTTTTGTTCTCTTTCATATGACAATCACTAAAGAAATATTTTTTTTTTAAATCAATTTTTATGAACATTCAACAAGTTTTAACGGAAAAACTTTAAACAGCTGATTTTTAAAATTCAGGTTCAAGAAAAAACTGCTACGTTTCTTTAACTTTTAAGCCCGAGCACAAACTTCGTGAGTAAAAAAAAAAAAAAAAAAAAAGCTTTAACATTCAACATGTCTACTGCAAATGCATAAAACTAAAAGTTTATTACAAGTATTATTAAGTAATCTTTCCGGTATAACGCACACGGTAACACCAGGGTGTTTTTTTTGGGGGGGGGGTGAAAATCGTAGTGCAGGTCACGCTCATTACATCTACCTCACCCAGAGGGTAGTGAAAGCGTGTTCAGTCACGTGACTGTCTTATCGTAATCCGCACCAAAGAAAAGTAAAAAGAAAAACCGTCTGCTTTAGAGAGAGAAAACAAACAAACAAAAAAGAGTCTAACCTAAGTCCAGTAAAAAAAAAAAAAAGAAGAAAAAGTCAAAATACCGACTATGAACTTTGTGTAGCAATAAAAAAAAAAACTAACTTGATGAAATAATGTTAATTTTTTTAAAAGAATTTTAGTATTTTTTTGTAGATATTTAATATTTTGTTAGCACATTAAATTATTTTTTATGGCCAACAAGAAACAGCGTAGCAAGTAAAGGTTATGATGTGTGGGTGTGTGCATAGTGGTCAAATAATGGGGGATCGATTTGCACCATAAAGCTAAAAAAGATAGTTAAACTTTTTTCTTTTTTTAAGTTCCCTTTACAATAATAATCCAGCATGCTAGTTAACTGAAGTCCACCAAAATGGAGAATCATAAGTAAATAGTAAAAAAAAAAAAAAATTTAAAGTAAGTTGACGATAAAACTTTAAAAATAGTTAAAAACTTTTTTAAAAAAATCTTACAAAGTTGAGATTACCTACTTTTTTTAAAATTTTCCACAAGGGCAAAAATGTGTGCGTGTACTTATTTTTTTATGTATTTTCCAGAGTACAAGTTGCAACATACAAAAAAAAAAAAAAAAAAAGAAGAACTGGTTAGGAAGCACGTTGAAATGATAACACCACATGTGAAGGTTACCGCGAGATTAAGAAGACCTATTTGGGGTGGGAGGTTAAGTAAAAAAAACATTACAAGACAATACTTACAATAAGTAAGTAGAATATTAGTAAAAGTTTGATATAAAACTTAGTTTTATAATAAATAAAAAAAAGTTGCTTATTACGACTTGATCTAAAAAATGCTGAACTACATAAAGTATATAAAAAAAAACACTAACTTTTACCATCAAACATAAAAGTAAAACATAATCCACGCGCATAAGAAAAAAAAACCCAAGTGTTCGACTCTATACCGGTATTTTTTTAAAACTAAAAGTAATTCTCTCGTATATAAGCAGTAAAAGTCCACAATGCTGAATCTGATAAGACAATTATGTGAAAATAAGTTAAAAACACATGATTATAAGGAAGCGTACCTGAAAATTGTCTGAAGCCTTCCAACTGAAAACCTTGGAGGTTAGAGGACACAGAGGTTTACATAAAAAGTACACATGCATACATAAGCAAATAATACGTACGCGTACTAAGAGAGTAGTATTCACTAAAAAAACTGACAGGGTAGTCGGGAGGACGGGGCTCTCTTAACGCAGTCCTCCTTTAACCTTACAATCTCAAGTGTGTGTACGCATATCTTGTAAAAAAAAAAAAAATCTTTTTGGTTTCAGGCACAACTTAAAAGTTTTCACTTTTTAACACAAACACCTATCTTTAACGTTAATCAGTATTCGTGATATAATGGAAAACATGGATAAACTAGAGAACATTGTGTCTGTAAAGTTCGATTGATTTACAATACATTTTTTAAAAGGATGTAGGCTCTAGTGGATATTATACTTTTTTCACAAATAAGAAAAAAAAAATTTTATCCCTAAACCTTTCCTCGCCATTATACAAACTTATTTCTCACCTAATTCTGAACTTTTATTCATAAATGGGCCTTCTTTTTTTTTTTAAACAGTTTTTAAACTTAATTTCATTTTTACGAGCTTCTGTAGGCCGAGGCGCTATATACCGTATGAAGATTGTCGTCCAAAACTACACCCCAGATTTAAACACAAGTTACAAAAATGCATTTATCATTCTATATATTTTTTTTAAATTATCGAACTATTTTACTTATCCTTCAGTATTCAGATTTCGTTTTTACACACATGATAATTACATAATGACGATGTTCTTTTTATTTTCCCTAGATTTTCTCTCCGCATTATTACAAACACTCATATAAAAACCATTTTTTCTTCACAGTAGTGAGTCAACGGCTTAAACACATGTCAACAATTTTTGTGAAAAAAATTGAAATACACGAGTTTTACCTTACGACGGCCACTGTTGTTTTAGGTACACGTCACATAACACTGGTGCAAAACTCCTGCTACTGAAGCTGGAGATGGTTGGAATTGTTAATATATGCAAATTTCAAAGGGCAACTGTGTCGCTCGCGATCAGAGAGACGGGTGGGCCAGGGGAGACTACTTAGTCACACTGTTAAAATATACGAAAGACGTCTATCCACTTATTCGCAAAAGTTCGGCAATATTTTTTTCGGATCAGTTCCACAAGAAGAGTTTCTAAAATTGCATGTGGCGCTGAAAAAACACGTAAAAATTATTATAATTAATAATCAGCTTGATAATCATAAAAATTAAAGACGCCTCCTTATTGTTCAGACAGACATTTCTTGTGAAAGGGGAGGCTTTTAAGTTTTTAGCTTTAAAAAGTTTGGATAAACAAACTAATTTTGATTTGAATATTAGTGAAAATAAAAGTACTAACATATTTTTTTTTTCTTGGTCAGGCCAATAACTTTTTCAGTAACCATTTATTTGGCCCATATACATAAAAAATAACGGTTCCTATTCAATAGTAAAATTTTGCTTTATTTAATTCAAGTTGAATAATTAAAAAATGATGTTTGTTCAGTTTAAAATACATGATGAGAAAAAGCAAACTCTGATCTTAGTTTTGACTGAATTTCTGGGATGAAAAGCTATCATTATTTACACTATTTGGATTATCGTGCTCATCTTTGTTGCTATCATAACGTTTCAGCCATTGTACCCTATGGCTTTCCTCAGTTTCTGGTATATATCGATCTGGGTATTCTGAACGGAACCTTAATCTATGGCAGTAGACTGTTCTTGTTCTCATTCTACTGCTCATATTTAGAAATAAAAGGACACATGGCACAGTGAATAAAGGTGTTGGCTAGATCCAGTGACAGAACCCAGAGTTGAGTTCAATACCTGATTAAGGCAGTGGAGAACTTGGAGAGGTGAATTAACAGGAGATAACTGACATCCATTAGACATGGAACTAGAACAGTCTACTCCAGCGAGCGAAATAAAGGGTTCAGTTTGACATTCCAACCATGTGAAGAAGGCTGAGGCGTTCAACGGCCGAAACGTTGTGATAAATATGGCAACAAAGATGAGGACAATAGTCCGAATAATGTAAATAGTGTACATAATACCTCATCTCAGAAATATAGACAGATACAAAATAAGAAATAGATGATATCTCTAGATATGACACCTGAGAAGGCGGGAGGGCACAACAGCCGAAATATTGTGATAACAACAACAAAGATGAGGACAATAGTTCAAATATAAATATAGTGTAAATAAGAAGAAACATTATTATTCTCATTGCAACCAGTTCAGTACTTTGAAAATGGCATTCATTTACTAAAAACGTCAGATTTCAAATCAAGTCTGTAAAATTGGGTTTTACTTTTGCATCTGTTTAATTTTTGCCAAAGGAGATGAGGATTCTGGTTTACTAAATAGACATAGTTTTCTTTGTCGCCTGCCTAATTTAAAATAAAACTAAAACATAAAATGAAATGAATGTCACTTATTTCTTACATAAGATTTCTTAAGTATGTTTACAGATGAGTAGATTTTAAATCAACCGTCAAAAGTACCACATCTCGCTAAGATTCTAGCTTTGATTTAAAGAGTCTTCAGAGAACAAGAATTATATTTATAAATTAATAATTTTTTACTAAACATTTTACCAGGTCTGTCTCGAGACTCAAGAATGTATTGTTATACTCTGTTGCAATTAGATCACTTTCTGATTCATTCTGCATGTTCACTGAATGTGAATGCCACATAGACAGAGAACAAAATAAAAAACATTGTTTTCTGTGTATAGGATCCACACATCAGGTCTGGTCTACAAAGCAAGCTCCAACAGTGGCCAATCATGAACACTCTCAGTGGAAAAAGAAATGACCCTGGGGACTACCAGACCTGCTTAAAAGCAGTTCTCTGAGAACAACCAAGTCAGTGGAGGGCTAGCAGCAGTCATGCAGGATGATACTGCTGCCATCATGACCTCATCATCATGACAACCACAGTTGTGGCCCAGTGAGCCACCAGCTGGCACGTAGGGTGTTGCTGCTGTTGCTACCACTACCATCACTATCACCACCACCTCTCAACAAACATTGCCACTCCCAAGCTTAACTGGCCACTTTGGCTGTCTGGCTTCAGCAACCCACCGCCATCACTGCAGCATAACCAGCATTGGCAAAGTCAGATTTGTTACTTCTCCTAACTCTTAACACTCACATCCTCTGCATCAGCAAAGTCAGATTTGTCACTTCTGACTACTCATCCTTGCACCCTCATATCATCATAGTCAGATTTGTAGCTTCGCTAACCACTTCAGGACAACACCTCAGCAACCCACCACCGTCACCATGACATAATCAGCATCGGCAAAGTCAGATTCATGATTTCTCCCAACTCTTAAAATTCACATCCTCTGCATTGGCAAAGTCAGAATCGTGACTTCTCCCGACTACTCACACTCGCACCCTCATATCATAATAAATTTGTAGCTTCACTAACCACACTGGGGCAACACCTCAGTAACCCACTGCTATCACCTCAGCATAATCAATACATACACCAACCATATCCAGTGACCTTGACCAGGCAAGAACAAAAAATAGGTCAACTCCTGGGTTTTCTCTTAACTCTGATCATCATCCTAACAAGATCCCAGAAACAGACATTCCACCTATTTTACAATATCTCTATGACACTGTGTATATATTAACAGTAAATGTTGTTCAAATTCTAATCTTTGTTATTCCTTTCTCTCATCACCAGATGCTTAATATAACAGTATTCAGCCATTTTGAATATCTTTCCATTATTGATGTTACAATCGAAAGGGTCCTTACTGCACATCTGTGAATAACCAACCTACTGTAGGGTTACTTAGCAATGAAACTCTAATGAATAATCTTGTGTACTGAGTAATTTTGTATTCACAAAGTGAATGGATTCTTCTCATCTTGTGCAGCACTATTTTTTTTTTGACAAAATATCGCATCCATCAGATCTGTCAGCCCCAGTCTGGGTTTAGCTCTCTGTGACCTGTTTTTTTTTCCAAAGTCAAAAATACCATTGAAATACCATGGAGGAGATTAAGGAAAATGTGACACAAGCAGATGGTGATCCCAAAATGAACTTTTCAGACTGTTTTGAAAAGTGGAAAGAACACTGAAATAATGTGTGTGAAACCCCCAAAAGGTGTACTTTGAAGGGGACTAGAGTGTCATTGCCCTTAATAGTTTTTTTTGTTGTTATTATTAAATGAATACTTTTTTTTAACAGACTTTGTACACCAGTCATACAGCAGAGCAGATATATATATATTTTTTTTTAGTAAGGTTTATCTTGTACAAGGCCTGGGGTCACTCAAGGTAGAGGGTTATATTAAGAGGTAATTTATATGGATAGGAGTGGAAGATAATGATTAACTCTAGACTTGAACAGGTTAAGACTGTAGTGATCAAGGAAACATCCTCTTGGATGTCTGTTCCACAGAGCAGTGGTTCATGGGAAGAAGCTGTTTAAGTGGAACTTATTTCTCACCGATTGAATATTGAAGGAATATGGGTGGTTTGCTAATATGTAAGTGGCATGGTGGGTTCTGGCCATGAACGTTAGACCTGGCGCAACCAAGGAATGTAGTTCACCCAAGCACTTTCTATTGAAGTGGCAATAGAGTAGGGAGAAACTCGCCACATCCTGCCTGTGAGAGAGAGGTTGGAGGGTGGGAAATAATTCTTCTCTGACACTTTTGAATTCTGTCAAGACTGAAAGGTGTGGACTGGGCAGCTCCCAACTAAATATGGCAATAGTAATCCATTTTTGGACTGATCTGGCTGTTATAAAAATAGAGGATAGTATGAGGAGCCAAGTACTTACTTGATCAGTACAAGGTGCTGATCATTTTACCTGCATCTTTAGCAATGGATTGTATATACAAGTTCCACTTGAGGTTGAGTGTGATATTCTTTCAAGGCACAGTGCCTTCTTGAGTCTGAATTACCATATATACTTGCATATTATGCGACTTTTGAAGACCTAATTTTGAAACTAATTTTAATGGGGGTCACATCATACATGAGATATAAAATTAGTGTATGCACTGTTGGCCCTAGCTACACCATTGATGAAACTATATATCCATTTACTGAAGTCAAATTAGCTTCAAAATTAGGTCTTCAAAGGATGCATGATATGCAAGTATATACAGTAACTTCAATATTAGGAGTGGAAATAACATTAAATTGTTGTTATGTAAATTGATATATAATATCTATTCTGTAATATTTACCATTTATCAGGTGTCACATTATACAGCAAACATTTATGAATATAATTATAAACACTGAGTTTGGTTGTGTCAGGTTTATATATTTGAATTTACTGATTGAAAGTGTTTCCAAAATCAAAATAGAACAGTTTTTCTGTGTAAATAGCCAACAAGAGAAACATTGCTAACACAAATGCTTACTCAATTATCTGAGCATTTTTACTTTTAATGATGGGTGAATGAATATATTAAATGTCTTAAGCATTTCTTGAGGCCTGATTTATATTGATATATCTTTTGTTATTATTTATTTGCATTTTAAAATACAAAATGTGCCACAAGGGCTAAAAATGGGGAGGGGGAAAAGACTGGTCTTCTCTAGTCCTACCTGAAAACTATCTAGTCTCATTCGTTGACCCATTCGTACTTACAATTTTCCTTTCACCATAACAACACATTTACTTTCACAACACAATCACCAAAATACCACATTCTCTCGATGAAAAGCCCCAACATGAATTTTTATTTACAAAATCATCGAGGGATGGGGAAAAAAATCAAAAACCCAATGTTTATATACAATGTAAAATATGTATGTACAAGAAACTAAACAAAACAATATTAGTAGTAGGACCCTTCCAAAAATGTGGCAGAAATCTCTATTAACTGGGATGAACAAATCCAGAGAACAGAGACATCTGTCACCTAAAACGTGGGGAGGGGTGGAGACAAGAAACTAAAAAGGAGGACAAAAAAAAACAGGACTTATGTACTTGCATGCTCTAGCTATGAAAATGTCCTATCTTACCTTAAAAGGCTGGGATGACTAATGTTTCGGTTCAAGGCCCAAAATCCTCTTGCTTAAGTTGCGTCCAACAACCACTCTAGGTCAGCACCTCTCACTCACACCAAGCGCGAAACTTTCACCCACCTTTTGCCAAAATTCCACAAGGAGAGACGCGCCTTCTCCGCCCTGATCTTAACCTTAAGCTGATGCCTAAAGAAAGAGACCAGTTGCAAAGAGGAAAATTTCTTACCTGCACGGAACTCCTTCTGTCTAGTCGTCCACACCACCATTCAAATAATGCCGAGCAGACACAAGAGCACATAGTGCTGATCCCTGGACATTGACGGTACCACATTGGAACAAACAGAACTGGCTTCCAGGACAAAAAACTTTCCGTCCAAGACGCGAACCATGTAGCCTTCAATCAGCCTGCACAGAGGTTGCACAACGTCGCAGTGGAAGAAGGCATATCTTTTGTTATCAACACCACTAACCTCTCAAAATTACTTGAGATTTTATAGAGTTTCTTTTTTATCATAAAATACCTCATAAGAAAAAAAGTCATAATCTTGTAATGTTAAAAGCAGATTAAATCCTTCAGGAATTTTTTAAAGTCCTATTTTTTCAGGTATTAGAGGATCATGACATATCTACAAATTCCTTATCTTTATTATCTGTGAATTATTAGGATGTCTTAAAAAAGATAGTGGAGTGATTTTTCATTGCCTTCTCTACAGTTTTGAATTCAGAGTTTTCCTTCTCCAAAACTGGCTGCCACACAAGGCTAGAGATGAATTCATGAGGGCATTAGTGCTAAGTGAACACAACAAACTAGGATGCTATTTAACCCATAGCTGAGAGATGAAGAGATGAATTCATAATTTTCCCAAGGGTATTATTGTTAAGTGAACACAACAAACTAAGATGCTATTTAATCCATAGCTGAGGGATGAAGAGATGAATTTGTGCATTTCCCCAATGGCATTAGCACTAATTGTACAAAACAAACTTGGATGAAACTTGACCTTGACTTGTCAAGTTTACTTTTCATGCCAACAACTGTTACACTACCAACATTTGAGGAAAAATTGCCCTTGAATAATTAGTTGCATTTTAAAGAGAGCAAAGAATTTCTGTACTACACATGTAATTTCTACTTAAATTATGTTTCAACTTAAAACAAATAACTTTAGTTGGGATATTAATTCTATACATAGACCCAAGGCCAGTGCAAGGGTTTCGTGCCCCCCACCCTGAATCTATGATACCCACCATCTATGATATGGGGCCCCCAATCTACAACATTTCAATTTTCATAAGGTAGTATTCAGATAAAATACAAATTTTATTGTAACCTAGTCATGTACAATAATGGATCATATGCAATATAAGTGAAGAATTCAACTAGAAAAATTGAAAATAAATACAATATATCTAAATACAAATTAGAGACATGTCATGATAGATCATTTCATTTTAAATAAATCAATGTTTTGCGGCAATTTTTAATGCCAACTTGAGATTTTTCCTCTTAAAAAGTTAATAATTTTAACACATTCAACATTATAGATAAAAAATAGTCAATTTTATCAAATGTTTTTTTGTGACTTAGCATGAGCAAATGTATTTCATAGATTTGGACAAGAAAAAAAAAAAGACCCCAGAATGATGCCAAAATGTTTTAATAGTCAGCTGTGCTTAGTTTAATTTGTAATGTATATAAAATGTAGATAGAAAAAAGCAAATGTCGAAATGATAGCAAGAGTCACAAAGCACTACCCAGAGCCCCCAATCAAACTTGGGTCCCCCTAGTTGGGGAGTAGTAACTACCGGCTCTGCATAGCATGGAGGTTCCTATACAAACTCTCACTGGAAGAGCCTTCTTAATTATCAATTCCTTCTTATCAGGTAGGTCCATGAAGATTGTTGTTAAGGTTGCCAGACCTCTGAAGCTCAAGAGGTGAATGCTGTGTCTCCTAAGCCTTTCTTTTTAAGAATATTAAAATTGAGTTGTCATTTCTTGACTGAATCTGCTCAATCCTCACTTTCCAGCTATGACAATGTTCAAAAGCATTTATGCAGCCTTGTGAGTGATGAATTATTTTCTATCCTACAGCCCCATTTTCTCACAGACAAAATGTTGCAAGCCTCTTTCTACTCTGTTGCCATTTTCATGGCAAATGTTCATATGCACTACATTCCTTAGTTCCTAGTTCAAACCTTCACAACTAGGATTCATTATGCCACAGACACAGGGTTGATATCTTCATTTCCTTCATATTTCATTTCTAAGAAGGAAGTTCCACTCAGACATCTTCTTCCTGAGAACTGTTACTTTGTGGAACAGACTCCTGAGAGGATGCTTTCATTATGATCTTAATCTCCTCAAATCTAGGATCAATAATTATCTATCCTACATATACTCATAAAATGAATTTCTTACTTTCCCCTCTTATGCTCTTACAACAACCACATTTGGTGACTCTCTACCATGAGTGGCTATAGAACCTTGTATTGAGTAAATAATATAAATAATGAAATTCCCTAGAATTGAAAAAAATTTTTTTTATAAAATATAAAAAAAACTTGTAAATCATTTGAAATATATTAATGCTTGCAAATTATTTTAATAGACAATATTTCTATAAAATTTTCATAAAAAATCATTTTTTATTATAAATAATTATTTTTCTATATTTGCAACAAACTGTTTCCAATTAATTATTTTTGAAAACCACTTGTAGTATATTTATCATAAACCATTTTTAATTCTTTTCTAAAAATTCTAATTTACTTCAATCGCAATTTATTTTTCTAGTAAAATATGGCCATGCACCTTTTATTAAACAAAAGCCTAATAATCTCATGAAAAAATAAAGGAAGTTTGTAGTAATAGTGCAAAGAATATTCCAAAAGTTATATAGAGTAAATATACACTCCACTGTTGGAGTGTATAGGTTAAAGAAAAGGCATAGATGCAAGTTCTAAGGATAATTTATTATTGTTAGAAAAGTTAATACAAATATCCTACCCAATACAGAATGTGCATCATGGCTTACTAGAGGAGTATCTGTTTCATCAAGACAAGTCTGTGATTCCTTTCATCTGGAGCTTGGTCCTTTGGCCTAGGAGCAGGTTTCAGGTCTTTGTATGAGCGTCTTTCCTCTATGCCGGTCCATGTGTGTGTCTGAGACCTCAGTAGCTGTCACGTGATTTTCTACTTCTATGTAGGCAGACACAATCTTTTTTTCACCAACCCAAAACAACCTATTTGTTTCCATGGAAACTATTACAAATATAGAGAGCTTAATAATATCATTGGATAGAACAAGTTTTCAGCTACAAAACATAGTTTCTCTTTTCCACATCAATGATGAGACTGTTAGGAAAATATCTATGTAGTCTATCATTAGCCCAAATGTCACTTGTCACACATATTGCTGTCACCAGTACTCAAATGTATTACTGACTGTGTTCACATCAACTGTTTGATTTCCACAAACATTTAGCAAGTGTTATTGAATGGGTGTAATTTTTTGAACATGGTGGAATTTAATGATAAATTTCTACTTTGTATGCATTTTTATTAGGAGGCATGGTGGAATAATGGATAGTGGCTCGGATTGAGGAATCAGAGAGCAGAGTTCAAATTCCAGCCAAATCCATTACATTCACTTACGTGTTAATATCCTTGGGAAAGGTATGAATCCTTTACTTCTCCCTCACTCCAGCTATGGGTAAATAGCAGGACAGACTGGGTTCTGTAGCTTTGGATGACAACTGGTCTTCCACAAGAAGAAATGGCAACCTACTGCGGGAAAAAATCTGCCTTGTCAGTCATGTATCGAAAGATACATGATCGCCTAAGCATGTATCATGCATGGCACAAAACCGACTGATGCACTTTTATATGTCATTTTGCCAGACAATCACTCAGTTGATATCTGTAACAAAATATTACAAATTATTGTTAGGAAGGTTCAACTTTTATCATCTTACCACCAACATCCACCTCTGATGTTATCAGTCAACATAATAAAATAGGAGGTATTAATTTCAGAGTGACCCTCATATATTGAGAAGATATTGTTATGACTGTAAATTTTGTTTCAAATAAATATTGAAAAGAATATCAAATTGCTGTAGTAAAAATTCTAAGCTTCATTGTTTTTAATGCCATTGCTTATAAAATTAGTTATTTGTCCATAAATTAAACTTGCATAAAAATGTACAATTCAACTGGACTTGTCTCTATCTAATAAAGAGGATCATATTTCAGATCAGATGTCCAATCGACACATGATATTTTTGTTGTCAACCTTATACTTTTAGTTTAAGAATATTAAAAAGAAAAAAGTAAATTCTTTGAACTGCAAACATTTTAGAAATTTAAAAACAATCTGTCTAAGGATGTCAGCCTCAGTATAATGACACCTTCTACTGTTAATAAATTAAATCCTTTATGTAGCTATCTGACCCATTCTTCAAAAATAACAAAACGGAAAATGAATATTCTTAAGCAATATGCAGCTTTGTTCAAGAGTTATTGCTGATAAATTTTTGTCTGAATTTCTGAAACAAGGTGTTGTTATTAGAAAACATTGATCCTTTAAAAACTAATATGCTACTCCAATTTTTTCTTATTACACTGTGTTGTGTTTTTTTTTGCATTTAAAAATTTGCTTTCTCTGGAAGTGTCTCTTATTTTTCTTGCACCACATTTTCTCTCCCCATTTCTTGGCTGTCTCTTAATTTCTTAGTCCTCACTTTAGGCATGAACACTCTTATCCATGCATGCAGAAAATCAGGATTCTCTAATGATAAAGTGTTTTCAATCAGTGACACCATTGTTGGGAAGTCCTAAGTCTTTCATGTTACTGCTCAACGTTCATGCGTAGTTTCTCCTCTTAATCAGGCTCATTATGCATCCTGCGTATTCCGGCTATGTTAATTGATTAATCTACATATCACTACAGTTCTTTTACACTTACACACTTAGAAATATTCTATTAGCATTTCATATTTATTCATAAGTACAAAAATTTTCAAAATCATTATTCAGCGTTTTCAAGCAAATATATATGTACTTAAAGGCTTACGTATATATATATATATATACACATATGCTGTAAAACATAACAGTTTTTGGAGAGATATTTGTTGCCAGATTGAGGTGTTTTACTAATTGTATAACAAGGACAATGAATTAATTTAAACCAACTATGTTCAAAGACAAAAACATAATCATGACTAGAAGTATCTGGCTAGAATTGTCTGCAATAACAGTCAAGCGACACTGGCCCAAATCACATTCATATTCAATGCAGGTGGTACCAAATGCATCTCCAGCAGGTCAGTTCAGCATTATTTAGCTTCCATGGGATATTTTGTTTTTTTATCATTTCAACTCAAGCAAGGCAACAGAGCCACCAAGACAAAAGGGGCTACCAAGTGCTAGAGAATATGAGAAAAAAATTATCAATTAGAGAGAATAAAAAAGAACAGGAACCAAGAAGACGGAAGATAACATTTGACACTGCACAAGACCAAAGCCAATTGGGAAGCAAGAAGCCAGAAGAGAGTTCCACAAGCAAGAAGTGTGATAGAAGAAACTGTTAGCATGGAACTTATGCTTACATCTAGCCATTTCAACAGTAAAATGATGAGACTTTGTTGCCATTCTAGTACTGCACTTAAATTCATAAAGTCTAGCTATTATAGAGGAAAGTTCATCAAAACGATTACCATGAAAATATTTATAGAAAGTCACAGGGAAGGTATGTTACAGTGGTAGGAAAGTGACTGAAGCTGAAATGCCAGGTCAGGACCAATAACATTGCAAATTCTTCTTTGGATTTTATCAAGAATCTTTAAATATATAGCAGGGGCACCAGACCAGATGTAGCAGCAATATTCAAAGCAAGAATGATATATAGACTTATAAATATGTAAGACAGATTCTGGCAAGAAAAATTGTTTAGCATGGCACAGTGAACCAACTTTCCTAGCAGCAGACATAGCAATATGGAAGCAGAAGGCAAACCAAGAGGCACCTGTTAACATCACAACACCAGATACAAGGCCTCATTTGTGCTAGTGATGTGGTTGATTGAACTTTGGAGGACTGGTAACATGTAATGTGATCCAATAACTTTCAGTTCCTGTTGTTTTGGACTAACAATCAGATTTGGTCATAGTGCAGATCCCATGAGGTCATGGGCCTCAGTTGTTAACCAGGTACTGTGCAAGATGATGGTAGTTTTATAATGGTATTAGTATGGTTTCAATCTGCCGGTTTGATTAAACATGGTATTGACCAGTGACTGCTACATTTTGCAGCCTTGTTACCATTTGCACCTATTCATGGACTTCATGTATGCTAATGATGATGGGTTATTCCAGATACCATGAAGTCATGGACCCCAGTTGTCAATCAGACACTGCACAGGGTGATGGTGGGGAATGTGATATGGGTTGCATCTGCTGGTCTGATTAAACATGTTATTGATCAGTAGCTGCTACATTTCACTGTTACATGACCATTTATGATTGTGATTGTAATTGATTTGTTTTTTATGGCTTATCAATCTTTTGTAGGTTATTTAAAGCCAGAAAATATTTTTAGATTGTAAAAATCTTTTGGAAATAATAATAATCTACTAATTAACCCATAGCTGAAGAGAGAAGAGGTGGATTCCTACCTTTCCCAAGAGTATTTGCACATAAGTGAATATAACGAACTTGGCTGGAATTGGAACTCGGCTCTCCGGTTTCCAATTCTGAACCATTATCCATTAAATCAGCCACACATCCAAGCTTACAACACCTGGTATTCCCAAGTGGTTACCTGTCTAGGTACTGATCAGGCGATGTTGATTAACTTTGGTGATCATATGAGAACTTATGTTTTAATGTGATACGGCCGTTAACCAATATGACCATTTGCACACATTCATAGACTTCATCTACACCAACAACAATGTTTTATACCAGCAGGATAAGTCATTGGGCATGAGGTGAAGGGAATAAAACATTAACCTTCCAACCAGGAGACCCGGGTTCAAATCTTGTGGCTGATTTGTCAAGTAACTTTTTAATATTGGCCTGGGGAGATGATCCCAGCATGTAGCACTGTCAAGAAGTGTTTGAAAATCATGCTACAGGTTGACCCAAGCATGGTGGGTCAGAAGTTGTCAATGGTTAGGTTAGCAAGAGGTCACAAGTCATCATGGCTGATAATTTGAGTATGATGGCTTTGTTCAACTACTGCTCATACCAGTTTAGCTGCTCTCTCTCAAAAACTGTAACTAAGGTCCACTCAGCATCAATTTTTTTTAATCCTTTCACCCCAAGCAAGGTGGGAATGCCACTAGTACAAAGGGGGTTACAGAAAGTGAAGGAGGGAGAAAATATTGGGTAGAAAGTATAGAAGGAACTGAGGAAAGAATAAAAGTTGAATGGGATTCAAAAAGATAGAAGATGGCAATTGACATCGCATTTAAATTTTTGAAGATTGCATTTATCAGGGAAGCAAGGAAACAGAAAGGAGTTCCACAGGTATGAAGTGCAAGAAAAGAAACTGTTGGAGTAGAATTTGCAGTTACATTTACCTAATTCAACAGTAAAAGGGTGGGACCTAGATGCCAATCTAGTAGCACACTTAAACACATGTAGTCTAGGCACCAGGAAAAATGCTTGTCAGAGCAGTAGCCATGAAAATATTTGTAGAAAAGACAGAGGGAAACCATGTCACATTGGTGAGAAAGTGAATGAAGGCAAGATGCCAAGTCAGGGTTGATTACATTGCAGATCCTTCTTTGGATTTTGTCAAGAACCTAGAGATGAGTAACAGAAGCACCTAACCAGATATGGCAACAGTATTTATGGACAGATGAATGGTAGATTTGTAAATATGCAAGATGGATTCTGACAAGAAAAATCTTCAGACACAAGACAGTGACAACAACATTCCTTGCAGTAGATACAACTACGGATTTGATGTAGTTGCTCCACTTCAAGTCAGTTGAGAACGTGAGAACAAGAAGGTGTGTTGCGCTCCATGAGTCTAGCATCAACCATGCTGATGGTGGGCAGTAATGTTTCTCAATGGTGATTAAATGAGAGTAGTTTATTTTTGGATGGATAAAAATTTATGAGCCATTTCCTGCCCCACCAATTGGAGGTCCTTTTCAAGAGCAGCAGCCAGGTTGACTTTGTCAACTCTGACAGATTTGCTATTAAGACAGGAGTAAATGGTAGTGTCATCAGCATAAATGCCTCTTTGGGAATTGATGACATCAGGGAAATTATTGATGAAAGTCAGAAACAGTGTAGGACTTGGGGGGGGGGGGACCCATGTTCATGTGAAAGGATCTGGAAGTGAGCCCATTCAAAGTGACCTTCATTTCATGATTTGATCGTAACAATTGGATTAAATCAAACATATGTCCAGTAATACAGTAGCCCTGGAGCTTACATAGAAGATTAGTGTGCCAAACCCTATCAAACACTTTTGAGATATCTAGAGCCACAACTCTAGCTTCATCATTATTATCATGAGCTTGATATACATATTCAGTAATGGCCATTATCACATCAGTGGTAGACCAGGCAAAACAGAAGCCATATATTTGTCAGAGTGCAGGTTATGAGGAGATGCCTAACCACATTAGCATTGATTAAAGCCATGAATATTTTGCTGAAAAGTGGTAGGAGACTAATAGGGTGATAGAGGGGTCAAAAGTTCTCCAGAGTTTTTAAAAACAGGAACTACAGAGGAGGACTTCCAACAAACAGCAAGGTAATAGTTGTAGAATTTGGAGAGAACTGGAGCCAACTTGGAAGCACATTTCTTTAGGACAATGGCTGGGATCCCATTATATGCACTATAAACCATAAGTTGGCTCCGTGGGTGTTGATTTTTCATTGGTTGATTTTGTTTAGTGGTATATCAACCTCTATAGGTTATTTAATGCTGAAATCTAAATATATTTTGAATGCAATTGCATGCCTTCAAATACAGATAAAATGTATTGTTGGCCCTTTTACTATAAAAATGTATTGCGGGTCATTTTGTTATAAATGGGAATTATTGGTCATTTTATTATAAAAATATATTGCTGGTATTTTTACTATAAAAATGTATCTGTATATTTCCATAGTGTTTTGTTTTTGTTTCAGGTTTCACTATTTGCTAATAACTGGGACCCTAAAAGGTGCTACCACCCTGAGTCAGAGTGAACCTGGGAACAACAGCAATTAAGAGGTGGTTCCACACACTTCAAAACCTCCAATCTCCCTATCAAAGGTCTTACTGCCAAATGGAGCCATGGGTGTTGAAGAAACACAAATGTCCTGAGCAGAAGTATGCAACAGGGATTAGCTCGCCATTCAAGTCAATGAGTATACTCAGAAACAAGCAACCAGCCATTGATGAATCATGTTATCAAGCCCCAAATTTTTCAGAATTGTTCTGAGGAATATTCTAGAGGTTTCTGATTAATCATGAGGCTACCATATTTGCCCAATATGAGCTAAATTCTGTGACATTGTGGAGAGGTCTATTCACCTATGGGATCCTGCACTTCTAAATATTAGAAGGCTGTGAACAGATATTGAGGCAGCATGGCTCAACATCTCTCCAGAGGTTTCTGACGACTCGGGGAATTAATGCTACATTGAGTTGCAGCAGTTTGCCAGGCTAAAGAAGGTCTTACACAATACTATGCATTTTTCCCACAACTTTTGGAATATTATTGTATTTTCTTAATATACTAATGAACTCTTCTTACATCTGTCTATATTTCTGAGATGAGGTATTGTAACTATTTACATTGTTTGGACTGTTGCCCTCATCTTTATTGTCATATTCACAACATTTTGGCTGTTATATACTCCGGCCTTCTTTAGGTGATATTCATTGGAATTTCAAACTGAACACTTTATTTAATCCACTGGGGCAGATTACTAAAGGCAAATAACTGAAACTGAGATATCCAAAAAAAAGCCTGGTGCATGGAACTAGAACAATCTACCCTAGTGGACTAAATAAATAGTTTGGTTTGAAATTTCTGAAGAAGGCTGGAGCATACAACAGCTAAAATGTTGTGAATATGACAATAAAGATGAGGACTAACAGTCCAAACAATGTAAATAGTGTAAATAGAACTCATCTTATTTCATAAATTTTGCTGTTAGGCAATGACTCTTCTGCAACATTTAATTTAGTCAACCACTTTCTGATATTGATTGCAGAGATGTATAAAGATTTTGAATAGTTCATAATATTTAAGAGAATACATGCTTCTCTTATTCAATTTACAAATACTTTTTCAAGAAAAATACTTTTATAAAAAATATGACAAAATGAAAGTTATCCATAACTAGAGTTCCTAAGATGTAAGGCATGATTCTCAGTAAACAGTCAATAATTCTTTGTATTTTTTGAGAAACATCACCCTTTAATAATTGATTTTCTTTTAGTATATACAATCAGTTCATTACAGATTTCTAAAGATTTTTAGCCCAAAATGTTAACACTTTCACTACTTTGCCTGTTAAGTGTCAAAAAATATTAATTAGTGTTTTTTTTTTAAAATTCAGCTTATGGCCATATCATGTTGAGACACCACTCAAAATCAAAAAGGTCCTTCTACTGTGAGTAGTGTCCCGGTATTAAAATGACTTTTATTTCAATACAGTCTATACACGTTTATAGAGCAGACCCAAAACTGCTATCCCTATAAAAGTATTGCCTGGGGTAGACCACCCCCTAGTTACACTATTGTTTGTGGATCAAGTCAAAACTCAAATGCGGTTATTATACAGACTGTAAACATATTTCAAGAAAATAATTTTTTTTGCTAGCTCAGTTATAAAGTAAATTTTATAAATTTTAACTTACATACTCCATCTAAAAATATGTACGATAAATTTTGTATTCAACAAAATAGCAATTGATATTTATATTATAATGATCTGGTTTGTAGGTGTCTGTTTGGTATCAAAGCAAAAACTGCACATTGTAGCTGTTTTGCTTGGAAAATATTGTTAAAATGCTCTAAATTGAAATAGAATGGTTTGCAGTTTAATATTAGATATTTATATTATAATGATCTGGTTTGTAGGTGTCTATTTGGTATCAAAGCAAAAACTGCACATTGTAGCCGTTTTGCTTGGAAAATATTGTTAAAATGCTCTAAATTGAAATAGAATGGTTTGCAGTTTAATAGTAGATATTTATATTATAATGATCTGGTTTGTAGGTGTCTGTTTGGTATCAAAGCAAAAACTGCACATTGTAGCCATTTTGCTTGGAAATATTGTTAAAATGCTCTAAATTGAAATAGAATGGTTTGCAGTTTAATAGTAGTGTTGTGGCATATCCATTTGTGCTAACTCCAATAATTTTAACCCCAATTTTTTGTTTGTGCATTTATTACAAAAGCTAAAAAGAAAATATCCACATTAAAAAGGAAAAAAATAAAAAGGTCACAAATTACTGCAAGAAAATATTGATGTTCATGAAATAATGATACATTTATTTTGTTAGAAAAATAGTTTTATTATATATTTTTATAAAGAAATATTTTTTACAAAAATGTACCTTTATTTCATAGGTATCACTATTTTAAAAAAATTCATTATTTTTTTATTTATTTTTTCCCTTCCATTATGAAAATTTTCACACTTTATTACAAAAAGCAATCTTTATAAATTGTAATGTCATGTTAAAAAATCATTTAACATAATATGAGGAATTAGTAGAATTACAAGCTAACTTTCAATCTTAAATACAATTGGAGTTTGACTAATTACAGAGTAATCTCCCTTTATTTGTTTATTTGCTTATACTTATAATATAAATTTGATAATTTGATAAATAGAAACTAACCTGAAGTTGAGCTTATGAGTTACTTTCTGTGACTTTTAAGTGAGTAATTTATAAAAGGATACATTTATTTCAGTAAAAAATAATATAATTATATTAGCAGTTAAAACCTTTAAAAATTCATTAAACATTTAAAACATGAACATTAATTAAACGGTCACTAAACATTTAAACAAGAAATTAAATCAGACACAGTTTTATATGAAAGACTTTGTTATGTGTCAGTTTCAAAATTGTATATGTTCTGGGTTTGTTAGTTTTAATGTCAACTAAGATCAATAAATAGATCATTATTTTGCAACAGTGGGGCTTATAAGCACTTCATGGCTTTTCTAAACAGAAATATTAAATAAATGAAAGGAAAAACAATCTCATCAAATGTCTCTAGGCTGTCATCAAGTTGTCATTGAAGAGATACCAGACATAGATAGATACAAAATTTGTGAAATATAACATGAACATTGAGGAAGTGTTCCAGTCACTTTGTCATTTTGTTTATTTAACTGAAGAAAAAAAATTGAAGATATGTGTTTATTTAGTTGTCATTTAAATTTCAAATAAAATCACAGAACATTTTCAAAAATCTTTGTTATATTTTTCATAATGTCTCTGGCAACATCATTGATAATTTTGAAATAATCAATAAAATATAATTTTACTTGGTTTTATATTCTAGATTATACTTTTCAAAACTGTGATTTGTTTTGTTTAGTTTTACAGGTCATGGAAACAAATATAAAATATTAACAAATAAAATAAGGTAGATAAATAATTTTTCAGAGAGAAGGGAAAATTAGTGAACAGATCTTTTTTTTTTTAAATATAAAAGAAGTCATCTATTTTCATGGTGTGAAAGAATGTTCATATTTATAACTGTGTTGCCAGAATCAATGCTGAAAACAAGGAGAAAAATAACCCTAATTGGACAGTTTTTCAAAATTGTTTCTTTTATTTGATTTGAAAATCAGACCATAGTTTTGTATTTATTTTCTACATTCTTAAAGACACCAATGATATTGATTGATTTTTTTTAGAAAACACACATCTGAAATATAAGACCAGCAAATAAAAATCAGCCAAAATAAAATGGTAAAAAAAAAAAAAAAAAAAATTATTGCTGAAGCAAATTTTATACCATAAACTGAAATATAACATCATCTGACATAACCAGACATATTGATTTTTCTCTTGTCTTTGTCAAAATCTGTTTTTCTCCACCTCCTCAGCTGAACAAGATAAGAAGAACTGCATTAGATTGACTACCAGTCCTTGATTGTCTAACTTAAAATAATGACTGAATTTGTTAGGTCATCTTAATATTCATAATTTCTTTTCTGGCCATTTGTCTTTTCACAAGGTAGGAACAAAAGTCAAATTCTTTGAACACATACATAAGGTTACAATGAAAATTTAACAGACTGGTTCTGATAAATGTCATCTTTGATTATGGCTATTTTCTACAACTAACATTACTACCACAACCATGCTGTGACCAATGTATTTACTTCAGTGCTATCATCTTTGATTATTGATGCATATGATTCTCTTCATCCAATGTGACTACCAGAGCCTCATGAAGACCTATATACTTATAAAGTACAAGATAACCTCATGTTGTTTTAGAGTGTAGCACATCTTGAAGATTTGTATATGAAAATGTGTTTGGTGACAAAAATGGGAAAAGAGATTTCTACAGAATAAGTGGTTATAAGTAAATACTAATTTCAATAACTAATTCCACTATGTGCTATAAAGCTTCTACTACTATGGTCTTTCTCCTGACAAGGTTTTCTGTGTATACCACACTAAAATATACACTAAACTACTTACATGGATATATCAATTAGTTTGTAAGTTAAATGTAAAAAAAAAAAAAGCATTCATTTTGCACAACAAATATTTATTTTTTAACATAATATCTTTCCTTGTACATTTATTTATGAGTGGATGGTGAAAAATTCCCACTTTCCAGAATCAGTACTTCAATAACCAAACACCAGAATACTGATTTTGGGAAATGAGTCAGGCTTTTCAGTACCCCCTTATAATTCACAGGTAAATATTAATTACATAGGATTTAGTAAATATTATTTATGGTTGTTAAATAAGGTTAATAATAATTATTAATCTAACTAGATTACTTCTAGTTAGGTTAATAATAATTGGTCTATGATTTTAAGTATGATCCTGTATAAGACATAACATGATACAGTGAAAATTTCAGATAAAAATTCAGCTAATAACTACATGTCAGGTTGTGGATTTATTGAAGTATGCTCATAAGAGCTTTAAAATATAAGATTTTATTCATCTTACAAATTTGTCATAACAACAGGGTACACATGACATTGTTATATAAAAGGTCCAATAGTAATGTTTTTTTTTTTCTGTAATTTAATGAGATTATTATATTGGTAATCATACTCACTTCATTAATCCTACACTCGTCTCAATTGTAGAGTACCCAGTGAGGATCTAACACTAGGAAAGGTCAACACAGCTGGCTTACAAACTGTTGCTCTGGAGCAGACACAATATATTAAAATATAAACCAAGTGTAAAGTTTAATCTCTCACATTTGGCATTTAAGAAGACCTGTGTTTACAAACTTACAATGTAAGCAATGATTACTTGAATCCTAATCATGACACCGTAAAAGTAAATGAACATCATTATCATAACTTAATGATTGAAATAAAAGAAAACTTAGAATTTATGCCTACTTTTGTTGATCTGTTTTGAAAGAAGAAAATTTGTAAAAAAATAGATAAAGAAACATTAAGCTTGAATATCAGTTTACAAATGTCATATAAATGACATTTTATACCCATGTTTATATATACGTACTTATCTATCTGAAACAAAAAAAATTCTGGAAACGCCATGATATTTTTCATGCTGACTTATATTTCCTTAGAAACAGACTAATTTTTTCTTTAATACTTGTAAAGTAACTATCATCTCTGTCTGTTTTAGTGAGAAAAAAAATAACTAATAATGAATTTTGATGTTACACAATTATAAGTAAATACTTTTGCCCTACCTGATTCATGGATTGAACTTTAAAACATTGAGGAACTTGATTTGTTTAACCAACACTTTTATTCTCTATGGCAGTGGTTCCCAATTTTTTTTTTCTCTGGGCTGCATTTTTGGAATTAAAATTTGCTTGTGCCTCATCAAATTTTATATGATATAAAGTACATTTAAAAATAAAAAACAGTGTGAGCATTAAAGGGTTATAATCGCAGATTTAAAGTCAGAACATTTTCATTGATAACTCTCTCCTCCAATTTGCAGACCTAGTTACTATATTCTTAATCTATAAAGACATATTGGAATAAGTATTTGATAAAAAGTACTGTTTTTACTTTTTTAAAGCAGCATATGTTAACCTTCAGAAAAATGAGCTGCGACAGTTTTTGAATACATTCTGCTCAACATAAGAAAAGGAAAATGATATACTAATGTGTGGTAATAGAAAAATAAATATCAAGAAGTTCAAAATTTCACATTGCTAAAAAAAGATGGATAATAAAAATTGCCAAGCAGACAAAGCCATAGTTTGACCAATTAAGCAATTAGAAAGCTTTCACAATCAGGATATAGACAGTGAGCCAATGAGTTCTCTTTCTGAACTGAATCTATAGATGTGTATATAAACAGATGGAAAATCAACTAAATCCAGTGTCGATAAATTAATTTTGTCCATTTTCCGATGTTGCAGTTATTGTAACATACCCAGAGATGAAATACATTTGTATGAGTAGCTGGGGATCTTATATGGCTGAACCATTACTTGCAACAGTGAAAACAAACATACCTTCATTCACCACATGGTCAAGTGGCTACTACTACATTTGAATATCTATCTACGTACATAACATATACATATATATATATTTACATCCTCCCAGACCCTTTCTCTCTCTCACTTATGCCCCAGGACTTTTACTCTTGAACTCTAATTTTCACCTTATCCTTATTATATTGTGTTATATAAAGATTTATTTTCTATCTATCAACACTGTGCATTTTCTTTTAATCATTACACAGACCAATATACACCCAAATCAAATATACCGAATATGGTGGAAAAAAAACTTTGTTGTAAGATAAAAAATTTATCCATAACTGATAACCTTGTATCCTTTATATATGTACAATGCACAGCTTGTATTCAAAGTGATCTCTGTTTTTTGTTTCTCTTCTTATTTTCCTTTTTCTCTCTTCTGACAAAATATCAAGTCACTATATTTTTTCTGACTCCTTTGGAAAAAAGATTAATAAGATACTTTTATTTTCTAAAATTGAACATGTTTCTTTAAGGGAAAAATTACCATGGCTCATCATTTACCAAAACTTATTCAGAAAACAAAAGAAAGGCATTGTTCTGTTCTTGCTTTGAATTCATCTTATGCCAAAAAAAAAAAAATTGTAAAGACTGATAATAACTAAATTCCCTTCTATTGTTTATAAATTTAATGGCTAATGAGTATTTGTGGAGTTCTGAAAAATTATAAGAGTCATTTTTATTAACTGGTAACTACAATTTTAATTTTACATAGTTCTTGCAAGTAAATTCCATAGAAAGACAACACTTAAGATTTTAGTGATCTCATGATCACAAGAAATAAAAAACAAAAACAAATAAATTTCCCATGATTCCATAGTAAAAAAGAAATGTCAGGAAACTTTGAGCCTTTCTCTTTTCATTGACCTCTCACCAAGAGAGCATGTGGATTTGAACTGTTCCAGAAATGAAAACCACAGATAAGTTTTACACAAATATCACTTTCTCAATTTTAATATGACCTTTTAATGACAGACTTATCACTTGCAAATAATTTATTTATTCACCAAGACAAACACAAAAACTGAAACATTTATTAACATTGTAAGAACTTTCATATATCTACCGAACTAGTAAAACCAAATCCTTCTGATAATAAATACTTCTATATATGTATAAAAATTTCATTTTGTTATTATGATGTATACATGTTATATTTTACTAACCAGAAACAGTAGTCAAACAAGGCCCATCATAACAAGGTTATTAATATGTATATTTTTGTTAGAAAATTCATACACATTCAAGATTATTTTTAAAAAATCAATATTATCACTAGCTGATCAATAATGAAAAATTCTAAAACCAAACAGGTGTGACAAGAAACATTGCTCAGGAAAACCACATAATTTGAAAACTTCTTGAAATATAGTAAAAAATACTATACTTTAACCCCCCAAAACCTATTTTGTGTACATTGTTTAAGACAGGGTTGTCCAACTTTCTTCCTAGTGAGCCAAATTAAAAATTTAGGTATATTCACTGAGCCACAAAAGTACTTTATATAAATATGCTTTTAAATAGTTCAAAATATGAACATCAGATTTTAATAACAAATATATATAATTACAAAAATTACTGTATTATTGACAGTAAATTATACATAGACAAAATAAAATAAATTCAATGTGATTTTTGACATTGTTTTCCTTTTATAATACTGTCAATATATGCTTTTATCATACTAGTTTTTATTCTGTGAATGTTAGTTAAATGTGAATCAATCAACCTATTTCTTTCAGTAGTTTTGATGTTTTTCATCCACAAAAAGAATTGTTCACAGCAGTATGTACTAGTCAACAAATATAACAGTTTTCTAGATAAATTCACATTTTCATCAAATTCATTGAAAGAATGAACCTCTTTATAAAATTCAAGAAGAGAATGTTCTCTGTGATTAGTTTTCAAAAATTCCCTGCTTTGAAATTCAATGATTCTAGCTGGTATTTGGTTGGTGCTTCCACATAATTAAATAAACATGGACCACTAAACAATATTAATTCAGTTTCTACTTTTCTGAGGTCAGAAAATCTGGTTGTAAAATCTTTTAACAAAACTTCATAATTTACTATATTTTTCAAAGTTCCCAGAAAATTCTTCTTTTCTTTTTAATAAACAATTTCACTGGCTTTCAGTTGTGTTATTAAAAATTCTAACTTCTTAGTAAAACCTATTATTCACTCAAACATTGAGCAACATAACTGGTCTTTTCCTTGTTAATGCAAATTAAGTTTAGAGAACATTTCAGTGATATCTATTAAGAAGGAAAGATCATTCAAACATTCTTTGTCTTCTAAAAAATTTATATTTTGTTTCTTGCTTTACATGAACTCTTTTATTTCAGGTAACAATAACTGAAATTTTTTCAAAGTTGCTGTTTTAGTGAGATATCTGACTTTTGAGAAATAAATACCATCTTCATACTCACTGCCAACTTCTTTCAAGTATTTTTTTGAACTCATGATTGTTCAAGCCTTGAGTTCTGATAGAATTCACAACTTTCACAATATCTGTCATCAACTGATACATATTTAACTTTTGAGCATGTAATTGCTGTTGAGGAATTAAGCAATGGTAGTTGAGTATATCATGATCACCTGATTCTTTGAATAAAGTAATAAATCCATTATTTTTACCAATTAATGCAGGAGGACTATCACTTGTAATTGAATAAATTTTATTTCTATCAATATTGAACTTTTCAATTGATAAATTAACGTGCTCAAGTATGTCTCTGCCAGTTGTTGTACCCTTCATATGGCATAAATTCAACATTTCTTCAATTATATTAAAATTGAATCAATTTTTCTGCTGAAAATAGCTAATTGTGCAGTGTCACTTTGATCAGTACTTTCATCCAATGCTAAACTGTAATAAACACATTTAGATAAATTATTCTGCAATGTACCCACAATACCGTCAGCTATGTTAACAATTCTTCCAATTGTTTGATGGGAGAGACTCATTTCATTGTTCATTTTCTCAGGACAATATTCATTAAAAGCAATTACATTCTTTTATTAATTCAACATCTATCAGTGGCTTACCCTTCCAAGTTAATTTTTCAGCTATTAAATAGATAACCTTTGAAGATGTATCAGTTTTAACAACAGATTTTTTGAGACTGTTTTGTTACTTCTTTAATTCATCTGTCTTCATTTTTCTTCTTTCTTCATTTAATTTATTATATTCTGACTTATGCTTGACAGCATAGTGATGCTTTATATTATATTCCAAGGACTGCACCACATGATCCAGGGCCAAAAAACTGTAAGCTAAATAATTTTTCTTTAGCTCTGGCTCTTGCCCCCCACACCAGCCAGTGTGTCTCGGCAAAGGCCTTTGTCCGGTCTCCTTTTAGTGTAATGGGGAAGTAAACCTACTAGCGCTATCTGAGAATAATTTTCTCAACATACGTTACTAAAGTAAATGAAAATATGCCTAAAGATTTTAGGGTACAGTGGGCTGCATGAAAATATTAAGTGGGCTGCAGTGAGGACTGTGGGTTGGACATACTTGGTTTAAGATAATTTTTTACAAGTGAATAAGGCTAGTCTTTTTATTTTATTTATACATTTTTGGCTATTAATAATTTTATATTTACCCAATTGTATTGTCGTATGAAGATCAAAGAAAACAAAAATTATTCACACTATTTATATGCAGACTATTGTCCTAATCTTTGTTGTTGTTATCACAAGGTTTTGGTCATTGTGCCTTCCAAACTTCATCAGGTGTATGCTGAGCAGTACTAAAAATAAGAACTAGATGAGATGGGCAGTGGAATGAGAACAGTCTATCTTCATAGATTAAATAAAGGGTTCAGTTTGGAATTCTCTGGAGGTTACTTGGATTGACATACACCTGATGATGCCTGGAGGGCACAACAGACAAGACGTGATAACAACAACAAAGATAAGGATAATTGTCTGCATGTAAATAATGATGACTCCTCATCTCAGAAATTCAGACAGAAAATTAAATTAGCTTATTCAAGCTACAGATGATCATGACGGCTATTTTTTAAATTTTAATTTTCCTGAAAATATAAAAGGAAAATATAAAAGACTAAGAATTAAGTTTTGACTATTTGTATCTGTTATACATATATTATTCTCTTATTCCATTCTATAATATATATGTATTATTGTCTTATTTTATTCCATAATATATATTATTCTCTTATTCTATTTTATAATATATATGTTTATATTATTCTCTTATTCTATTCTGTCATATATATGTATTATTCTCTTATTCTATTTTATAATATATATGTTTATATTATTCTCTTATTCTATTCTGTCATATATATGTATTATTCTCTTATTCTATTTTATAATATATATGTTTATATTATTCTCTTATTCTATTCTGTCATATATATGTATTATACTCTTATTCTATTTTATAATATATATGTTTATATTATTCTCTTATTCTATTCTGTCATATATATGTATTATACTCTTATTCTATTTTATAATATATATGTTTATATTATTCTCTTATTCTATTCTGTCATATATATGTATTATTCTCTTATTCTATTTTATAATATATATGTTTATATTATTCTCTTATTCTATTCTGTCATATATATGTATTATTCTCTTATTCTATTTTATAATATATATGTTTATATTATTCTCTTATTCTATTCTGTCATATATATGTATTATACTCTTATTCTATTTTATAATATATATGTTTATATTATTCTCTTATTCTATTCTGTCATATATATGTATTATACTCTTATTCTATTCTATAATATATATATATTACATTCTTATTCTATTCTCCTCTTATAATTGTGCTTCTCGCACCCAATACCTCATAAGTAATGGACTATTCAATTTTGATCACATGGAAAGAGGGGAAAAGACACTACTTGGTTTTAGTGAGAAAATGAAAGAAGAGAAGATAGAAGTGTTTAACATCTCCTGCCAATACCTCATAAATAATGGATTATTCCATTTTGATAAACAAAACACATATCAGAGAGACTACTTGGGTTCAGTGAGAAAATGAATGACAAAAAGAATGAAAGGGAAGATAGAAGTGCTTAATGGCTGTTTCAGTGAAATGGAAAAAGTTGTCAATTTCAAATCTTTTCATTTGTACCTCCTTACTTCTGAAAATAATGACCCGTATTCATATTAATGATTGTTATTGCATTATTTTGTTAAAGTTGTTAAGCTCAAATATTTAACGATGCAATAGGGGAATTTCTGTGGATATTTTATTGTCATTGAACTTGCTATGAGCTTACTCAATCATTAACTTAAGAATTAAAATTCATCAGAATATTAAAATAGGAAAGACTGTTAAATTTTTATGGGTTAAAAGCAGTATATATTATAATTCTTTTCTATAATATATATTCTGTTGATCATTGATGATATAAAATTTTTATTAGCTAATGATACAAAATAATTAAAAATAGTGTAAATAAAAAAAATAAATAAACAGTATAATCGTCTAGGTTTGTTTTATACACATTCTTTTTAGAGAAGAGTATTTTAAAGAAAGCCAAATAATTTATGAAAAAACTGATACATTTGTTTATAAAACTTTCTATTTTTAGAATTGGCTGTTAAAGAACTGCCAAAAATATTTCAATCAAGGTGGATTGTTTCAGTTTTATTTTTTAAATTAAAAAAATATGTACAAGTTCTATTTATTATCCAATTAAATGAGTGGACTTATGCCCTCATAAATTTGAAGTTAAGGCCTGTCTGGAGCCCCTCCATTTCTTATATAAAGAGAAGGGCCAGGAAATAAATTTCAGAATGTAATCAAATCTCAAGGCAGAAGATAATTAGACAGCAGAAGGGAGTGATATGTCACACAAAGGGACGAACCCTGCTGGCTGCAGAAGAAAGTTTTAAAATTTCAAAGAAGATCAAGTCTTCAATAAACCAAATATTTTAACCAAGATGAACTGACATGGAAATTTGATTCTAAGGGCAGACTAGGGACCTAGAAGGGAAATTAATTTTTGGCTGCCTCCTGAGAAGTATATGCAAAAATTAACTATACCTGTTATTAAAACTGTATTCTATAAAAGAAAAATTATAGAGGTCCCCATGACATCAGTAGTTCAAAATTGCCTAAGGTCCCTTCATTCTGTGATTTTTTTTGTCTCTCTGTTAGGTGGGTGCATCTCTTTTTTTTCAAAAATTATTTTCTGTATTATCCAAAATTTATATTACCTTTTCAAAGTTTTTTCATTTTCAAAGATTGTTTTGAAATCATTTAAAATTAGGTATATATTTCTTGAGATGTTATCTTGCTTCATTTCTTAAATATGAGACACAAAAGGAAATTTTTAAGCAAGCCCCTCTTGTAAAATATTGTATTTGTTTTAATGTTTTGTAATAAATGTTTGCTTTTTAAATTTCACATAGTAGTTATGAATCTTGTTGCAACTTTGTTAATGTTTTGGGACAAGAGAGAGGATATTCTCTCTTCTCCCAAGAAGAAAAAATTCTTTTAATGGATGTGCAAAAAGTGTGACAATTTTTAAAACTCTAGAATGAAAGGTGTTGGAGAAATATCATAGACAGAGTATATGTAAATATACAAGTGGACACTGAGGTCAACACCCAGTAACAACAGTCTATTTCAAGCTTAAACGCAATTTTCAGTCTATATATACAGACATGTATGTGTATATATATATATATATATATATATATATATATATAGCCTGAAAATTGCAACAGTCTGTTTTATTGTATTTAAGAATGAAATAGACTGTTGCTACTGGGTCTATATATATATATATATATATATATATATATATATATATATATATATATATATATATATATGTATGTAAGGGTGAGATTATATTTGTTCCAATGAGAGAAAAGTGTATATTGCAGTCCAAAAAGAATTTGGATTATTACCACACACAAAAGACAATGGTTAAACATTATAAAAAAAATTAATTCCTTTAAATGATATGTGGAAATAACCATTCTTTGCCTGATGAAGTTCACAAGACCCGAAACACATGTAGCAAAAATATGGAAAATACAGTATAATATATATTTAAAAAATTCACATTGTAACCAAAAAACGTTTGCAGCTTCTCTTTAATATATATATATGAATATATATATATATATATATATATTCTGTTATTTTATTTTATAATATATATTATTCTGTTGATATTTGATGGATATACCAAAATTGAGACAATTTTTAAAAAAGGTAGAATAGGTGTTGGAGTATATATACTACAGTTCAAAAGTTTGAGGTAACCTCTGGTAATTTTTTAAATTAGCCTAAAAAATAGTTGTTTTGTACAGGAGAAAATCATTATACATGGTTAAAAAAAAAGTGAGACATGATTTTTTATTAGAAATTTTATTATGACAAAAAGAAAAAATACATTTTACGATTAAATTTTGCACTCATCAAAATATCCTCCTTTAGCCTTGATTACTGCAGCACAAATTTTTGGCTTTCATTGCAAAAGTTTCTTAAAGTATAAGTTTTATAATTGATTTCATTCTTTTTTCAATGACTCTAAGAGCTCTTTTTGGAGTTGTTTTTGGCTCTTCTGTCAAATTCATCACATGCTAATTATGGGTGTGGCTTCAAACTTTTGAACTGAAGTGTACTTATATATATATATATATATATATATATATATATATATATATATATATATATATAATTCTGTTGATCATTGATGGATGTGGGGAAAAAGTGGGACAATTTTTTTAAAAAGCTAGAGTGGAAGGTGTTGAAGTATGTATGTGTGTGTGTGCGTGCGTTGTGTAAGTGAATTTTGCTTACTGTATTTCAAACTATATATGCTCTTCTTGCTTAAAATCACCTTGAACAATATGCAACAAAAGATAACTACTTAAAGTAGGCTTATAGGTTAAGGTGACACTCCCAACACCCAACCCATTTGCCTGAACATTTCTGGCCTACATACACTTTAGTTTTATCTTATACAACAAAATAGGTGATCTGTCCTCTACAAGCTGTTACCAAACCCTTTTAGAACAGGAGGTTTCAAGTGAGAAGAAAATTTATTTTTTTCCCTTAATTATCTCTTTTCAAAAATATGGTACTTACCTGTTTGTCTGTGAAGTGAAGTGGCACATAATTGTCATAAATGTGTAAGAATTCCTCCACATCTCCTTTTTGAAGTGCAGCACTGTTATGGTGAAACACACCTATTCTATAGTTATTAGACTCTCCCACCTAATATAAGTAGGAGTAGTAAGAGGAACGAGGGTCGGTTGATGTTGGACGACAGTAGTCGACAGTTAGTCAAATACGAAAGTAGTCAGCGACCACAACAAGATTACTCTGTGTAATACCTATTATATCAAATACAAGCCTCCACTACGAAATAACTCCACAACAACTTTGGCAACGAGGATTTGCACTCATACGGAAGAAGAAAAAATTTGCTCGCCACAATAACTTCGGCGATAAAGTCTCGGATTCACACTTAAAAAAAAAAAAAAACTTGGCAAAGTTTGTCGCAGGCCAAGACGTCAACTTAGTGATGAAAAAATCTGTCGAGAAAAGAAATATTTCTCTCGATAATACAGTTTGCTCAAATAGGTCACAAATTGCAAATTCGTAGGACCCCCCTCTACAGTATTTAGACATTGTGTAAACTTTTTGTGAAGATGGAGGAATGCAAAAGTCTATTCCGGGAATTCTTTAAGTTCCAGTCGGAACAACAGACAAAAATATTAGAGCAACAAACAACATTCCAGATGCAGCTACAGGAGAAAACTTTCAATAAACAAATGCAATTGCAACAAAAAATGGAACAGATGCATAGGGAGTTTCAAAACAAAATTTTGGAAATAACTGAGAAGAGGAAAGAGAAAAATCTACAAAATGATTCCCCAGAGAATACAATATGGAATTCAATTGAAATATTCACGTACAGTCCAGATGAAGAGATAACTTTTGCGGAGTATTATAAAAAATATACGGATGTGTATAACGAGGATTGCCACTCGTGGTCTGAAGGAAAGAAGGTTAGGCTTCTTTTAAGCAAATTAGGAACTGCTGAGCATAACAAATTGGTAAACTACATTTTACCGAAAAAAACTAGCGAGTTGACATTTACTGAGGCGGTAAATATATTAAGTGAATTATTTAGTAAAAAGACATCACTGTTCCACAAGAGGTGGAAATGTTTGAATCTGATGAAAGATGATAAACAAGACTATATAACGTATGCAGCCAATGTGAATAAGCATTGTGAAGAATTCAAGCTGGCAGAGTTAAAGGCAGACAATTTTAAGTGCTTGGTGTTTGTTCAGGAGCTGGTAGCAGAAAGAGATGCAGAGTTGAGAAAATTAGTCCTGGCAAAATTGGAAAGCAATCCAAGTATTACGGTACAGAAATTGGCAGAAGACTGCACAAGATATGTTAGCGTAAAGAAAGATTCAAAAAAGATAGAACAGTCTGGCGTTTTGCATGTAAGGAAAATACGCTACAAAGAAGAAAGTCAGTCTACTAAAAAGAATTCTAAAATTGCGGATTATCAAGCAAAAAGTGAAATACCAGAGAAAAATAAACAAAAACTCTCAAAGCCATGTTTTGCTTGCGGTGAACTACACTGGTACAGATATTGCGATTTTAGGAATAAAAAATGTTTCAACTGTAAAAGAGTGGGACATAAAAGCACGCGTTGCAGGTCAAAAAATAAAGACAATAAAATAAGAAAATTAAAGTCCAACGAGGCAAAAGAGGGAATAACCAGAAAATTTGTTACCGTCGAAATAAGTAATAAAAATATAAAAATGCAACTTGACACTGGTTTGGATCTATCTATCATAAATTTGCATACGTGGAAGAAGTTGGGGAAACCAACTTTAATGAAGACAAAGAAAATCGCGAGGTCAGTGATGGGAGAAAAAATACAATTTATTGGAGAATTTGTTACAAATGTCACATTAAATAAAAAAACGTGAAAAACTAAACTATTTGTCATAGAAAATACCACAAACTTACTTGGTATGAATTGGATAACAGAATTCCAATTATGGGATCTACCGATAAATTCTTTCTGTTACAAGGTAGAAAGTTTAAACACCGAAGCCCAAAAATTAATAAAGAAACTTAAGGAAACATTCCATACTGTTTTTTCTCCAGGGTTGAGAACGTGTACCAAGATGGAGGCAAAATTCCGGCTAAAAGAAAACGCTCAGGTGGTATTCAAAAAGAAAAGGAATGTGCCATTTGCCTCAATTGAACAGATAGATAAAGAATTGGACAGATTAGAGAAAACCGGTGTACTTAAAAAAGTTGAGTATAGTGAATGGGCAACACCGACAGTATACGTGAAAAAAAAGTCTAAAGAAATTCATGTTTGTGCTGATTTCTCGACGGGGTTAAACGCGGCACTCAAAGACTATAATTATCCTCTACCAACAATGGAAGAAATATTTGCGAAGCTTAATGGAAGCACAATATTTTCGAAGATAAACCTCAGCGACGCATATCTGCAAATACCGGTAGAAAAAGAAATGTCAAAACTTTTGTGTATAAACACACATTGGGGTCTGTATAAATTTAACAGACTACCTGTTGGGATTAAGGTCGCGCCCGCCATTTTCCAACAAGTAATGTATTTGATGTTGGGTGGTCTAGATTTTGCTGTAGCATATCTGGGTGACATCCTCATGAGAAGTACAAGTATAGCAGAACACGTGGAACATGTAAATGCAGTAGTTTCAAGAATACAGGATTTGGGATTTAAACTCAAGGAAAGCAAATGTGAGGTTTTTATGGAGAAAGTAAAATATCTGGGGCAGATCATCGATAAGAATGGTAGAAGGCCAGACCCAGAGCGAGCAGCGGCTATAAAAAACATGCCAGCTCTGAATGATATTACCATGTTACAAAGTTTTTTGGGATTAGCTAATTATTATCAAATATACATCCCTAAAATGTATGATCTGCGGGCACCATTAAATGAACTACTGAAGAAAGGAAAACCCTGGAAATGGACTAATGAATGCCAGAAAGCATTTGAAAAGATAAAGGAAGTGTTAACCTCGGAATTATTTTTAACTCATTACAACCCGGATTTAGAGATCATAGCTTGCGACGCAAGTGCGTATGGAGTAGGAGCATGCATCTTACACAAAATGACAGATGGTCAAGTAAAACCAATTGCTCATGCTTCTAGAGCACTACTTCCGGCTGAGAAGAATTACTCTCAGATAGAGAAAGAGGCGCTAGGAATAATATTTGCAGTAGCGAAATTTCACCGTTTTGTCCACGGTCAACATTTTAGATACAAACTGATCATAAGCTTCTAATTTTGATTTTTGGATCGAAAAATGGTTTGCCGACGCATACAGCCAAGCGACTACAGAGATGGGTACAATACTGCTAAATTATAACTTCAGCATGGAGTACATACCATCGAATAAATCTGGCTATGCTGATGGGCTGTCCAGGTTAATTCCTAAAATGAGAGGACCATTAGAAGACACGGTAATTGCCTCACTGAAGTCAGAAGAAGAGCTGAAATTTACTGTGTGTAATGCAGTTTGGGAACTTTCAGTAACTCTAGAAAAAATAAAAGAAGCCACCAGGGACAAGTATATCTTGAAAATAAAAGAAAAAATAGCCGAGAGAGACCAGTACACAACAAATGTTTTTTCGCTTTGCGATATAGTATTGTTATACAGAGAACGTCTGGTGATTCCATACACACTGCAAAAGCAAATACTACAGGATTTTCATACTGGTCATCTGGGAAGCACTAGGATGAAGAGCCTAATGCGAAGTTTTGTATATTGGCCGAATATGGACAGGGACATTGAGAACACAGTGGCAAAATGTAAAGGCTGTGCTTTAGCTGCAAAGGCACCCCCAGTAAAATTCAATCCCTGGCCAAAAACAGACTTACCATCTAGGTTACATGAGGATTTCGCAGGTCCACTGAATGGATACCATTACATCATAGTAGTGGATAGTTTCTCGAAATGGCCTGAGATACAAAGGATAAGAAATCTGATGACGCAAAGTACTAAAAACTTCATGGTGGAATTGTTCGCAAGGTTTGGTGTAGTAAACACAATTGTGACGGACAGCGGAAATCAATTTATGTTGGAACAATTTAAAGATTTCTGCAAGGAATACAACGTCGAACATGTTACCACAGCTCCATATCACCCAAGATCAAACAGGTTAGCTGAAAAATTTGTGGACACCCTAAAAAGAGTTCTAAAGAAAGCTAGGGAAATACCTGCAGATGAAGCCCTACAGAAGTTTCTACAGGTATACAGAATTACCCCAAATAACGGAACACCAGCCTCACAATCGCCAGCCGAGGTGATGTTTGCACGTCAGGTAAGATCTGTCTTCGACAAATTACTACCAAAAAAGACAAAGCCAGGTAGAGAAAAATTTATTCAAGTAAAAAAATACAATCCTGGTGAAAAAGTATACTTTAAGGTCTATAAACAGAATAAATCATTCTGGGGGATTGGAAAAATAGAAAAGCGGATTGGCAACATGAGGTACTTGGGGAAAGGCGAAAAATTCAAGTGCAGACGGCACATTAACCAGATCAGACGACACTCTTCAGATGTGGTTGACAGCGATCCCGCGGAAGAAACGCCTATGGAGGTGATTTTCGATATGTTTGATCTAACAACGCCAGCAACGATTTTACCTGAGGTATGCCAATCCAGGAGAAAAAGAAAAGCAACTGATCATTTAAAAGTGGATTCAAAACGTAGGAGATACGTTACGATGTTTCTAAACAAATGAGTTTCTTTTTTGTTTTTTCTTCATATTTCCTGCAAAAAATAAAAAATAAAGAAAACTATTTTACTCCTACAGAGTAAAGTTTTAGGAGGTGGGGTGTTATAGTGAAACACACCTATTCTATAGTTATTAGACTCTCCCACCTAATATAAGTAGGAGTAGTAAGAGGAACGAGGGTCAGTCGTTGTCGGACGACAGTAGTCGACAGTTAGTCGAATATGAAAGTAGTCAGCGACCACAACAAGATTACTCTGCATAATACCTATTATATCAAGTTCCTAACGTTTGGAATGTCGAACTTATTTAGGACCGATTTTAGTATAAATACAAGCATCCACTGTGAAATAACTCCACAACAAGCACCCAAATGGAATGAGAATTCATTTTCCATCACCTCCTCTAAAATTCTGAATTTTATTATTATTTAATTTTTATATTTATCCATTGTCCATTTTTCTGGCTTATGAAGTAAAAACAAAATATAAAAAATTCTCAATAAAAATTGAATTTAAAAAATACATTGTATAAAAGAGATAATTTAAATTTTATAAATTCAAGTTTTATAATTTTAAATTTTATATTTAAAAATTAATGTACAGTAGGAAAAGAATAGTAAATGTCATCTTTTAAATTTATTAAAATTTTATGTAGAATTAATGTCTGTATTTGTTGCATTGTATTTTGATACATCTCACTGTTCTTTTAGATTTTTTTAACAAATTAAATGTGTGCTCATACAAAGGAATTTCAGAAAACATTTTTTTCTAATTTGAAATTTATTCTATAATTATTTAATCTCAAAACAACAGACAAACTACAGAATGCACTACTTACTTGTCATATCTAAATTTGTCTGAATTTTTATTTTATTACATTATTTATTTGGTAATCCTTCACTTAAGCAGTGTAAAATAAACTGCTATTTCCTGAATGGTGTAAAATCAATAAGACCAAAATATATACATTTATTACAATCAAACCTTATTACAATAGGCAATGGTGAACTATGCAGCAAATAAATGTGACATTTAATCTAAATGGCCAATTGCACTGGTTGCAATGTAGGCTGTTTTGAATGAGGCATCATTGTGTTAACCAATGCAACACAGTTATAGGCTCCCTAAGATGATTGCCAAGCTCTAATAAGCATCAATCTTCTTGCAAAATATCTTCTCATGATAATAATTCATTGGGATCAATGATTGACTGTGGGGCACTTTGTCTGCCATGTGACATGGCAGAAATGAAATAGAAAAAAAATCAAAAGGTCAGTGAATTAAGCAAAAATTATTTTACACCATTTACGTGAATGATTACCATCTTCATCTTTGTTGTTGTTATCACAATGTTTCAGTCATTGTGCCCTCCAGCCTTCATCAAATACTTTTCAATCCAAGTAACTTACAAGGAATTGTAAACTGAACCCTTTATTTAATCTACAGTGGTAGATTGTTCTTGTTCCACTGACTATGTCTACGGATATCTTGTCTCATTTTTATTTAGTATTATCAGTTATTGCTGTCCTCGTTTCCACTCAGTTTAAGTACACACTGCTCAGCCCTGGGATGGAACAGCGGTATGGTCAAGCAATTAACTGGTGAAGGTGTTGTAGTAGTATAGCTAAAAAAAGATGAGCATAATTGCAAAATTAAAGAAAATTACTGAAGCGGTGAGTTTCATCTTACTGTTTCTTGAAGGAGTGTTAATGCTCTACATCGAAATAAGTAACAAAGATCAACTAGATACTGAATTTACACAAGGTGCATTCATGGCCATGAAGCTGGCTGGGGTGAAGTGGATTGGTGAGTCCATACATGTACAGTGTAACCCGGATATAAGAGAGTTGTCGGGACCGGAGAAGAAGTCTCTTATATCCGGGTTACACTGTATATGCCAATAGAATTAAGCAGCTGACAATTTTGGCGGGTTTCATGAGGTGAGGACTCAAACATGTAAAAATGGCATTTGTCAATGGGTTTCCAACAAACATATCCACTGCTCTTCAACAGTTGCCTGGCATTGACAAACATCACTGAAGTAATTATGTTCATGCAAGAGTCCTGACTGTCAACAAGTTCCGTGAATTGGACCTTGCAGCAGTGGGCAAGGATTCACTTGTTGTTAGAAATAGAAGCACGAACTGGGAAGTCCAAAAGTCAGTGCTTCAGGTGCAGAAGACATCACATGGTGAGAGTCTGCAGGAAATTGCCACATGCAGATGTGACCTGTTATAAATGTGGCAAGCAGAGCCGCATTGCATGGTATTGCAACCAGCATAACAAGTAAGCAGGTGCTATTGCGCTAGTGGCTACCTCCACAACCCAACAGAGGCATACTACAAGCAACTGTCAATAACAGAAGTGCTGGTAGGAGACAAAGAAGTGAGAATCCTCATAGACACTGAATGCATAACTATACTAATAACACCCAAGTTAAAGGGATCTGAAGTGAAAGGAACACTGTAGTGACAATGGGCAGGTAGATGATGACATGTGAAGGGACTGATGTTGAACTAACCATCTGTGAAGCATATCAAGAAGTAGAAGTAGGTTTCGTTTAATTGATTTTGTTTAGTGGCATATCAACTTCTATGGGTTATTTAATGCCAAAATCTAAATATTTTGAACGCAATCCTATGGCTTCAACTAATTATATTTTGAACACAACTGTATGCCTTCAACTTGTGATTTGCATTGTTGGCCCAGTGCTTCTACCACTTCTGTTTAATGAAATTATTTATTTCATTTTTCAGGTCTGTATAAGGGATCCTAAAACTATTATCAAGGGGTTCATTTTGGGCAGATTTTGCGACCAAGTATACCTGGTTATTCCCTTTAATTATTATGTAGCTTAGGATCCAGCATAGTACTATTTCTTTACTTGTTGGATAATGAATCCAGATTGCATAGCACTTTCTCCTGCTGTGGGTTGTCAAGTTTGTTTTTTTTTTTACTTATTGCTGTTATAACTGATAGGGAGTCAGAAAATATTACATATTTTTATTTTTGTTTCTCAAGTCGAATGCTAGGTCTATTGTACAAATCTCTGCGTTGAAAATTGAAGTTGCTTTTGGTAGATCTTTTTTTATTTTCTTGTTATGCACTGCTGCACATCCTGTTTCATTTTTGTATTTTGATCCATCTGTGAAGATGTATGAGTGTGGTATAATTGGTTTAGATTTTTTTAAATTCCTCTTGGAATATGTGGAAGTGTACTTGTTTTATGATGTTTGCTGAGTTTTATACTTATTTCTAGTATTCTTATGGTCCAAGGTGATATATTTGGTATGATTATATTACAGATTCTAGAGGCATTTCTGCTTCTTGAATCATGGGTTTCATATGGAGTCCAGAGGTTTTTATGTTTTTCTCTTTTTGCTAGAAGAGGTTTCTGTATTTTGGAATGAATGTGACATTGTATGCAAGATTAGAAAGGCTTGTTTTTAGTTTTATATAGTATTGTACGATTAGTTTGTCTCATCTAAGTTTTGGTGGAGGTTCGTTTGCTTCTACATACAAACTTTCTACTAGAGATGTTCTAAAGGCTCCAGGCATCAATTTCAAACCTTCATGGCTGGTTGTATTAAGTATTTTGAGATGTGATTTCCTTGCTGATTGGTATATAAATTTTCCATAGTTCAGCTTAGATTGTATTAATGTTCCATATAATTTGAGCAGCATTTGCCAGCCTGCTCTCCAATTTTTGTGAGTCCCCAATCCCAAAGTTGTAATATTTTACTGCATTTTGTTCTCAGATATTTTTTCTGTAGTATTAATGTTAGTTTCTTGTCAAGAATTATTCCCATGAACTTGTACTCATCTACCATTGGGATTTATGTCTTCTCAAGTTGCAATCTTGGATTATTATAGTTTATTTTTATTAAAAAAATGCATATTTTTTGTGGGGAGTGGGGGAATTTCAAACCGTTATTTATTGCCCATCTGTTGATCTTATTTATGCATTACTGCAGATTCCTTTCTATGGTATGCATATTTTGGGATCAATAACTTACAGTAAAGTCATCGACATACAAAGATTCATTTATACCTTGAGTACTTTTGCAAGCTTATTTATTTTAATACTGAACAGAGTGACTGACAATATACTCTCTAGTGGCACTCCTTGGGTTTTTAGATCAGACAGAATAGATCCAATGCAAACCTGAAAAATTATATTCAAAAGAAAGTTCTTAGTGAATTCTGGTATCCTTTCAGTCCAAGATCATGTAGATCTCACATTTCCAAGTCAAAGAATACAGTGGCCATATGCTCTTTTCTTATATATCCTTCTCTTATAAAGCCTTCCATGTGAACAAGGTGGTCCATTGTATTCCTGTTTTCACAAAAGCTATATTGTAAGTCAGCTATTAATTTGTTGGACTCCATATGCCAAAGTAAATGATTATTCACCATTCTCTCCAAAGTTTTACATAAACAACTTGTGAGAGAAATTAGTCTATAATTTCCACAGTCATTTCCTGGTTTAGGAATCTGTAGGCAGGTGTTTGTCACCACTGTTCAGGGAACTTGCATTTTCTCCAGATATCAATATATATTTTTAATAACAATTTTTATGACTCTTTTGAGAGTTGTTTTAAGAACTCAGTGGACATCATCTGGTCCTATGGCTGAATTATGTGAACTTTTTAATGCAGTTTTCTAGTTCTGTCCAAAAGAATAGTTTGTTGTAATCTTCCTGGTTCTTTGTTTTGAAATTTACTTTGTATTTTCCTCTATTTTGTTCTATAATTTGGGATACAATGAGCATGAAGCCTGAACAGATGGAAGATAGGAGTTGTGTGTCAAGTCCTGTGAGGATGAGGATTTCACTGCTAGATTTGATGGAAAAAAATGGACAGTGGAGTGGCAATGGATGAGACAGCCACCAATCATAAAAAATGGAAAGCAAGAACAAAGAAATAAGTCCTACTGCTGAGGGCAGTGGTTCAAGCAATAAAAAACAACGTCTGACCGGTGCTGGATTTCAGAGAACTCAACAACCATGAGAAGTGCAACACAGGTGGGGATGTCATTAATATTTGTGATGAGACCATGACAAAGTAGAGGCAAGTGACCGAGGCCACATCTCTTGTAGACGTAAATAGTGCATACCTACAATTGTCCATAGACAAAAAGTTATGGAGCTATCAACTGGTCAAGTACAAGGGAAAGACTGTCTAGCCTAACTGGGGCTGGGCTTGAATATGGTACCCAAGGTCATGGCCATATTAAAAACTCTTGAGGAAGAAAAGCAAAATAAGAGAGGCTACCAACTTGTACATTGATAATATCATAATGGACAAGAAATAAGTGATAAATCATTTTAAAAAATTTGGATTGGTAGCAAAGAGTGGCTTTGGATCAGAGGGGACAAGGTAGGCAAGAAGGGAAAATGAGATCCCTGAGATGGGGGACAACCTATGTAAACAGGAATTGTTTTCAGTCTGTGGGAGGTTGGCTGGACACTACCCTGTTGTTGAATGACTCCAGACAGCATGCAATTATGAGAAAAGAGGGTCTGAGAGAGCAGGCTGTGAAAATGAACTAAGCAAGGAGAAGGTTGCCATAATGAAAAACATTGTGGGTGAAGTCAGGAGAGAGGACTCAGTCCAGGAAATTTAATGGAGAAAGGAGTGGCCGGGTTCAATGCAAGCAGCATTGCTATAGATGTATGTATTGAAGTAGAAATTGTAACAGTCAAGGATGCTGCACATTTACGGAAAAGAATAACCTCAACCACATCAACATTGCAGAACTGAACACCGTGATTAAAATGGTGGTTAAGAAACAAACAAATGCCTACAGATTTAACCACAGTTCTTGGTGATTACTGAAAGAAAGAGAATTAGGAAAAAAGAGAACAGGCAAACTTTGTTCCCTCAGAGCAAAAACAAAGCAGATGTATTAATACATGTAAAGAAGAGCTGGATAGTAATGGTGGAGGTGACACAGGACCCAGCTGAAGTATGCTGTCTAGGACATCATGAATTGTATCACAGGCATCATATGGGAGTAGATAGAACCTTGTTTTTGGTCTACAAAGTTAATGTAGATCAAACACCACTAGGGAGGCTGTCCAAAAGATTGTTAGAGATTGCAATAGGTACCACTCAATCAATCCTACCCTTAGTGTACATGAATTGGGAGAAGTTCAGGTTAAAATCAATTGGACGAGGTTGGCTATTATTAGGGAATGATGTATTTGTCTGTAAACTGTGGGCCTGGGTGAATAGCTATTTGGAAGGAAATCCAAAATGAAACCACAGTTGGAATTGTAAGGGTCAGAGGCACTTAACAAGGTGTTTTTGGAATGAGGGCCAGTGGGAGGAGTCCTTATGGACAAAAGTATGGTGTTTTGATTGGACGCTCTTAAAAAGATGCTAGACAAATGGTAGGTCAGGTAGTTCTTTAGAGAAACCTATAGGTCCAGTGAGAATGGTATTGTTGAACAACATTACCATACCATATAGACAATAGGGGGAGAAGGAGAGAGAGAGAGAGAGAGATTGCCAACTAAAGTGGTATTTTGGCACAAAATGTTACCTCAGTCTGGATAGGTGAGGAAGCTGCCACAAAGGTCAGTCATTACCTATGAGTGGTGGCACCACAGGGTAAAGCCATTAAGTGAAGAAGTTGTGGAGCTAACTTCAGTCCAAGTCAAGGATGAGGTGTGGGTAAAGCCTCCTAAGGCACAATGCATGACTCAGTAGCGAAGGGGAATGGTGATTGGAGTGCAATCATCAAATAATACGTTGGTAGATGGAGTATCCCCGATACATTCTGGATGTTAGGCAAATAACAAGATCTATAAGTGACAGAGCAACTCTAGAGCAATGAAGCTCAACCTGAACAAGTGAGGTGATAGGTGTCTACCTTACTGGTCTTGCAATTATATAATATAGAGATAATCTGAGAGATCAGGTGTGCACGTTAAAAAATACCTATAAGGAACTGAAAACCTGGAGTGAGGGATTAAATATCAGTGGGGGATTGTATGTAAGGGTGGTGGGTATGAAAGAAAAATCAAGAGGGAGGCAGTCTTTTTTTTCAATTAGAGGGTCATGAGATTCATGCAGATGTGTTGTCAATGGAAAGCAGTGGAAAAGGAAGACAGGCAGAGTTTGAAAGTCTAGTATAGGAAACAGAGACAGACAAAAGATGAGATGAGAAATTTTTACATTCCCATTGAGACCAAGTTTGAGAGAAACCCAGTTGAGTGTAAATTTTACTTTTCTGCCCTCAAACTACATACTTAATAGCCCAAATTAGCCAGAATTTTTTAAAAATATCCACAAAATAGTAAATTTAGTATCCCTGGCCTTTCAAAAGTACTCCAATCTGGCAACTCTTTACAAAATAAAATGGTTGTCAAGAAAATGAGCTTTGAGACAATTATTAGAATTAAAAAGGAAATTATACTATTTATGCTTCAAAATAACTCAAATTTAGCTTAATACTCTCACAACGAAAACTGACTATGAAAACTATGCTATTTGTTAGCTATGCTTAAGAAATGCAATGAACTTTATGTCTCTGCATGTAGAGAATAGTGAACACGAAAATTTTTACATTGAAATCTAAAATTCATGAAAAAAATTAAACATGAAAATAAAGTTTTTCATAATATAGATTTTATTATTGAAGATTTAGCATCCCACTACCACTTTCTTATCAATGTTGAATTTTGTGCAAATCTGTGCAAAAAGTGGATCACAGAGCTTACCCAGCTTTATACATATTTTCAGAAAATTTCAACTTCTGATTGGTCACTTAATATTTAAATCATGTCCGAATAACATTGATCTAGTTCTTGACCTGACAAAAAAATAATTCCGCCAAAATCTGTCAATGCCTTTTTTCGAGCATAACGTGATTACAAATGTCAGACATGAATTCATTCTTCCTCTTTCTTGATTTCATTCACCTACAAAAATTTAGCCTTAAAGGAAACTGCATTCCAATCCCCAGTTCGGGCAAATGCTATGAAAACATTCACACATGCATACATACATGTACGTACAAAACTTCCCAAATAACATCACAAACATACAAAACTTTTCAAACTTCATTACAAACTTAATGACAAGCAATGGAAACTTAATTGCAAACATTACAGAACTTTCATTCCTTCAACCCCTCTGAAGTTAAGTTTACTCAACATATTCTCAGCTTTATAGTTCTTTTCAACTAACAGTGAAAATTGTGAGCGACAAGTTCATTCAGATAATATTTAGATCCAAAAAGCATTCATCATTGAAATGGAATAAGTGAAACATCTGTCATTGAAAACTCTTGAAGAATTCTGCAGCAAGGGCCTTGAAGTTAGTGGCCACTGAAAAGGAAGATGGAAAAGAGACCAAATAGGACTTCACTCACATATTGGTGTACATATCATTTCGAACTTTGCAGACTCACTTGCAACAAAATAACTTTGAATGGGTGCAGACACACTTGCAACAAATCACTTCAAACTTTGCAGAGTCACTTGCAACAAATCATTTTGAACAATTGGTCTCTTTATGGCAACAACAAAGAACATGTGTTTTAATGTGGAAGTACATGTATCTGCTTGTACTGTTATATTTAGTTTGGTCTTCTTTTTCTGTGGAGATCATTTCTTTGCATGGTTTATAATTTTGTGTTGTATTTGTGGGGATGATACTCGTATTCTATTTTTCCACCTAAGATCCAGGTAGACTGACCCCACAAATATTCTTTTTCTCTTTGGTGAGAAACTCAATTCATGGCTTAAGAAAAACCCTAGCTCTGCAACCTTGAACATAAGGTTAGTAAAAATGAACATTTTCTTTTTAGGTTTACATATTTGAAAATTACACACAAAAATAAGGATAAAAAAAATGAGTTTCGAGTTTAGTTTCATATTTACATTATAAAAAATCTCGTCACTATTTATAGCTGGTTTCCATTTTTAGAACTTTCGTTTTTGAAAAAATGAAAAGGTTCCCAAAGAAGTAAGCGGTATTTTAATGAACTTCATAAAAAAAAAAAAGGTAAAAGTCTAGAATCGGAGCCATAAAATGGCAGTTAAAATTCTCATGCCGAGTGCTTCATCAACAATGACTTTTTGAAGGAATTGAAAGAAATCCTAAAGAATTTAATTACTTTGTATAAGTGTTCCTGATAGATCAAGAAATGGTCATTCAAAGATGCATTGAACAATGTTCTACAATCATTAGTAATGGTTAGTCTGCTTAATGGTCCAAAATAATTTTGTTGATTTACATTTTATTTTACAGTTACACTAACACATTATTAATCTTTTGTTTTTTTTTACAGTTCATACTCAATAAGAGAATAGATAGCTTCATCTAAATACTAAAGTGTTTTCTCAGAGAAAAAGGAACAATCATCCGCTTGAATGGAAATAGATATCTGTGTGGCATACTTCATCACGTTAATTTAACTTTGATAAGAAAACAGGACTCATGCAAGAAGAATAATCACAAGACATTGTTGCACATAAGATGTACAATATCAAACAATGATGTGAAAGAAAACGTGCATTTAAGTAAGAAAGGTTGAATTAATCAAGAGTTGCCTGCCTTTGATTACAATTTAAGAGTTCAGTGAGAGATAATTATTTGGTTTAAAGTTCATGATAAGTGATATTACTGTTGAAAAGTATTGTTGTGTCAAAAGAAGTTTTTAGTGAAGGTATACAAATTATCAGCATGCGGATGTGCATGTGAGCGAGAAGGTTGGTGTGTGGTTAGAACTGGAGTTCAACTGTCGTGGATTCATTTAGCAGTTGAGGTCTCACTAATTGAGATGAGAAAAATCTTGGCTTAAATAACCGACTATAGGCTCCAATTCGTTGTGCATGAAAGATTTTTCTTTGTGCAAACGATCTGATTGGTTGATATCAATCAATCAGTGAGCGAGCTTTGGTGAGACTTAAGGAAGCTTCTAAGAGCCACTTCTCCCAAAAGTGCACAAATTTGACTACTTAAAAAAAAATAAAGCGATTCCAAAATTGCCTATAGAAAATGTATTAGTAGTGATTTCTTAGCCAATGATCGTTTGGTATTGTACATACGATTTTTTTGTGTTTCTATGTATATATTCGTGCGTAAGTAGGTTCAAAATATTTAAAAACAATTGAAGAAACGATATAAATTTTAACTCGTGAATTATGTCTCGTTTTATGGCCCCGATTCTAGACTTTTACCAGAAAAATATATTTGCGTAAGAGAGTTAAAACTTAAAATCAATCATTTTTCGCAATTCAGTCAGTTATGTGCCATTTAGTGTGCCAGTAGGTAGACCAAGGTTATAGAAACCCTGTCTGTCCCCCTAAATTTACCCATAGCTTGAAAGAAGAGGATTCATACAGTTGGGGACGAGTAGAATGTGTTTAAGTGATATCAGAAGGTTTTTAGATTGATGTGTTCTTTACATTCATCCTCAACAATATTAAAGTTAAAAAATATGAAACAAACAAGGCAAATATTAAATTGAAATAATACAAACATTTATACAACTGAACAATATTTACAATAATGTTTTTTATGTTGCCGAATGTTCAATATTAGATTGGTAGGACAACTGAAGTTGCGTACCCTTAACTTGATATATTTGTACCTAAACTCATATTAGAAGTAGATTGTACTTGCGTAAAGTTCTTTACTTATTTAGTAGTGAATGTCCTGTTCAATTTAGGTAAGCAAAGTTTGTTTTATGTTCGAAAGTTCTTTAACGTCTGACTGCGTTAGTCAAAGACATGATTTATTTGCACAAAAAGTACAAATTGTGGCACAAGGCCGAAAAAGGGGAGGGGTAAAGGCTGGTCATTACTTACTATCCTATACCTAGCTAATCAGATTTGCGACCCATTCATACATTACAATTATCTCATTCACCACAAGAACTCATCCGTCGCCATTCAAACCTTCATCCACCATAATACTACATCCACACCAGGGGAACCTACAAAAAACGCGCCCCACACCATAAAAATTTGGATGATAATAAAATACATTAAAATTCTAATAATGAAAAGATGAAAGTGGGGAGGGAGATGAACCCAATAACAAACTAAAAATTCAACAAATATTTAAACTAAACATAATTCGTATTAGTAGGGCCCGTCCAACCCTCAAAAATAGAGAGGCCGCTGTATTCTGCCCAGAGGACAGAATCAAGAAGCACTCTCGCTAAGGGAGTGGGAAAGAGATAAAATAACTTGGACATGGGGAAGTAAAAGGCTGATCCAGTTGAGATGAAAAAGGAGGCCAAAACAAACTGGGGAGGTTGGGAATCTCGACTTGGATCATAACTGAAAAGATAGCCGGGAAACAGGCCGGGAACAACACTTACTCACATTAACTAGGTACACTTAAGCTTGTCTAACCTAACCAAGGGGAGGGTTCCACAGGAAACCACCCCGATGTAACTTTGGTTGACCTAGAAAAGAAAATCAAGGCTAGCCCCGTTCAAACGAACCAAGCTCGCCGCTTTTACCCACCTTTCGCTAAAGACTGTCGAATGCAATCGTTTTCTATCAGTTCTAATCTTCATCTTGAGCTGGTGCTCAAAGAATCGGATCAGATCCTGATAAGAAAGCTGATTGCCTCGCAAGACTTCCTCCATGCGCGTCGTCCATATCACCATTCGGGCCGTGGCTAGCAGCATCAGAAACACCATTCGTTTCACCCCGGAATACGGGGGCGACACATTGTCACACGCGTATGCACGATCAATGGACACGAGTTCTTCGGGAGCGAGACGAGCCGTCAGCTCGCCGACATGGTCCCATAAGGGGCGGACCCGGGGGCAATGGTAGAAGGCGTGCGAAGCCGTTTCTTCTAATCCAAGGCCACACCGTTCACAGTCTGGCAAGTCCGCCAAGCCCCATATGAAAGCCTTGTCGTTGAGAGGCAGCCGATTCCGAGCCAATCGCCAGGTAAGCGAAAACTCAGGGTTACTGAGATAATCCGCCGCTGGCGCCCAAGACCAGTAGGAGCGATACTCCTCCTCCGAACAGTCGAGCGTATCACGTAGAGGATCCTTCGCGCGACCCTCCACTAATCCCCGATAGAAGACCTTCCTAGGCCGTGAAAGGTCACTGGACCGCGGAATAGCCCTCAAGGCTGACCGACACTCGCTGAGGAAAAGCGATTCATCTCGAGACCTACAATGGCGCTCGGCCTTCGAGATGGGGGGATTGATTGTAAGGCTAGGGAAGGCGTCCCTCACAATCCCCTCCAGAATCGGATCTCCTCCAGTCAATGCGCGGCGTAGGAAAGCCAACCGAGAGGCACGGATGTGACTCTGCAAGTGTGGCATTCCCAGCCCCCCATGACACGGACGCTTGGTGCAGGCTCGTCTGTCGACCCTGTTCGCGCGTCCCCTCCATAAAATGGAGGATAGCGCTTGCTCGAGCGCCTTCTTCTGGGCCTTACAGAGAGGAAGTACTGACAAGCGATAAAGAATCCGGGGGAAAATGTATGTAACACACACCTCCGCCCTGCCCTTTACGGACAACCTCCGTCGATTCCAAGTCTTACCGGCAGAAACGACCTTTGCTAGTACTTCAGACCAATTTTTCTTCAGCTGGAGGTCGGGTCCAAACCACACTCCAAGAATGCGGACAGGACCGTCCGTCCAACCGAAGCGGCCCGGAAGATCACGCCCCTTCCAGGCACCTAACCGCAAGCCGGAAGACTTGTCGCGGTTTATCTTGGCCCCTGTCACCTTCTCGTACCGATCAAGCGCCTTCTGCACCGCCTCAATATCGTTAAGGGACGACACGAAAGCGGATACATCATCGGCGTACGCGGAAACCCTGGCTCGAGCCCCTCCAGGAACGGCGATCCCGCGTAGGGCCGGACTGCACGCCTCGTCCTTCAGCCGGCGCAGGAGAGGCTCCAACGCCAAAGCATAAAGGAGAGGACAACCCTGACGAACCGACCTGGACAGAACAAAAGCGCCCGACAACTTTCCGTTCACCTGTACCACAGCACTGGGGGAGCGATACAGGAGGCTAATCCAGCGGCAGAAGTCGGGTGCGAATCCGGCGGCCTGCAGGACAGTAGCAAGGTAGCGATGGTCGACCCTATCAAATGCCTTGGACTGATCCAAATTGATCAGCGCGGCTTCTTCGTCGTCTTTTACGCCCTCTAGGATCGTGCGGATCAAATGCAGGTTGCTCTGAATTGTTCGGCCCCTCACAGAACAAGTCTGCTCAGGTCCCAACAGAGACTCGGCAACTGACTGCAAACGCTCCTGCAGGATCTTGGCCATAATCTTTAACTCTGTGTTTAGCAGAGTTATGGGCCTATAATCATCTAGTTTCCCCCCAACACCCTTGCCCTTTTTCAACAGAGTGATCACACCCCTGGAAATGCGATTGGGGATGGACCCCGACCGAAACCAGTTGTTGAACACTGCTGTCAAAATCGGAACAAAGATGTGCGACAGCCTCAAGTACAATTCATAAGGCAAACCATCCAGACCGGGCGACTTGCCTCTGCCGACCTTCTTCAGTGCCTCGTAGACTTCGCCCTCCGTGATCTCTCCCTCGCAGCTAGCTGCTTCAGTCGGCTCAAGCCGAGGAAAGTCAGCCAAATAGCTGCGAAACTCGTCCTCACGGAGACCAGGCTCCTTGGTAAAGCGGCTCTCGAAATGCCGCCGAAACGCCTCGCACATGTCGTCAGTCGACCGCAGAGTACGCCCCTCCGGGGTTTTGACTTGACGAATGCAACGATCACCACCTCGACGGACTTCTTCCCGACGCAGATCTGCGCCCAGGTTCACAGCTTCGTTAGATATCTTACTTAACTTATGCCTAATTACCTGACCCATGTAGCGCTCGCTATTCGAACGCTGCAGGGCCTCCCTAGCTAGGGCTATCTCTAGGGGATCCCCCCCAGCCTCCGCCCGGGAAAAATTAGACTTAAGTGTCTTCACCTTGTCAGCTTTATCTAGAGCGAGCCGTTTGCTGAAATCAGTGGTGAAAGACCTAATTCTATCCTTAAGTTTCTCCCACCACCTATTCCCGATAACCGCCCCCACTAGCTCCCGCTGCACTAATTTAATTAGCTGCTCCTGGAAGTCCCGCCTGTCCAGTAAAGACAGATTGAACTTCCAGTAACCAGCCATTCTAGGCCTATGTTCTAACGCCACACGGGCACAAACCAGTTTGTGATCCGTGTAGCCTACCCAGTGGAACGTGGGACAATCTAACAAGTCTATGTCGGCTCTACGAACTAACATTCTGTCAATGTAGCTAACTACCTTGTCAGACGGCCAGCTAAGAGCCCACGTCCACATTTTCCCGCTGGGATGATCGACCCGGTATCTATCGACGAGACCATAATCGCCAATCAGATCGACCAGGCAACGATCGCCCCTTCTCCCTCTAGCGCCCCACCCCCTGTCTAACTTGGGGTCCAGGACGGCATTCCAGTCCCCCATTAGAACTAGGCGTGAAGAATCGACTAGGAACGGCCCCAACCGCCGAAAAAAGGAACCCCGCTCCTCCCAGTCGTTGGGCGCATAAACCGCAACGACCCGAAACGAACCACTTTTCACGGCAATATCGGCCACGATTAACCGGCCCTCGGCATCTGTATGCACAAGGTCCACCTTCGCATCGAGAGTCCGTCTAACTAGCAAAGAAACTCCTCTGGCAAGCCGGTCCCCATATGCTGAATAGACGACAAAGTCGTTAGACAGCACACAGGCATCGGTCGAGCAAACAAAGTGGGTCTCTTCAATCGCGGCAACATCCACGCTGAAGGACAGGAGATCCCGAAGCAGGCGCTGCGTTAGTCAAAGACGGGAGTTCCTTGAGCGTTACATTCTGCCAATGTGTGAGCGGTCGAAATCGGTCATTGTTGCTCTGGTCTGGATTGCACGGCGTGACACGTGTTCTTCCGGTTTTTATAACGTCGCATCGGCCCCGGGAAGAATGGCGCGTAAAATGATCGTGCGCGTGGGAGCGATCTGATTGGTCGAAGCTGACCAATGGATGCAAGAAGAGTGCATTTCCAGCGGAGGGTAGACTTGGTTGTCGTAGCAGATTCCACAAATATTAGCACGTAAGTGAATGTGTAATGGATCTCTAAAAACTGGAATGCGAACTCGGTTCTCCGAGTTCTCCCACCCGAGCCGCTATCCATACTCTACTTACCGTGCCTCCTAATTTTCGTAATTAAAGTTTTATTTGGCCATTGTTTCTGTGTTTAGCTATTGTTAGGCTACAACCAAGGCATAAAATTTAAATATAGTTTTAAGTACATGTTACAAACAAAAAAGGTTTTTTTAAGTCACAAGTGAAAAGTCTGAGAAGCTTTGCTTTATGATCAAAGACTCAATAAATTTGACATTAGGTTATTAAAAAAATAGTTGTTCATCATAACCACTTTAGTTTTAGTTTTAAAAAGTTTTCTTTTTAACAGCTTGTAAATAAGAACATTTTAGTCTTTAGTAGTTAATATTTTTGAAGATTCTAGCAATTTATTTTACAATTTTACATTTTATGACCAAATAAATACCGATGTTGTCTTTGTTTTTTAAACATAAAATTTAATTTTTTAAAACTTCTTTAAAATGGCATTTTTCTTTTGTCTAACCTTTAAAAAATTGTTCATCATTAGTTAAAATTTTAAAAAATATATTTTTAAAAAAGCCACTTTTAGTAATTTCATTTTCAATATTACCTGGTTGAAAAAAAAAAATGTTCGTTTCCATTATTCAGCATTCGCCATAGAATTATTGATTCTTTTACACCTTCAAATATTAGAAAGCCTATTGATTAAATTGAAAAAAAAATTACATATAAACTTTGTATTTAATAAAGCATTAAAAAGTAATCCAACATTTTTTATTTTATTTTAAAAATTTTATCAATTTTTTTTCAGCGTCATTTTTCACAGATTTTTTTATAACAAAAAAGAAAATCGTGATCAGTTTCAAAATTATATTGAAATATAACAATAACATTATTATTTTTATTTATTAAAACGTAACTTACATTTTCCTGATTGATTTTTTTTCAAAAATAAAGCTCTTTTTTTATCCCCATTATTTTTCTGCTTCCAACTTCAAATGCAGACGACATCATTTTTAGCAAAAAAAAAAAAATCATTGAAAGAAAGGCGTCAAACGAAAACGAGGCTTCGTCGTTAAGGCAACGGGTAAAATCTCGTTTGACCTTCCGAGAATCACGTTGTTAACAAACGGTCAGCATAGGTGCATGCTTTGTCGCGTGAAACAAGTAGTTCCGATCCTTAAAAATAATATTAAAACAGTGCGAGACCGCTAAGTAACAGTCAGTCCTACAAAATTTAACAAGGTGAGCAGTATTTCAACTTTCTACCTGAAACTAGTAATGTCCAATTTGGCATTTTAACTTGAACTTACTATTTAAAAAAAATGTTTTTGTCACATCAATGATCAATTAATTTGTCATTAAGTTTTTTTTATCGAAGTGTTTAAAAAAAGTAAAGAAAATTAAACTGCTGGAGGACTTTTATATAAAGCGAAAATTCCGTATGTTTACTACCTGGATTGAGAAATATACAAACTGATAAAAAAAAATTAATAATTTAAATAATTTTTGAAGATGGATAGCTCACAGGATAAGGCGGGAACATCTGGTAAGAAGAATAAATCGGGATTAACAGAACTTGAAAGCTTCGATGCCCTTTTTCCAGTCCTCGTCGACGATCTTATTCAAGAATGGAAAAACAACCCAGAACTTACCGTGGCTCTCGAACGAATGAAAGAAATACATAATTATAACGTTCCTTTCGGAAAGAAAAACCGTGGACTTACAGTACCCTCAGCTTATTCCTGTCTTATGGAGGATAACCCCACCCAAGAGAATTTAAAATTGGCCCGTATTCTCGGGTGGTGTGTAGAGTGGCTACAAGCATATTTTTTAGTTGCCGATGATATTATGGACAATTCGGTGACTCGTAGAGGTAAACCCTGTTGGTATAGAGTTCATAATGTCGGTAACATCGCTATAAACGACTCCTTTATATTGGAAATGTCTGTTTATGTTCTTCTTAAGAAATATTTTCATGATCAGCCTTATTATGTGGACGTTATGGAACTTTTTCATGTGGTCACCTCTCGAACCGCGATTGGTCAGATGTTGGATTTGATAACATCTCCCCTGGACGGGAAGATCTCATTTGAAAACTACACAATAGATAGGTATAATGCGATAGTGAAATGGAAAACGGCTTTTTACTCATTTTATCTTCCTGTTGCCCTCGCCTTGCATATGGCCGGGATTAAAAAACAAGAGGTCTTTGATGAGGCTAAAGAAATTCTGCTTAAAATGGGTGAGTATTTCCAGATTCAAGATGATTACCTGGATTGCTTCGGTGACCCAAAGGTCAGTGGGAAAATCGGTACTGATATTGAGGATAACAAATGTAGCTGGCTTGTGGTTCAAGCACTACAGAGGGTCAATGATGACCAAAGGAAAATTCTACAGGAAAACTACGGGTCCAACGACACTAAGAAAGTAGAGAGAGTTAAAACATTGTTTAGGAAACTAAAACTACCAGAATATTTTCAAGACTATGAAGAAAAAAGCTATAGCGAACTTCTGTTGATGATTGACAATTGTAAACATCTCCCAAAGAAACTTTTCATTACTTTTGCTCAAAAAATATACAAACGGAAAAACTAAAAAGTAACGTCATGGATTGATCATTTTTTTTTCTTGTGAATTGTTAATTTTTTTATAATATTGGAAATTTCCAACTCCTTTCTTTTATCAAAAACACGAGCCTAAAACTAAAGGACATGTCAAGGTTGATATTTATTATTATTTCTATAAACTTTTTTAAATTCAGGGAATTCTAAAAAACAACTGTTTCTAAATTCAGGGATATTTTTTTTTTAATTTATTTATTTCTTTAGTTTAAGTTCTAAATTGAGAGAATTTTTTTCCGAGATTTAAATTAAAATTAAAAAAATAATAAAACGAAAACCTTTACTTTTTAAAAACGCCAGACAATTTTTTGTACAATTTTTAATAATACTATACTAAACTAAAAAAATGTTATGCTTTTTTTAACAGTTTCTTTGCTGGTATTTTTCATTATATGCATTTTTTATGTAAACAATGCAAGCTACCATGCACCTTATTTATAGAAAGATAATGAAAGAAAAAAATAAAACCTTTTAAAAAATATATCCTACATATCACACAGTTAAAATAAATTCTCATATTTAAAATTTTTGTAAAAAAAACAAAAACTTAAGCCCTGCTCCCCCTTTTTTCTATATTAATCAGCTTACCATCAATATTCAGATAAATTAGTAATAAATCATAAATGTAAGGGACTTCTGAAGTAAAAAGAGAAAAAAAAAATAGTTACGTAATTAATTACATTGACTGCCAACCACACGATAACTCATGGCCGGTGTCATAATAAAAATTGCCAAACGATTTTTTTGTTGTTTTTTAACACAGTTGGTCACAGTCACAAGACCCATAACCCATTAGGTCTGTTTGGGGCACCATATGTACTGCAGACGCAGTAGCAGTGATATTTCTTGGACAAGATAACCTGATGGAGCCCAATCCTCGTCAGAGTTTTTTTTCTTGTAGACTTGTCACCAACCAAGGTTATAGGATCCACCAATAACTGATACTTGGTGTCTAAGGCAAAAAATTAAAACTTGTTCTGTTAACTAAAAAAAGACTTTTTATGAAAAAAAAATTATTGAAAATATAACACATAAACAAAACATTTGAAAAGCAATAGAAAGTGTCTAATTTTTTTTTTTTTAAACAATAATGCAGCTTTGGGGTTGGTTTTTTTTTTTTTGTTTTTTTTTGCACAAACTCTTCAGGATCTGATTTGATGTGTTTTAGTTGGTGCCATAGCTTCTAAATAAAGCTGTGTTCTACCATTCAGGCTTGCAACCATATCACATAAGAAACACAGCTTCTCATGATCACTGAAGCTAAGCAATGTTAAGTTTGGTCAGTACCTAGATGAGAATACTAGACGCTCTAAGTTTGAATGCGCAAATGGTGTAATGGAAAATTGCTTGGAATTGGAATTTGGAAATCAGTTCAAATTCCAGTTGGGTTTGTTATATTCACTTACACGCAAATACCTTTGGGAAACGGTATGAATGTACCTCTTTTCCCTCATCTCACTATAGGTTAATTAGTATCAGTAAATCATTATTGTCTTTTAAAAAAGATTTTACAATCTAAAAATACTTTCTGGCAACCTGCAACTGAGATACAACCTGTAAAAAGTTCATAAGCCATAAAAACAAATCATTTCATCAATCCATTATCCATTCTTGGACTTTTTGTGTTGTTTGGTAGTTGATCACCAAGCAAACATTTTACAAATTTCACAGTAATACTTTCAGAGGGAAAACAATGTTAAGACTTCAGTATAAATTAAGCCACAAAAGATTTTTATTATCTAGGTTGGTTTTTGGATTCAGATTTCATATTTAACCTGGTAGCCATCAATTTAAAGAACAATTCTTCACATACTATGTCTTGACTTTAATCTCAATACAAATTTTTATTACTGTTGTATTATTATCAGTATGAGGCTTCGGCTGAATATCATAATTATACATTTTAAAAAAATGTACAAATATATACACAGAAAATAACATACATATATGTGATAGATATCTTAATGAAATTGAAAATTCTTTTTAATTAGGAAATTTCATACAATTACTGATTTTAAAATAGTAGTAGATTCTCCAAATCAGCTGTCATCAAATGATGACTGTAGGGTAAGTTATGTTTTGGGGATCAAACTATCTTGTGAAATGATAGTACCTTGGTCTGTCAAGATCACTGGGATTGAGACTGGAATGACTTCTCCAAGGTGCAAACCTAGGTGATGGTGTATAAAGGCCATGCACTGCTCAGAGAACAGGGCCCTTAACTTTGATCTTGTTGGTTTGTCTGAGAGGATGAAAGGTTATATCTGGGCAGTGCCAGATCTCCATACACCATTGTCAAAGTCTTTGCCCTAAAGGAGTTACTACAGTTTTAAGGATATATAGGTATATGGGTAGTGTAGAGATTACTGGCATTTGAAAGGTAAGTTAATTCTGACCTTGTCTGTTTCATTTACTTTGCTCTTATGTTCTTGAAAAAAGGCATGACAATAGTCCACTAGATATGGTGCAAATAACAGCTGGTTAGACTGTTTTGGCTTGGGTAGCAGCTGACCTAGGAGAAGAAATCTGAATCCAAACCTCTGTTGCCTTGCATATAAACCCAGACCAGGAAAAGGTTATGGAAGTGCATTCAGAGAGAAGATCCAAAGTGAAATCTCTGAAACTGACTTCTAGCAACTCTTGTTGCCAAGCCATAAACATTCTCATGGATATATGTTATTAAAGACAACAAATACTTTGTGTCAATTTTATTGATTGACTTTTCCAAATTACAAATAATCCTCAGATAACAAAGAAATTGTGTGAAATTCATGTCAGATAAAATATGGTCCAAGCTTTTTACTTTCCTTAAGTTGAACCATGTTTCTTCCGAAATGAACTTTGAACAATTTCTGACGGGACTTCTTCCTCATCCGAGAAGGATTATTCATAATTTGGAAACGTTGATCAATAAAATTGATACAAAATGTTTGTTGTCTTTAATAACATTTGCTATCTAAATATACAGTGTGTGTGTGTGTGTGTATATATATATATATATATATATATTAAAGACATTTTTGATATGTTTAACATTCATTTTATAGATACAAGTATTTTAAGTAAATGCTCTGTTCATAATAAACAGTATTAAATAACATTTACCGGCCTGAATGTCCGAGAAATTTTCGTTCTCCGACAGGAATTGAACCTGTATCCTATACGGAACCGTCATTTCGCATGACGTGCCTTAACCTTTCGGCCACAGAGAAGCGTCTGGTTAGCAAGGTCGATTTTACTATCTTTAAACTTAAATCTTCCATGAATCTCTTCTATTCATATCTGCTCTTAGTGTATCAAATGTAAACAAATACGTCATACATTTTATTAAACGTCATACATTATTATGTCTTTAATAAATTGTTGGACTATGTCCAATTCAAAAATGTGTATATATATATATATATATATATATATATATATAAAAATTTTATTGAGTTTTCTTTTGGTCACCTAGCCCATTGCACCAACCCTGTGTGTATGTACGAACCATATATATATATATATATATGTATATATATGTACGAACCATATATATATATATGTATATGTATATATATGTACGAACCATATATATATATATGTATATATATGTACGAACCATATATATATATATATATATATGTATATATATGTACGAACCATATATATATATGTATATATATGTACGAACCATATATATATGTATATATATGTACGAACCATATATATATATATATATATATATATATGTATATATATGTACGAACCATATATATATATATATATATATATATGTATATATATGTACGAACCATATATATATATATATATATATATATGTATATATATGTACGAACCATATATATATATATATATATATATGTATATATATGTACGAACCATATATATATGTATATATATGTACGAACCATATATATATATATATATATATGTACGAACCATATATATATATGTATATATATGTACGAACCATATATATATATGTATATATATGTACGAACCATATATATATATGTATATATATGTACGAACCATATATATATATATATGTATATATATGTACGAACCATATATATATATATGTATATATATGTACGAACCATATATATATATATATATATATGGTTTGTACATACACACAGGGTTGGTGCAATGGGCTAGGTGACCAAAAGAAAACTCAATAAAATTTTTAAAAAGAAAATGCTCACAACAAATAAAGCAAAAACCTTGAGAAAAATGGTACAAGGAAATGGGGAAAAATGAAACACAAACTAATTAAAAATAGGCTAAAAGTTGGGCATTGACCTAAACAGTAACCAACAGTTCTCTATGCCTGTGTTATCAAGACTGCAAAAATGCTTCATATTTGTCATACCTCAGAAAGAGACAAAGTTCAAACTGCTACTTAAGTTTCACATGTGCAGGATCATCAGGTAGCCAGAATGCCTGACAATTGCAGGAGCGTGAAACTTAATTAGCGGTCTGAACTTTGTCTTTTATTGAGATATATATATATAAGGTATATTTAGGCAGCAAGTATTCTTCTGAACGAGTTTGATTAATAAGAACTAATAAGGTATTGCGTACTTTCCTCAAAGACCTTTTAAGTTCTTTTTCATCAAACTTGTTTGTGTGTGTGTGTAATATATATACATATATATATATATATTTTTAACATCGCACGTGCTAACACACGTATCTTATAAAAAAAAATATGTATATATATATATATATATGAGATGAGGTATTATGTTTACTTGCATTATTTACATTATTCGGACTCTTATCCTTATCTTCATTGACAAAATAAAGAGTTTGGTTTGAAATTCCAATCACCTGAAAAGGGCCGGAGCATACAACAGCCGAAACATTGTGAATATGGTAATGGAGATGAGAATAACGGTCTAAATAATGCCAGTAATAAATATATATCTGGTCTGGTGCTTCTGCTGTGTATTTAGAGATTCTTGACAAAATCCATAGAATCTACTATGTTATTGCTCCTGACCTGGCATCTCAGCTTCAGTCACTTTCCCACCACAGTAGCATAGCATCCTTGTACATTTTCTATAAATATTTTCATGGTAATTGCACTGATGGCCTTATGATATCTAGACTTCATGATTTTAAGTGCAGTACTAAATTGATAGCTAGATCTCATCATTTTACAGTTGAAATTGCTAGAATATCTATGCTAATAGTTTCTTCTCTTGCACATCTTGCTTGTGGAACTCTCTTTCAACTTGTTGTTTTTCAATCAACTTCGATCCTCAAAAATTTAAACGCAATGTCAATTGTCATCTTTTGTCTTCTTAATGCTGTTCTTTTATTGTCCTCTCTCTGTAATGAATTATTTTTTCTCTGATTCTTTCACACTAAGTTATCCCTTGTGTCTTTTGGGGTGAAATGATTTAAAAAAAAAAAAAGGAACTCAAAATATTAATTTCCCATGACTCTTGTTTTTTAATCAAATATCTATGCTATTCAGAAATTAAATACTTATTGACTTGGTTTGAATAATTTAACTCATTCTTTGTGTTACTGATGATGTTACCATCACATTGGGGGGGGGGGTATAATGGAGAGTCCAGAGAGGAAAGAGGGGCTAAGCATCCATACATAAGAGATGGGCGGTTTAACCGAAAAACCGACTTTTTTTGGTTTCATCTTCACACCGTGAAACTCCATCGAAATTTTTTATGAAACCGAAATCATTCGTTTTCTTTTTTTTAAGTGCTACAACACTATTGAAAAAAACTTAGATGTTAATAAAATTTAATTTTATAAGCATTTTACCATTGTAAGAGACAAAGACTGAACAAAAATACGTTAAATACATAATTGACTAGTTTTAGGAAATGTGAAATCTATTTGTTTACTAAAGAAATGAAGACAAAAAAAGGAAATACGATAGAGATGACACTTGGCAATCATGTTTTCAAACGAAAAAAAAAAAGGAAATATGACATGATGTCTGAAATCTATTTTGTTTCAGTTTTCAAAAAACACTTTGTGGCAATTAATTCGACAACAAAATAGCGAGTACAAATCTAAAAAAATAGTTGCCAGCTTCGTCTTACTCTTCTTCTTAATCAATGTTTACATTTTAAGGAGTTGGATTTTTAAGGGTAAAAAATTTTTACCCTTAAAAATCCAACTCCCTAAAACAATTTTTACTAAAAATTGTTTTAGGCCATTACGCCAGTCACGAAATAAAGTTGTTGTAAACAAGAAAAATGAATGAAAATCTCTTTTCATAAATAAATTTATTTTTCTTTATCTAGGGAATGCACCAAAATAGAAGAATAATTTTAAAATAGTTCTTAATTTCGCTTTTAAAATGTGTATATTTCCAGATATGAGAGTCTCTAAAAATGTAAAATTATTTGTTTCTACAAATAAAATTGTTTCTATAGATATTTAAAAAAATAAAGTTTTAAATGTCAGTTTTAAAATATGTATATTTTCAAATCTGCTAGTCATTTTTTAAAACCCAAAGTAAAAATACTATTTTTTTAGCCACTAGTGTTTAGTGGGTGTTCTGTCTATAAGATTCTTCTAAACAAGGAAAATTAATTAATTTTATTTTTAAAAATATCTTTATGATTTTATCTAGCGAATACACTAAAATGATTTTTAAAATAGTTCTTAATTTCAGTTTTAATATGTGTATCTAACAGGTGATACTCGCAGATTTGGAAAAACATAAAAAATGAAATTAAAAGCTTTTAAATTATTTTTAAGGTGTCTTCTAATGAATGTACTGTACAATTTCAAGAATATTGAGAAAAATTGGTCACTTTGATTTTGCGAAACACAGTAAGTAACATGTTAAAAATTTAGTCTCAAAAAAATATATATTTCGCATTTTCGGCTGTTCAATGCAAAATACCGTTTTAACTCGCTGTAAAAAAAAAATAAAACAATGACTAAAAGCACATACAAATTATATATTTAGAAAGATTTTCTTTCCAGCCAAATGAATATTTTTAAGATTGGACGAGAAATACACAAAAATTTGAACTAGTCGAGTTGCAAGTTTATCAATCTCAAACGAAATCAGATATCAACTGAAAATGCTATCATTTACACAAGAAAATGAATGGCTTCCTTAGAAATCAAAAATACTAAATTAAAAGCCGAAAAACCTAATCGAAAACAGCGGTATTAAGAAAAAGAAAAAAAGGAAAGCGATACCGAAACATTAATTGCCAAACCGACCAACTCTAATATATATATTCAGAAAACATGTCAAATACAGAAGAAATACAAGCTAATATTCTGAAAGGCTATTCAATGTGACACGGGTAATTATATTTCCATGGATAGCATTTTTCATCTATCCCTATTGATCAAAGAAAGTTACACAAAGAATAAGTTGAATTTCTCAAACAACTTGTATCATGAAATAAAAATTGTCAGTTATTAAATTTTTTTTTTTCTTCTTGGATTGAAATATTTTTTAATCTTTAATTATTGTTTTTATTTCTTTATTGAATTTAATAATACTCTACAATATTTTGGAACTTTTTTTATTAAATTTACAGGTTTCCTGTGCATATTTATATTATCTTGTTTTTTGTTTTATTTATTTATTTTAAAAATAGTGATTCTTAAAATTGACAAACTGTAACAAATAAAAGAAATAAGACACTTACTGCATTTCTTCTGATAGAAACGGTCTCATCAAGAAGTTATTTACAAATAAGTACCTGTATTGAATAAACGATCTTTTTTTTTTTTTTTTTCATTTCAAATCAGTGCCAATTCCAAATGTGTATAATATTTGCTTATATCAACTTAGAGGTTTGAGCCAAATTAAGATTACAGTTTCAGACTAAAGAATAAAAGAGAATGGTTATAATATATATTGCTGTTAAAGAAAAACTGGAAAAGTTTTCATTTCAGTTTTGCCTATTTTCATTGATATCAATCCCAAATCTCTCTTTATTTGTTAGCTGTTCTTTTGCTCTATTGTTAGGGCATCTGTAACTCGCAGGTACGGCCAACCGAACTTTTCAATATCTTTTTCCAGTTTGTTAGATGGGTGTGGTCGAGTAATGGATTGTAGTTCGGATTGAGGAATCAGGGAGTAGAATTCATTATATTCTCTTATGTGTTAATACTGTTGAGTAAGGTATGAATCCATCTCTTCCCTCTGATATAGGTAAATAGTAGGACAGACTGGGTTCTATAGCCTTGGGTGGCAACCAGTCTAGGAGTAGGAAAAACCTCCAACTATGGGTAGATAGTAGGGCAGTCTGGGCTCTAGCCATGGTTGGCAACCAGACTAGGAGAAGGACAACTCTGAATTAAAATTCAGAGCTGGAGTCCCTAAGACATAATGTTCAAATTTTTCTGGCAACTCCTGCAATAATGCTAGTCCCAAGTTGTATCGGACTCTGCCTTTACCTCGGACCACATCAATGGTAGGAGAGGGGAGATGTGCTGTATGGGGAAATGTGGATCTGTCATTAAAAAAAATCCATCACTCAGGCCTGTGCCCTAGAGAGGGCATAACTCTTCAGGTACAAATCCATGATCTCTCAAGAACGACAGATACCATGCCATACTATACCAGACATGCAAAGTATGCATAATGTATTTGAATTGATTTGTTTTTTTACTGTTTGTCAACCCTTTATGGGTTATTTAAAGCAGAAACATATTTCAGATTGTAGGATGTTGCTTACAGTACCGGTCTTCCCAAATAGCCCACCCCACCTAAAAATTAACAGGGCTGCTTAACTTTGGTGATTAAATGAAAATTGATGTAATATATTTTGAAAGCCTCATACATCTTGGTGAAAAATCTTTTGCCAGGCTTATTTGAAAATGTATTGTTTTGATTTTATTATTTGTAAAAGATAAACAGAAAGTTATGAAAGGTAAGTGTCCCAATTGCTTAATACATGACTGACTTCTCAATTAGCACCCTTTAAGAGGTACAGTTTCTAAGATGGGCACTTATTTGAAGAAATATGGTAAGTGTATGAAAAGACATTTTTTAATGTTCTACAGAGTGCAATGTATCAATTGTCGCCATCTTATATTTTTAATTTCACATATGTCCGTTGTTTTTGATTTTGTTCACTGCACAGTATAGTAGGGTCAGTTGGGCACCATCTGTGAAAAAAAGGAGCACCATGATGCAATTCACTCTGCCCAAAATTTGGAAACTGCATGCTGTACTGCTTGGCATACACACCGGAGCATGTTTGGGTGTCAATCTGAAGATTGTTCAGAGGATTCAGACAGAGTTGGATGAGTCTAATGGTGATTACGATGGTATGGTAGCTGGGAAAACTCACTCTGATCATTCTGATAAGAAAAGAACTTGTGAATTTGTTGGTGAGGGCCTCAGACTTAACACAGAGGCTTACATCAAGTGCCTTGAGGAGGTAGTAATACCCTGTGTCAAGAGGGTAGCTGCTAGAAAACCCTATGTCTAGCAACAGGATTCTGCACCATACTGCACAAGTAGGAGAACCTAGTCGTGGCTGTCAGACAATTTCTGTGACCACATCACCCATTAGATCTGAGGTATCCAGCCTGCAACCCCTTTGATTATTATGTGTGGGGCACAGTTGAGTGAAAGACTCACAAAACTCTTTGTAACACCAAAGATAAACTGAAGGCAAAGATTATGTCAGCATTCATCAACTCAAAATATATATATATATACACACACACACACTACATATACCTGTAGTGTATATATATATATACTACATATACCTGTAATATATATATCATCATCGACTGTCCCGTCAAATTCGACGTATGAGAGTCAAGCAGATCAGTTCCAAGAAACTGAGAGCCCGACACCGGCACATGAGATTTGATTATAGTGGTGAAGGTTTCGTGCAGGACCATCCACACTTTTTGAAGGGACGAATACAGAGACCTGGTACACTAAGTGCCACAAGGTCCCCAAACAACCTTCCGCAGGTTTTGAATTCAGAGTTGTCCTTCTCCTAGATCAGTTGCCATCCAAGGCTATAGAACCCAGTCTGTCCTGTGTGTGTGTATATGTATATATATATATATATATACACACACACACACACAGAATTTATTAAATAAAGGACTAAGCTTTTGACCTAGTCCCCCAAGATTTGATAAAGACACCTTGGCAAAGGACCTGAAATCCTTCTTCAGAAGAATACGGCTAAAAGCCCACTATAGGGACAATGATCACAGATATTACTATACAGACATTTGAAATAGCTATAGCAAATGACATGAAGAAAACTATAGCACATAAGCTGCTACGTAACAATATTACTGAAGGGGAACGTATAGACCTTGACACGCTGACACACAGAGATGACCTAATCATAACACAGGCTGACAAAGGGGGTGCCACAGTGATCTGGGGAATCAAAGAATACATGAAAGAGGCCAGCAATCAGCTAAACGACAAAGAAACCTATAAAAGCTTACCTACAGATCCTCTTCCCGAATACCAGAAAGAATTAACTAGCTCACTAAACATAATGCTTCGCAACTATCTAATCAACAAGGAAACATGCACAACACTTACACCCACAAACATCACACCTGCTCGCTTCTATCTCCTTCCTAAAATACACAAAAGCAACAACCCAGGAAGGCCGGTCATTTCATCATTCAACTGCCACACGACCAAAATTTCCAAATACGTAGACCATTACATACAACCCCTAGATAAGGAAGTAAAATTCTACATCAGAGACACAACAGATCTACTTAACAAAATTAATCACATCCAAACAGTTCCAGAAAATGCTATTCTAATGACTATGGACATAAGATGACTCTATTCAGATATTAAACACATCGAAGGGCTAACTGCCCTTCAGGAAGCACTTACTAAAAGAAGAAAACAAGACCCCTCCACAGAAGTTATCATAAAACTCATGGAGCATATTCTTACATTGAATACTTTCAACTTCAATGGAGCACACTACCTGCAAGTAAGAGGCTGTGCCATGGGCACCATTGCAGCCCCATTATATGCTACAATATTCATGATAAAATTTGAGGAGATCTACATCTATTCCCTCATCGGTAGTGACTGCGTATTCTATACAAGATATATCGATGATATATTCTTTGTATACACGGGCAGTGATGATAAACTTATCCAATTCCTCATGACCCTAAATACAGTGCACGACTCAATTAAGTTTGACTATGAAAAATCCACAAGATCGGTAACATTTTTAGGCACCTGCATTTACATAGATGAAAACAGGAAACTACAAACGACACTACACACTAAAATCACCGACACCCACAGCTATCTACACTTTAAGTCTTCCCAACCTAAACACCTCAAAGAGAACCTTCCCTATTCACAAGCACTTAGAATCAAAAGAATATGTTCCAACAATGAAGAACTAAATAAACACATTGAAAATCTGGAGCATCAATTCCCAACACTGGGCTATAAACAACACTTAATCAGGGAACAAATAAATAAAGCAGTTTCAACACCTCGAGAATACACCCTAATGTATAAGATTAAAAATAAACCCAGCCGCATCCCTCTAGTAACTACTTTCAACCCCACTCTGCCTCCACTATCCCAAATAATCAAAAGTTACTGGGAAATACTACATCTCAAACCAGACCTAAAAAAATTGTTTGAGGAACCTGGTCTTCTATCATATCATAGACCTAAGAACCTAAAAGAAATCATAGGTAGTAACCACATTTCAGGGGACAAGGTAATCTGTAATAAACCAACAACAAAAACAACAGGATTTTCCCAACCATGTAACAACACAAGAAGCTTATGCTGCAACCACATTAAACACACAAATTCATTCACTAGCTCAGTTACTAAATCTACTTTCAAAATCTACCATGACTCTAACTGGAGAAGTCGTAACATAATTTACCTCCGAGAATGCACACTATCCCAGAAACAATATGTAGGAAAATCTGAATGGCCCTTTCACTACAGAATTAATAATTATCGCAATTGAATTAAGTCAACTCCACATGAAAGATTATTACCTGTAGAACAACATTTCCGCCTAGAAAAACACAATTTTAAAACCCATGCCAAATTCACTATAACTGAGAGAATAGAAAAGTCCAGAGCAGATAACATTAGAAAGATTTTAGAGTTCCATGAAAATAAGTGGATACAATGTTTAAAAACGTATTATCCAGCCGGGTTTAACCATAAATTTAACAATATAGATAGTATTAATATATAACCCTACAAATCAAAACCTACCCACATTTCTCACCCACACAAGATAGATATGCTTACAGAGGTGTTGAGCCCTCACACTTATACACACACCCACACGTATATACTCACTTACACACATCATACTCACTCCCTAATGAGCCAAATGATAACACACACCCATAGTAATATACATGCTTACACACATCATACTCACTCACTCCCTAAGAACCAAGTAACACACACACACACACACCTGTAGTGTGTGTGTATGTATATATATATATATAATATATATGTGTGTGTGTACTATTTATACTACAGGTATATGTAGTGTGTATATATATATATATATATATATACACTACATATACCTGTAGTATATATATATGAAATTAAATATTACTCATTAACCAAATGGCAGAAAAGAAGCATGTAAATCAAGGTTTTAAGTTTGGAATTTTGGGGCACACCCTTGTCCTTCATCAGCGGCATGAGAAATAAACAGAAATGGTGACTACTCACCGATAGTTGTTCTTGTGGACGTTGTGAATTCTGATGGAGATTGTATTATTAGCAAAAACCCAATCTCTGTCTGATTCCTCACTGCAAAACCATTGTCAGAAAATGGGTAGGGCAAAAAAAAAAAAGAGAAAATAATAATAATAAAGGAACAAAGAGGGGAAAAGCACATATAAATATAGATGTGCCCTGTGCATAATTGCACATACCAGTGTGTAAATATACACTAGCTACCACACAAACTTGTGACTCTCAACAGACGTAACGATATGAATACATAATACCAGATTAATATGTATCTACACCAACTTTTAAAATGTGGGTGGAGGACCTACTCATTTAAGAAGTGGTGTTGCTAGTAATGGGTTTCCTTGTGGAAATTATACTCTCTGAGTAAACCCAAATCTCTGTTTAGACCTTTTATGTGGGAATTTATTTTTGGATATACTTCAAATCTGACCTGCATCTATTCTCCTGGTAGCCAAACCCAGATGCCCAAAGCATGCACCTAACATTGTATGACCAGGTTAGTTGAAGTGTATGGGTACTGGGGAATTGTTGTTGCTGTCCCTGATGTTTTTCTTGTGGTTATTGAACTGTAACCGGAATTCTGTTCTAGTTTCTCCCACATAATTCCCCTTCTCACATTTGTGGCAGAAAAGTAGATATATAAGATTGGAACTGTCATAGCTTAGAGCAGATGTTTTTCTTATGGTTATTGAACTGTAACTGGAATTCTGTTCTAGTTTCTCCCACATAATTCCCCTTCTCGCATTTGTGGCAGAAAAGTAGATATATAAGATTGGAACTGTCACAGCTTAGAGCAGATGTTTTTCTTATGGTTATTGAACTGTAACTGGAATTCTGTTCCAGTTTCTCCCACATAATTCCCCTTCTCGCATTTGTGGCAGAAAAGTAGATATATAAGATCGGAACTGTCACAGCTTAGAGCAGATATTTTTCTTATGGTTATTGAACTGTAACCGGAATTCTGTTCTAGTTTCTCCCACATAATTCCCCTTCTCGCATTTGTGGCAGAAAAGTAGATATATAAGATTGGAACTGTCACAGCTTAGAGCAGATGTTTTTCTTATGGTTATTGAACTGTAACGGGAATTCTGTTCTAGTTTCTCCCACATAATTCCCCTTCTCGCATTTGTGGCAGAAAAGTAGATATATAAGATCGGAACTGTCACAGCTTAGAGCAGATATTTTTCTTATGGTTATTGAACTGTAACCGGAATTCTGTTCTAGTTTCTCCCACATAATTCCCCTTCTTGCATTTGTGGCAGAAAAGTAGATATATAAGATTGGAACTGTCACAGCTTAGAGCAGATGTTTTTCTTATGGTTATTGAACTGTAACCGGAATTCTGTTCTAGTTTCTCCCACATAATTCCCCTTCTCGCATTTGTGGCAGAAAAGTAGATATATAAGATTGGAACTGTCACAGCTTAGAGCAGATGTTTTTCTTATGGTTATTGAACTGTAACCGGAATTCTGTTCTAGTTTCTCCCACATAATTCCCCTTCTCGCATTTGTGGCAGAAAAGTAGATATATAAGATCGGAACTGTCACAGCTTAGAGCAGATATTTTTCTTATGGTTATTGAACTGTAACCGGAATTCTGTTCTAGTTTCTCCCACATAATTCCCCTTCTCGCATTTGTGGCAGAAAAGTAGATATATAAGATTGGAACTGTCACAGCTTAGAGCAGATGTTTTTCTTATGGTTATTGAACTGTAACTAGAATTCTGTTCCAGTTTCTCCCACATAATTCCCCTTCTCGCATTTGTGGCAGAAAAGTAGATATATAAGATCGGAACTGTCACAGCTTAGAGCAGATATTTTTCTTATGGTTATTGAACTGTAACTGGAATTCTGTTCTAGTTTCTCCCACATAATTCCCCTTCTCGCATTTGTGGCAGAAAAGTAGATATATAAGATTGGAACTGTCACAGCTTAGAGCAGATGTTTTTCTTATGGTTATTGAACTTTAACCGGAATTCTGATCTAGTTTCTCCCACATAATTCCCCTTCTCGCATTTGTGGCAGAAAAGTAGATATATAAGATTGGAACTGTCATAGCTTAGAGCAGATGTTTTTCTTATGGTTATTGAACTGTAACTGGAATTCTGTTCTAGTTTCTCCCACATAATTCCCCTTCTCGCATTTGTGGCAGAAAAGTAGATATATAAGATCGGAACTGTCACAGCTTAGAGCAGATATTTTTCTTATGGTTATTGAACTGTAACTGGAATTCTGTTCTAGTTTCTCCCACATAATTCCCCTTCTCGCATTTGTGGCAGAAAAGTAGATATATAAGATTGGAACTGTCATAGCTTAGAGCAGATGTTTTTCTTATGGTTATTGAACTGTAACTGGAATTCTGTTCTAGTTTCTCCCACATAATTCCCCTTCTCGCATTTGTGGCAGAAAAGTAGATATATAAGATTGGAACTGTCACAGCTTAGAGCAGATGTTTTTCTTATGGTTATTGAACTGTAACTGGAATTCTGTTCTAGTTTCTCCCACATAATTCCCCTTCTCGCATTTGTGGCAGAAAAGTAGATATATAAGATTGGAACTGTCATAGCTTAGAGCAGATGTTTTTCTTATGGTTATTGAACTATAACTGGAATTCTGTTCTAGTTTCTCCCACATAATTCCCCTTCTCGCATTTGTGGCAGAAAAGTAGATATATAAGATTGGAACTGTCACAGCTTAGAGCAGATATTTTTCTTATGGTTATTGAACTGTAACTTGAATTCTGTTCTAGTTTCTCCCACATAATTCCCCTTCTCGCATTTGTGGCAGAAAAGTAGATATATAAGATTGGAACTGTCACAGCTTAGAGCAGATGTTTTTCTTATGGTTATTGAACTGTAACCGGAATTCTGATCTAGTTTCTCCCACATAATTCCCCTTCTCGCATTTGTGGCAGAAAAGTAGATATATAAGGTTGGAACTGTCACAGCTTAGAGCAGATGTTTTTCTTATGGTTATTGAACTGTAACTTGAATTCTGTTCTAGTTTCTCCCACATAATTCCCCTTCTCGCATTTGTGGCAGAAAAGTAGATATATAAGATTGGAACTGTCACAGCTTAGAGCAGATGTTTTTCTTATGGTTATTGAACTATAACTGGAATTCTGTTCTAGTTTCTCCCACATAATTCCCCTTCTCGCATTTGTGGCAGAAAAGTAGATATATAAGATTGGAACTGTCACAGCTTAGAGCAGATGTTTTTCTTATGGTTATTGAACTGTAACCGGAATTCTGTTCTAGTTTCTCCCACATAATTCCCCTTCTCGCATTTGTGGCAGAAAAGTAGATATATAAGATTGGAACTGTAACAGCTTAGAGCAGATGTTTTTCTTATGGTTATTGAACTATAACTGGAATTCTGTTCTAGTTTCTCCCACATAATTCCCCTTCTCGCATTTGTGGCAGAAAAGTAGATATATAAGATTGGAACTGTCACAGCTTAGAGCAGATGTTTTTCTTATGGTTATTGAACTGTAACCGGAATTCTGTTCTAGTTTCTCCCACATAATTCCCCTTCTCGCATTTGTGGCAGAAAAGTAGATATATAAGATTGGAACTGTCACAGCTTAGAGCAGATGTTTTTCTTATGGTTATTGAACTGTAACCGGAATTCTGTTCTAGTTTCTCCCACATAATTCCCCTTCTCGCATTTGTGGCAGAAAAGTAGATATATAAGATTGGAACTGTCACAGCTTAGAGCAGATGTTTTTCTTATGGTTATTGAACTGTAACCGGAATTCTGTTCTAGTTTCTCCCACATAATTCCCCTTCTCGCATTTGTGGCAGAAAAGTAGATTTATAAGATTGGAACTGTCACAGCTTAGAGCAGATGTTTTTCTTATGGTTATTGAACTGTAACCGGAATTCTGTTCTAGTTTCTCCCACATAATTCCCCTTCTCGCATTTGTGGCAGAAAAGTAGATTTATAAGATTGGAACTGTCATAGCTTAGAGCAGATGTTTTTCTTATGGTTATTGAACTATAACTTGAATTCTGTTCTAGTTTCTCCCACATAATTCCCCTTCTCGCATTTGTGGCAGAAAAGTAGATATATAAGATTGGAACTGTCACAGCTTAGAGCAGATGTTTTTCTTATGGTTATTGAACTGTAACCGGAATTCTGTTCTAGTTTCTCCCACATAATTCCCCTTCTCGCATTTGTGGCAGAAAAGTAGATATATAAGATTGGAACTGTCACAGCTTAGAGCAGATGTTTTTCTTATGGTTATTGAACTGTAACCGGAATTCTGATCTAGTTTCTCCCACATAATTCCCCTTCTCGCATTTGTGGCAGAAAAGTAGATATATAAGGTTGGAACTGTCACAGCTTAGAGCAGATGTTTTTCTTATGGTTATTGAACTGTAACTTGAATTCTGTTCTAGTTTCTCCCACATAATTCCCCTTCTCGCATTTGTGGCAGAAAAGTAGATATATAAGATTGGAACTGTCACAGCTTAGAGCAGATATTTTTCTTATGGTTATTGAACTGTAACTTGAATTCTGTTCTAGTTTCTCCCACATAATTCCCCTTCTCGCATTTGTGGCAGAAAAGTAGATATATAAGATTGGAACTGTCACAGCTTAGAGCAGATGTTTTTCTTATGGTTATTGAACTATAACTGGAATTCTGTTCTAGTTTCTCCCACATAATTCCCCTTCTCGCATTTGTGGCAGAAAAGTAGATATATAAGATTGGAACTGTCACAGCTTAGAGCAGATGTTTTTCTTATGGTTATTGAACTGTAACCGGAATTCTGTTCTAGTTTCTCCCACATAATTCCCCTTCTCGCATTTGTGGCAGAAAAGTAGATATATAAGATTGGAACTGTAACAGCTTAGAGCAGATGTTTTTCTTATGGTTATTGAACTGTAACCGGAATTCTGTTCTAGTTTCTCCCACATAATTCCCCTTCTGGCATTTGTGGCAGAAAAGTAGATATATAAGATTGGAACTGTCACAGCTTAGAGCAGATGTTTTTCTTATGGTTATTGAACTGTAACCGGAATTCTGATCTAGTTTCTCCCACATAATTCCCCTTCTCGCATTTGTGGCAGAAAAGTAGATATATAAGGTTGGAACTGTCACAGCTTAGAGCAGATGTTTTTCTTATGGTTATTGAACTGTAACTTGAATTCTGTTCTAGTTTCTCCCACATAATTCCCCTTCTCGCATTTGTGGCAGAAAAGTAGATATATAAGATTGGAACTGTCACAGCTTAGAGCAGATATTTTTCTTATGGTTATTGAACTGTAACTTGAATTCTGTTCTAGTTTCTCCCACATAATTCCCCTTCTCGCATTTGTGGCAGAAAAGTAGATATATAAGATTGGAACTGTCACAGCTTAGAGCAGATGTTTTTCTTATGGTTATTGAACTATAACTGGAATTCTGTTCTAGTTTCTCCCACATAATTCCCCTTCTCGCATTTGTGGCAGAAAAGTAGATATATAAGATTGGAACTGTCACAGCTTAGAGCAGATGTTTTTCTTATGGTTATTGAACTGTAACCGGAATTCTGTTCTAGTTTCTCCCACATAATTCCCCTTCTCGCATTTGTGGCAGAAAAGTAGATATATAAGATTGGAACTGTCACAGCTTAGAGCAGATGTTTTTCTTATGGTTATTGAACTGTAACCGGAATTCTGTTCTAGTTTCTCCCACATAATTCCCCTTCTCGCATTTGTGGCAGAAAAGTAGATATATAAGATTGGAACTGTCACAGCTTAGAGCAGATGTTTTTCTTATGGTTATTGAACTGTAACCGGAATTCTGTTCTAGTTTCTCCCACATAATTCCCCTTCTCGCATTTGTGGCAGAAAAGTAGATATATAAGATTGGAACTGTCACAGCTTAGAGCAGATGTTTTTCTTATGGTTATTGAACTATAACTGGAATTCTGTTCTAGTTTCTCCCACATAATTCCCCTTCTCGCATTTGTGGCAGAAAAGTAGATATATAAGATTGGAACTGTCACAGCTTAGAGCAGATGTTTTTCTTATGGTTATTGAACTGTAACCGGAATTCTGTTCTAGTTTCTCCCACATAATTCCCCTTCTCGCATTTGTGGCAGAAAAGTAGATTTATAAGATTGGAACTGTCACAGCTTAGAGCAGATGTTTTTCTTATGGTTATTGAACTATAACTTGAATTCTGTTCTAGTTTCTCCCACATAATTCCCCTTCTCGCATTTGTGGCAGAAAAGTAGATATATAAGATTGGAACTGTCACAGCTTAGAGCAGATGTTTTTCTTATGGTTATTGAACTGTAACCGGAATTCTGTTCTAGTTTCTCCCACATAATTCCCCTTCTCGCATTTGTGGCAGAAAAGTAGATTTATAAGATTGGAACTGTCATAGCTTAGAGCAGATGTTTTTCTTATGGTTATTGAACTATAACTTGAATTCTGTTCTAGTTTCTCCCACATAATTCCCCTTCTCGCATTTGTGGCAGAAAAGTAGATATATAAGATTGGAACTGTCACAGCTTAGAGCAGATGTTTTTCTTATGGTTATTGAACTATAACTGGAATTCTGTTCTAGTTTCTCCCACATAATTCCCCTTCTCGCATTTGTGGCAGAAAAGTAGATATATAAGATTGGAACTGTCACAGCTTAGAGCAGGTGGTCTGAATACTACATGAGTACGAGTGTTGATGTGTTTGCAGACCAGGTACCGGGATTTGTTGCAGATGACATTCCTTTGGTGTGTTGCAGATTTTTGATGATGTTAAAAGTCTGAAGAGGTTGGGAATCTGACAACCTCATTCAGTTTTTATGTTTGTGTCATATGTGACACTTCAGTCCCACTAGTGACCTGCATAAAAGTCCACATATCGTGCATCAGTGAGAATCTTTCATCTCTTAGCCAGCCAGTCCAACTGATTTTGAAATTTCTGATACCACTCTGGCACAAATGTCTCCAGTTATTTCTAGCCAGGGCAATTCACTTAAAGTTAGTATGAAGCACATTGGCAGCTGAGAGGTTACTCTTTAGCCTGTCTTTAAATCTGAGCCACAGCCATCCCACACTGCTTTGTCCACTGTCAAGATGACAGTACATGAGAACCTTATGTATTCTGTTGTCACTCATCCTTGAAACATGACCAGCCCAGCGAAGTTGTGACTGCACCAGGAAAGTCTCACTTCCACCAATGTTGCATTTTGCAAAAAGATTAACATTGGATACACACACACACACACACACACACACACACACACACACACACACACACACACACACACACACACACTAGTTTTGTGAAATTCAACTGACAAGGTTTGTGTTTCTTTTTCTTTTAACCTGTAGCACTCTGCATTATTAATATTACTTCCCTTTCCACTGCATTCTTTTTCAGGGCCTCACAATTACAGTATCCTTTTTGTTAATTTCACTCAAGCTGTTTTCTGTTAGCATAGCAGGATATGATAACACAACTATGAAATTCACACACTATTGTTCAGGGATCAGATTCACCTTCAGTGGCAGAATAATTTTTTTGTACAGTAACTGAAGTCACATACAAAGTGATAAAGGTTAAACTGTAAAAAACATGAATTTTGGAAATTTTATCCACAGTTCTGATTCTGATGTACATGTTATTCAAAAATTGGGTGAGAGGAAAAAAATGAAACAACTTTGTCAGTTAAATTTAACAAAACTTGTTTAACCAAATTTCTTGCTGCCTAAATCTACCATTTAAGATACCTGAAGATTACAACCACAACAAACTTCAGGTCATGGAATTTAAACAAGAAATTAGCTAAATAATCATTCATTTTTACTTTTTTTTTTTTTTTTTTTTTTTTGCTGAGGGTCATTGCATATCTGATGAAATCCGTAACATGGTAAAAATTTCAAATTATAAATTTATGACTAGTGTTTGCTTTGAGGAGTATAAGTATGATGAGATCTAATAATTTCAATAGTTTTATTGAACACCTGGCTCCATTGTATGTGGTTTGATTCAAAACTCTTGTACTGGACCATTGAACATTGATTGATTTATTGATTATTGTTGCTCTAATCTATTGATAGCAGTTCTGCTTGTTTAAAAAAGGTGTTAAATTCTTGTTATGTATTTTTATAGCTGTATTTGAATTGTATATTAGTGGTGGTAATGCTACTACATTTAACAATCCTGAATTTTATTTAGTTTTCTTTATTTTAAGTTTTGTGTTCTTCATAAACCTTTCACTTCAATAAAACTAAGATTGCTTCTTTGTTATTGCAAGAAGAAACATTTTTCTTTCAGACATTTGAAGATTCTATTTATTTTTACCCAGATAAATGTGAATAAGGTTCAAGCCTTTATATTTTATTTAAGTAACACAAAGCTTTCTTCTTATCCACAATTTTGCAGCTATTGACATATACAGTTGTCCACCTGATCTGCAATTTTGTTTTCGTAGTTTCTGTTTCCATGCTTAACTCCAGAGATATGTGAATTATAAGTTGTAAAGAACAATGATCCCAAAGGGCAAAAGAAAAGTCACAAAGAGTTTTCTTTAACTGAAAAATTGAAATTTATTTTTATATAAAGAAACTTATAATTTTGCTATTTGTCATCTTGTTGAATTAAAGCAATCACTTCATATTGTGTTCCTGCTGAAAATATAAATGCAGTATTTTACAAACTGAGGAAAGAATTATATTGAAGAATTATATTGAAAGAATTATATTGAAGAATTGAAGAATTATATTGAAAGAATTATATTGAAAATACAGTGGAACCTCGGTTCATGAATTTAATTCGTTCTTAAAGCCCATTTGTAACCTGAAATGTTTGCAAACTGAAACTATTTTTCCAATAGGAATCAATGTAAAATGGATTAATCCGTTCCTGGTCCCAAGATGATTGCTTATTTAAACTTTAACAACAGTACTTTGTGCACAGGTTTATGCACAAAACTAATGAAAATCATTAAATCTAAGAAAGAAAGAAATAAACCCAATACTAAACAGATAAAATATAGACAAACACTTTAATTTTACTGTACCTGTAAGTAGGAGAGTTGATGGCATAAGGGGAAGGAAAGAGATGTTATTGTTTGGAAAAGGGAAGGAAAGACATAATCGTCTCTTTATTTATAAGAATAGTATAGATTGTTGATTTTGTCATATGAAACTGAGTAGAAAGAGACAATATCATCAACAATTGTTTTTCTCTTAACTTTTCTTTTTCCTTTACCAGTATCACCGCTAGCTTTCTTTGGAGCCGTGACTGAGGACTAACGAGGAAAAAAAGGCACAGTACAATAAAATTAGTAAAGCAAAACACAGCACAACAGATGAATGTATACAACACTGTGGTCGACAAAGAAATGATTCCGTGTGGGTTAACTCAGATCAGCAATGTTGTTTGAGAACCAAGATTTTGTTTGATAACCGAGGCATTTTCATCTTGAATATTCTATTTGAAAACCAGTTTGTTCAACATGTGAGACATTCAAGAACTGAAGTTTAAAATTGTGTTTTGATTAAATGAATAGTGGAAAAGTATCACTTTGCTGAACATCAAAGAAACTGAATAAATGAGGAGATAAATTTTTATGGACAAGGACTAAAGCATTGTGAGTAATAAATGCTCATATAATGGATGGGTTGAGTAGCTCACTTATGTGGCAGGAATTGTGCTATTCTTCATTCTTATTCACTTTATTTAGGCCACATTTCAATGCAGCAGTTTCACATTTATGAAAACATTCTTGATAATTATTGTTGCTTAAAATATTTTTATATTAATTTGGCAAAAACTTGGGTATTTTTCACGATGATTATGGTACTGTTTGTTGATTTTATTCAAGTCGTGTTACTTTTCATGAAAGTATTCAAGCAGGAGTCTTAATATTTTTGCATTTTGTATCAATTTAGCCCAAAATAGTAATGAATTAAATTTTAGGCATTGAGAATTACTTCCCTTGGCTTCCTAATGGCACGCGTCTCGCTAAAGGGGAAACAACTCTCAAGACATTACTTTAAGTGTAACGGTCTAGAAAACTACAAGTCAAACGTTAAACATACAGCAAAATATTCATTTTATTCGGATTTAAGGTTAGTTCATTATAGAACTGTGGCTGAAGAGAAAAATAAAGATAAAATTATCTGCCTTTGTCACCAAGAGGGAGCGTTCATTTTTACGCCATTTTGAAAAATTCAGTAACCACAAGAAAAAAGAATCTTTGTCACTGAGGATTAACCACCAGCAAGGATTTCTGCTGGTTAGTTGCTCAATTGCTGAGAGTGACAAATGGAAGAGAAGAGTCTTAGTTATTTAAACTACAAGCAATTTCGGCTCATAGAGACATGAAGAATGACAGGAAATATAAAATTAAGCACTGAGATGAAGAAATGCTTTTGTGGTGAAGATGTTATTGCCTGGCTCAGTAAAATCAAACTAGTGACAAAGCGTCAAGAAATCACAGATATTACATGTTTTATACCACTCTGCCTTGAAGGTTATGCTCTTGCATTATAACTTGAGATGACAGGAAGGACAGTGTAATGCAGATATCATAGAGCTGTGATTGGCTGTGAAGGTGCATTTGTAGCATATGCCAAATTGAGCAGTGTAGTATAGAGTGATGAATCAATTGATATGTATACCAACAGTATCAGGATGGCAGGATTTAATGGAAGGGGCCTTGAAAGGATTGTGAAAATGACCTTTATAAATGGGTTTCCAAATCACATCTCTATAGCCCTGCAATTATGGAATTGTATGAACTAATAACTCGTATCAATGTATTGGCCAGACAGAAGAAGCATGTGCAAGGGGCAGCAGTCACCTTGGGGAGAAACAGCAGACAGCCTCAGGTTGCAAAAAAGGAGGAGAAAGGACTGAAGAAGCGAAATCTAAAAATGTTTCAGATGCCAGGTACCCCATATGGTGAGAGACTGTAGAGAAGAGAGGCTAGATATTACCTGCTATCAGTGTGGACAAGCGGGCTACATAATAAGATACTGTCCTCAGGGAAATGAGCAATGCTGATGGCTACCCCCTCTACCCAATAAAGGTGCCCACAGCTGCATTACTACTACCATTACTGGTAGGGAAATCAGTCATTGCTAAAAAAACACTGGGTTTTTACAATCAATAGCAAGGAGGCATTAGCAGAATTCAAAAAGTGGGTGGAACACTGGATTGAGGTAAAGTAGAGAATGTACTTCCACTGATAGCAGTGGTTCAGCATACAAAGAAAAAAGTTTGGCCGGTGCTGGATTACCAGGAATTAAATGAATATATAGCTTGTCACACAGGAGGTGAGACAACAGATATGTGCTTGGATACCATACATGATTGGAGGCAGAAGCAAATAGCTTCAATGATTGTTGATCTAAAAATCTGCCGATCTGCAAACAGGGTTTGTACAGGGCCTGGAAACCTTGAAAAGTCATGGAAAAACAGCAATTGCCCAAAAGCCCCGGGAGTTTTCTAAACTGGACTACCCACATACTTTTTCTCAATTTATTAAAGTCAAAATGCAAAATCCCAGAAATTGGGCTTTTTTTACAAGTTAAAATTGTCCTTTAAAATGTTTCTTTAGTTGTCAGTAATATTTGGCAATTATTGCAAAAGGTGGTTTCCTTGATTAAAACTAGTTCATGACCTAGTTAGTTCTGTATTTTCTCATCTAGGTGACAAGAAAAAAAATGAAGATGTGTCTTCTAGCTGATACCCTCACTCAACAAGAAAAGAGGAAAAGCAAAGATAAAAGGCACCAGAGACAAATAAACATCTCTGTCAAAGACAAATTAATTCACACTCATTGAATTTGTAGTTGAAAGGAAAATAAATTATTTTACAGTAATAAAATACATTTTAGTAGAATCTCAGAAAATTTATCAATGTTTTTTATAATTTGAACAATAGGAGAAATTTTATTCACATGTCGGTTTCAAAAGTAGAATGCTCTTTTGATCTAGTCAGCAGTGGATGAGTTCATGCTGGAAAAAAATACTTTGTGTCCTGTGTCAATATGTAAACTCAGTTATGTGCTATGCCTGATACATGCTTAGGCGATCATGTATCTTTTGATACATGACTGACGAGGCTGATTTTTTCCCGCAGTAGATTGCCATTTCTTTCTGCAGTAGACCACTTGCCATCCAAGACTATAGAACCTGGTCTGTCCTGCTATTTACCCATAGCTGGGGAGAGAAGAACAGGATTTATACCTTTCCCTAGGGTATTAGCATGTAAGTAATTGTAATGGATTTGACTGGAATTTGAACCCGGCTCTCTGATTCCTCAATCCGAGTTGCTATCCATTACTCCACCATGCCACCTCATATGTAAACTATGTTTGTCTAAATTGTTGCCAAATGTAAAAAGTTTGAGAATCAAATCTGACTCAAAGAAAATGTAGATGGCAAGGATAATAGAATACAAAATGTGTCTTAGGATAGGATAGAAAAATGCGTCTTTGAAAACAATAAGAAGAATGTTATTTTTAAAGTTTGCAGGCTAATCATGACTTGTATCTCTATTTTTTGTTGTAAATGTGAAAAAAAAATGATTAAATATATTCAAACTTATTTGGCTTTTATTGCTTGGCTTTATACTATAATTTCAATCTGGCAACCATGTCCTTTTACTTTTCTGTCTTGTGTGCGGAGCATATATCAACTGAAACCCTTACTTATATGTGACAGTATTTCCATTTTCAGTATAGATGGGGAAAGATGATTGTGTGTTCAATGATGCTTGGTTACTAAAAAAAAAAAGAATATCAGTGCTGTTTATCTCCATTCGACGCTGATAACCTTTACAAAGAACTGACAGACTGTTGTGCCACTGTGGGAAAAAATTTACATTATTCAGTTATCAATGGCTGAGCCAAATGTCAATTCGGCCACTTATGACAGATTGGCAGCAGATATAGAAAAGGTGACAAAAATCAAAATGTTTAATATTGGAACCTGCAGTTTACATACAGTACATAATGCATTCATGGCTGGGGTTGCTGCAACCAAGTGTGACTTGGCGGTATCAATGCAGTCTTCTAGCTGTTCAAGGACACCCCTATCAGATGAGAAGACAGGATACAAGAAGTTCCCAAAACAGTTTTGTAGCCATAGATGGCTAGAAAATGTACAAACATGTGAATGGCTCTTAGTCATCAAATTTGGGAACTTAATTAATGTCATCAAATTTGGGAACTTAATTAAAATAACATAAAAATGTCCTCAGACCAAGTCCTTCTCTGTGCTGCTGTCAAATGTGAATGTTTTATTTCCACTGAAACTGCAGATTTTTGTCTGTTTAAAAAGACATTGAACCATTTCTGATAAAATATCAGAATGATAAACCGATAGTTCCTTTCCTTGCAGATGATCTTTTTAGCATAATCATGAAACTTAAGATTTGTTAAGGAAGAACACACTAAAAAGATAATTAAATTTTCCAAACTGAATGAATTTGTAAGGCACAAAGATCAAGTGTGGCAGAATTTGTCCAAAAAAGGAAATGTGTCGACAAAAGATCGTGTGTGCATGCAGAATTGCAATAAAGACAATGTTTATCACCATCATTGAGGAACTTCAGGCAAAGTCTCCCTTTAGATACCCTATTGTATGGTCACTTGCATGGATGAACTCTAGATATCCATTTGTAAAAAAATCTGGCAAAAAGATGTCTTTCTCACATGATGAACAGACAACAAGTCAACAAGTCTGATTGCGATAACATCACCTGTCAGTACAAAAAGTTTGAGGAGGAAGCTACTGGAAATATTGCTTTCAAGAATTTTAGCAAGCATGAAGACCACCTGGACATTTTGTTCTAATCTTTGTCTTACAACAAAGAATATCAAAAACTGTGGGAAAAGGTTTACAGATTACTGGTACTCTCATATGGACAGGCCTTGATGGAGAGAGGTTTCTCAGTCAATAAGAAAATTTTCACTGACAATGTAAAACAGCAGACTTTGGTAGCACAGCACATTATCACAATATTTGGCCACAGTTGAAGGGGCTTGGAATGTTCCCATGACTAAGGCTCTTCTCTGCAGTACTTCCAATGCCAGAACTGCATACAACCAATACCTTGAGGCCGAGAAGGAACAAAGGTAGGAAGAAGCAACTGAATAAAAACAGAAATCCATGCTTATGGAAATTGAAGAACTGAAGACCAAAAAACACAAGCTTGAAAGTCGTACACAAGATTTGCTCAAGTCAGCTAACAGCTATGTAGAGATAGCTGAGAATGCTCGGAACTTCACAAAATCCAATGCCATACAATGATTTGCAAAGGACATGTACATAGAGATATCAAAATTGGAAGGGGAGCTGAATGCTAAACTAAATGAATTGAAAGTGTTAACATCATTGTGTTCTGTGAAATGAGTAGTAGGAGTGTTAAAATGTGTATTTTTTTTGGTGAAAATTTCTATTTGTAGCTCTGTTCATTATTAAAACCATTATGTTTAACTTCTCCGGAAATGTGTAGGCGTCAAGAATTTTTGTGGCATTCACAAGTCATGAGTAGTCTAGATAGCTGAAATGTGTAGCAGTAAGAACTAAAGTGTGCAATTCAAAATTTTCAAGTGTAGTAGAACTCCAAACTGTAGAATGCTACACAAAATGTGTGCATGTGTCAGTTCCAGTCCTTGAAACATCTAACATAGTCCTGGAATTTTTCTTACACAGATCTGTGGGAACCCTGTGCAAATCCACATCTCCAAGAAGTTGTGGAGGTATTAACTGATTCAATATAAAAGCCAAACATACTGCCTAGCCAGACTTTGATTTGATCTGAACACTATGGCAAAAAAATCAAAATGATCCTTGGCAATGATAAAATTGTGAAAAAGGCAACCAGCTCATACATTGGCAACACCCTGGTGGATGAAACAACGGTTACAGCAGAAGAGGTGATAAACAACCTGATGTAATGGAATAACCTGTCACCCCCATAAGTAACTACACTATAAGTATCGGTAAGTCAATGGACTATGAAGTCTAGCTGGGATCTGTTGAGTACGACTCGGACTTACGCAAGAACAACCGACCTTCCAATAGCAGCACTCACTACTGGTTTGACTTGCGACGATCGTGCACATAACTTACCTTATTTCTTATTGTACTGGTTTTTACAATAAACCTTTACTTATTTTATCTACTGTGTTGTTCAAGTATATATTCCTATTAGCACGGAATATAGCCCAACTGTAAAAATTTGGGATGTGATGGAATAACCTGCCACCCTCATGAGTGGCAGCACTATAGGTGGCCACCTATAAGTATCCATGAGGACAGCGGATGGGAGGGTCAAGCTGGGATCTGCGAGACTAGCTGCCTTCCGATAACAGCCGCACACAACTGTACTGACTTGCAATGACCATGTGCATAACTATTACTTCCTTGATTGTTGTACTGGTTTCTACAATAAACCTGTTACTACCGTGTTTGTCCATTCCATATTCCTATTAGCACGGAATATAACAGGCTGACAGCTGTCAGAGTTATCTCCTCCTCATTCCCTTAATCCTTCAACAGGGGTCTCTCTCCCACGAGTATAAATACTGGCTGACCTTTTGCCTCTTCCTCTTTTTCCGGCTTACGCACACGTGCGGCCATCTTTCTCGACTCAGACCTCGCACCGCGAGGCGAGGTAAAAACTTTCTCTTTTTTACTTATTCCAATATGGGACCTCTCACACAAACAGCGTTTCCCATATTCTGGGAACACGCTAAAAACAAAATACGCGTTCGTACGGACACTCAACACACACACATAACTTTCCATACAAACACTCTATAACATTTTGTGTCTTCGTGTATTAATGTTTGTTATTAATATATATTTGTTTGCATACATGTATATCGGTCTTGTTTGTTTTCTTTTGCCTTCTTTGGACTTCATTAAAGTTCCAACATTCCTATGTAGCGGGACCGGCCAGCAGGAAATCTTAGCCCAGAGATATCATCCTCATATTCACACCCCGGTCCTCTACACAGCAAAACAGCTGGAGCCATTAGAAGGTGAGGCAGCATTGAGACTCTAACTGAAGAAAGATGGAACAGGAAAATTGCTTTTCCAGAGAGGAAATGAAATTCCTGATGTTAAAGATGAGCTGTGAAGAGAACTGTTCTCAATATGTGGGAAGTTAGTTGGTCACTACCCTGTTGCTGGATAGCCACAGATTGCATGTAGCTATATCAAGAGACAGTCTGGTGGAATGAGTTGGGAAGACAAGGTCAGTAGAGAGACTGTTAACATGATGAAGGAGCATGTTGCAGAGACTTCTCCAAGAGGTAGTTGCCCAAGTGTGAGAAAAGGAGTGGTATGGTGCGATACCAGCAGTCTAGAAATCGGTGTCATCTTAAAAGTTGGAGGTGTCACTGCAGAAGATGCTGCTTGGTTAGGAAATGTGGATGAACTGGAAGTAGTTATCAAAGGCATCAATTTGGCCTTGAAGTGGAGATCACGAGAGATTGAGGTGAAGACCAACTGTCACTGTGGCTTCTTGGATCAAATCTGAACTTATAGAGAAGAGAGTGTGAATGAAAGGAGCTGAAGAAATGCTCAAAGCATTCGCTAGAGACGTTTAGGGAACCGATCAAAAAGTTTGATCTTCAAGTGAGGATTAGAGATGAACATGGCAGACATAACTATGAGGGTGAGGCAAAAAATGGCTCAAGATGTATGCCGAGCCTGTAAATACAATTGCTGATGTATGCTGTCCAGGAAATGAGGAATTTAAAAAACTGCATGCTATGCACCATTTGGGAGTGTAGAGAACCCTGTTCTGGCCAGGAAGGTGGATCCCATGTCGCTAGAGATGGTGTCAAGTGTCTGGTAGAAAAATTTGAAAGATGTCAGTCAATAGACCCAGTTCCAAGAAGACAACCCTGTTAATATTCATGTGGAAGAAAATTGGTGCCGGTTAGCTGTTGATGTAACACATTCGTTATATTCCGTGCTAAGGGAATAAATACTTAACACCAGGTGGATAATAGAAGAAAGGTTTATTGTACACAACCAGTACAATATGAAATACGGTACAGTTATACACACAGGTCAATCTAGTAGTGAGTGCCATTAATTGGAAGGTTGGATGTGCTTGCGTCTTCTCGCTCTCACTCTTCCTCCAGTCTCTCACAGACAGATGGCTTTATAGGTACTTACTACATATAGTGTAATTATTCATGGGGGTGACTGGTTATTCCATTATATCACCATTATTGACAGAAGCTGTATTTGTATAGAAGTCTTTATTAGCAAAAAAATAAAAATAAAAAAACTCCTTCCAGTGAATTTAAATTAGTTTTGATACAGCAAAGTATTATGCTTATTGGAAATATTAAATTTAATCTATTATCTTGAAATTAAAACTAAAATAAAAGAAAGATTATGCATTTTTTTTAAAAATCATAAACAGTTAAGCATTGCAAATCTCTGGAGGTAATTTTTATTTTAATTATTAAAAAAAATTATTCTACATTAAATTTAAGTAAAACAATTTTTGTAATAATTAAAATTTAAATTGTTCTTTAATCTTAATACTAATAGTTAATAAACTATAATATATATATAAACAATTGCTTGAACATTTTTTTAACATTGTTCAGTAAATTTTGTCACGTACATTTTTCTGTTTCTTCAATACAATAATTGTGAACATTCAGTGTTGAAAACGATTGACAATTAATTATAAAAGGAGAAAATTAAATTCAGATGAAAATGAAATAAAGCAAATATTAAGTTTAAAATTACCAGGTTTACTTTTCAAACGGTTTTTAATTAATTTAACATTAATTCTCACAAAAGAAAAAAACTGAAAAAGTAAGTGAACTAAAAAAAAATCCTTTTTTTTATTAAGTAGGTGTTAAAAAAAAAACACTTAAAAAATTTGAAAGGAAGTTTCAAAATGACATATAGATAAAATAATAAAAAAGAACTTCAAATGGAAATTGAATACAAAAATAAAAATAAATTTTTAGTTAGTAAACGATTGACACTATTTACATTCAGACTATTGTCCCGATGTTTGTTATTGTTTTATCACAATACTAAAATAAGAACTAGACAAGATATCCTGAGATATGGTCAGTGGAACAAGAGCAGTTTCCCTCCTTTCAATTCAGAATTCCCTATAGGTTACCTGATGAAAGCCGAGATGAGCATTATTGTCTGAATATAAATAGCATAGATACAGCCACAGACTTTCTATAAAAAAAAAAATTAAAAAAAACCCTGGAAAGTTTATTTTAAATAATTTAAATAACTTCTTTAAACTTAAATTTCAGTTCTATTTGAAAGATAATGACTTTAAAAGCTAATTTGAATTAAAAGAAAAATTAATTTCCTTTTTTCAATAAACTTTTTAGGTATTTTTAAAACATTGATATTTTTTTAATTGAGTGGGTGGCCCTGATAAGGGATGTTTTTGCATTCTCAATCTTGCAAGGAAGGAACCTCTTCCATGGACCATGATAATAATAATATACAATAATTTTTATTTATAATATAATTTTTTTTATAATTCTAATAATCTTTTGCATTAGATTTCAACTCTCTAAATTGATTGTACGCTATATTTACACACATTAAATTTTGCCTTTGATTTTTGTGCAGTGTAAAAAATCAGTTTTTTTCAATTTTTCACCTTCAAGGTTGTAATTTTTTCCAGCCAATTTGGACTTAAAACCGGCACTGAAGAATTATCTATCAAACAAAAAAATTTAATCAAAATCGGATGAAAACTGTGGAAACACATAAACAACATCTGATCACGCACACATACATACACACACATTTTGAGAATTATAGATATGGATATATATCTATTTTGTGTATTTAGGCAGCAAATTCTCTTTTAGGCATGTCTGATTGAATAAATTACAAGCAGTATATCTGCTAATTTTTAACAAAATCCGTTTATACTCACGAATAACCTTCTGTGTATTGATGTTAACGGATGAGAGAAATGTGCTATAGCTGTTTAAATTTCCAAGTACAAGTATAATGAATAATTTTTTCACATTCTAATGAATGCTCAGCACATTGTCAACCATTTTGCATTTAAAAGTATAATGAAAAAATTATGGTAATGGATAACAACGTACAACTTTGTATAAATGTTGTACTAATGAACAACATAGTTTTGTACTACTTGCACTCCTGAAGATGATCTTGGAAGAAAATCAAAAGTACTTGGGAAATGAAAATAAAAGAAATTTAAACAGCTAGAGCACATTTCTCTCATCCTTTAACATCAGTATGTGAAATGTTATTCATGAATTTTTTGTTAAAAATTATCAGACATATATATATACAGCAAAAATCCAAAATTACCTAATGTGGGTATAGTTTATTTCAAACTGACACAACCCTATGCCAGTTTTCTTTAGCCCTAGACTGATTGTCTCAGAATCAGGGGTTTTGAATTTAATTTAGATAGCAGCTGGGGAGAAGGTACAGGCCTATTCAAAAGGATGCCTCATTTAGATAAATACATTGAGCTCTCACTGTGGATCAGTTTTAATATTTGATATTACTAGGATCCACCTGGATTATATACCAAAGGATTTATTTAAATTAGATACTCATATTTGAGTAGATGCTCTGTTTTTATTTATTTATTAAACTGTGTATTTATTTATTTACATCTACTGGCCAGAATATTCAAGAAATCTCGTTAGAAAAATATGAACTCTCCAGCAGAATTCAAACCTGTGTCCCCTAGGGTAAACCATCATTAGATTTGACTTGCCTTAGACCATTCCACTACATATAACCTCCTGAACAAACAAAGTCCAAATAGTGCTTTTGAACACACATCTTCCTGATTCTCAAAATATACATATCTGCTGTTTTGTATCCTAATATAAACAAAAACAATTTATTTAGGAAATGGATTAAATCTGACATATTTCTAATTTATTTGTTTATTTGTTTGAGTAGATAATCTGTTTTTATTTATTTATTAAACAATGTATTTATTTATTTACATTTACCAGCCTGAATATTCAAGAAATCATGTTAGAAAAATATGCACCCTCTGACATTAGATCTGACATAGAACCTCATGATCAAACAAAGCCTGAATAGTAGATGCTCTGTTTAATAAATAAAAACAGAGCATCAACTCAAATATGAGTCTCCATTTAAAAAAAGAAAATGTTTAAACAAATAAATTAGAAATATATATATATATATATATATATATATATATATATATATATATATATATATATATATATATATATATTCACCTTCATTCCGTACCGTATGCTGACGGCTTAGTGGGAGAAGTTCGGACTGACGCAAATTCAGTCGGGTTTCGATCCTAGCTAGAGGCAACCGGACGTCTAGCCACACTGATGAGCTGCGAAACAGTCTGTCTGTGGATGACAAAAATAAATATATATATATATATATATATATATATATATATATGTTCAAGCATGTTTCATTAAATAATATAAACATATTATGTCTATTTATTTTTATAATAAGTCTAATTATCTTCTTCATGTTAAGTTGAAATTCATCAAGGGAAGCACCATATTTTTTGTTAACCCAAATACCTTCGATCTCCTCCAAAATCTTCCTCAGGGGTGAATTGTGAAAACAAACTTTTTGAAATTAACCGTTGTGGTTATGATATTTTCTAAATAAGCATTTCCAATGCAAGGGAGATAACCAGAGATGGTAAATTGCAAAATGGTGTTAAGTGTTAATCAACTCAAATGCATTTTAAAACATTTCTCTTATACTCATAATAAATTTTGTTCAGTGTTGGTTGGTTGCTTTTGATATAGAGGGCCTTTAGAATTTGTAGTTTTTGTTTATTATTTTAATGGTGTAGTATATTGATGTTGTCAACAAGTATTTTCCTGTATTGTGAAGGTGGACAGGAATATGATTTTACATATTGTGCAATAGAACTTGAATCTGACAAATGAAGTGTAAGACATCTTGATGGTGGTGTTGTTGTCGTCAGGCATATGTACTCTCTTTTTTGTCAGAGATACAATCCCCCAAAGGACATTTTTTTTATTAAATGGTATCACCCCAAGAAAGACAGTACAGCCACTAAGATGCAAGAGATTATAGTGTATGCAGAGACATTAGTAATGAGCGGAAAGAGAAAAGAGCAATCAGAAGGACAGTAGATAGCTATTGACATTGCATTTAAATTTTTGCAGATTAAGGTTGGCTGAAAAGTATGGAGCTGGAAGGGAGTTGCACAAGTGAGAAGTGCAAGAAAAAAAATGTTAGCATAGAAGTTATGGCTACATCTAGCTAGCTCATCTGTAAATTGATGAGATCTCAATGCCAGTCTAGTATTGTGCTTAAATTCATATATTCTAGGTAGCATAGTGAAGAGCTCATCCAGACAATTACCATGAAAGTATAAAAAAAAAAGCAGAGAGGCAAGTGACTGAAGCTGAGCTACTAGATCATGACCAATAATATTGCTGATCTTAATCAAGGAGCTCCAGGTAAATAGCAGGGACACCAGACCATATATGCAGCAATATTCTAAGCATGAACAAATGGTAGACTTAGAGATATGGAAGGCAGAGAGGGGTCTCTCAGATGATTAATGGAGAGAAGTTTAGTTTTGGAGGCCTTAAAATTGACAAGCCATCTTCTGCCCCAGTTAACGACAGACTTGGAGTTGTTTTGTACATCAGTTGCCATTTTAACCTTGTAGGACTGATCAAGGCAGGAGTAAATATATGTCAAATTGAGAGCTGATGTCATCAGGAAGGTCAATAATGAAGATTAAAAACAGTGTAGTACCAAGAATGGAGCCCTGGGGGACATCCGCGTTAGTATGAAAGGCTCTAGATGAGATGCCATTCAGGATAACTTTCATTTCACGATTTGATAAGAATGACTGGATCAACTTAAAAATGTGCCCGGTGATACCATAACTCTTCAGCATATTGAGAAGACCTGCATGCCAGAACCTGTCAAAAGCTTTCGAGATATCCAATGTTACAGCCTGAGCTTCACTGTTTTTATGTAGAGAATGATAGACTCTTTCCGCAATTATCAGCAGTTGACCTGGAGAAAAGCACACTTCTTAATGACTATTACAGGGATACCATTGGGTTCGCATGCTTCATGGAGATCAAAGTTAGAGATGATAGCAGAAACCATGAAAGGGGTTATATGCATATCACTCAACAGAGAATCAGTTCTAAGTGGGAAGTTAGGCAGGGACACTCCAGATAAGTCAAGACTAGAGTTTGAGGAGGATTTATGGGCAAAGCATTCAACTTTATCAGAAGAGGATGATTACACCTCAAATTTATCGAAGAGGTGGGGAATAGAGACCTTGCACATACAGTGTAACCCGGATATAAGAGAGTTGTCGGGACTGGAGAAGAAGTCTCTTATGTCCGGGTTTGGTCTATTATATATACATTAACAGGCTCTAATTTTGGACCAGAGAAAATCTATCTTATATCCGAGTTTCTCTTATATCCGGGTTACACTGTATTTAATACTCTATTACAGAGATACCAGTAATCGCAAGAGCCAAAGGCTATGCATTGCCTCATTCATTTGGCAAACGGGAACTTATCTCCTTTGATGACTCACTTAAATTTATTACGAGCAGTAGTGAATAGGCACTAGTGGTTCCTGTTTGGTATGGCGGCTGAGCATGCTGGTGCGAACCATGGAGAGGATTGGGGTTTCACTTGGTATTTCCAAGAAGGGATGAAATGTCCACGTTGGCTTTGACCCAAGGAGAAACCTCAGTGGTGCAATTTTCAATCAGGGGGTTGAAGATGTCGGTCTAAGGGGAATCACAAAGAAAATCTCAGAGTGAGTCCCAATCACCATGCTGGTAATGGAAAGAGGTGTTATGGATAGGGGCTTCCTGTTTAATGGATGCTTGGAAGGAGATAGCAATAGCTGCCACAGAGTGGTCCAAGTTACCAAAAGGACAGTATTATGAAACTTGGCAAGAGTGAGGAGAGAAGGTAAGAAACAGATCCAGTAGAGAAGCCTGTTGCTCAGTTTGGCTAGGAAAATGAGTAGGGAAGTCCACGATTTGAGTAAGGGATTAGGCAATGGAAAAATTTCATGTCTGAATACCAGCAATATCAGTACCTTTAGAATGTTTAAGCCACATGTTGTGGTGAGCATTAAAGTCACTGAAGACAAAGATATTCACAAACGGATGGAGAGAAAATTATTTTCTTTACTGCCAGCTACTGTGTCTAATATACCACACTCTTGGGAAGAGGGGGAGCAATAAAAGAATTAGCTGACAGAGTTTAGTAGCAAAAGATGGAAACACATGAAAGAGAAGTCAGTGGCCTCAAGAGGCAATTCCCTGTTCATTGGAAGATTATCCCAGATGTAAACACCAAGGCCATACGTATGAATGCTGGAATCTTTTCAGAAAAGTAGGAGATAGCCTGGAAACATAAATTTATTGGTAGCAATGGAAGAATTCAAGTTGGGCAAAGATTTCTGGCAACCATTTTAGAGGAAAAGCTGCTGCACTGCAAAAGTTGGGACAGATATCATGAATATTGGAGAAAGAAAAACTGAAGTGGGGTAGGTGGTTTTTTGTTAGCTGGTTTAGTTTTATTTATTTTTTGTTTTGTTTTCCATAAAATTCATTTTCAGGAGAGAAAGAAAAGACCACGGTAATTTTCACTATCTGTCATCAGTGGCAATACTAATCAGTCAAAGTAGCTGAGGGTTGCCCACTGGAAATACATGCAGGGACACCTACCCATGTGTGACATGGCATTACAGATACCCTGATATTATGCAACCGTTAATCGAAGTAGCCTATCTAAGTGCTACCAAAGAGTTTGGGTCCCCATTGACCAGTCAGAAGCAGCGGCCAACAAACTGCCAACCTGGTACCCTCACAATGGAAAGTCACAGCCACTGGCTAGTCTTATCACCAAAAAGTAGAGAGAGTTAAATCATTGTGGTCCTGGTAGAAGAAAGACAGAGAACCAGTAAACTATATCCTGATTAGGAAACAAGGAATGAACCTCTACTCCTGTTCAATAGACATGGAAGGAGTGTAGGCCAAATAATAGGTGAACCTATGTACAAATATTAATCTGTAACCCCCCCCCCAAAAGAAAAACATATAAAATACAAGGGAGTGCATATTAAGTTATGATTTAGTATGAGTAAACTAAAAAAAGTAATCAGGATGGTAAAACTTAGTTCATGCTAGTCACATCGGTTTCTCAGCAATGATAAGCAACAGTAGATGAGCATTTTCTAAATTAACCAAGTTTGGTAAGAAATTTGATAATTAATAGCAATGGGGAGAACAAAATACACCTGATACAATGAAGGATAGGTTTGTTGGGATTGCTATGAATTGAGTGTGAAATCAGAAGGTTTTTTTTATTACTAGAGTGATGAATTTGAAAGCATGTTCTTCACATTAATCACAACAAATAAAAGCATAGGCGTACAAGTCGAATAAAATTCGATGCAAAAATGAACAAGAAACAACGTTGGATGTGCATTCAACTAGAAAATATCGAACATTTATATACAATTTTTTTTTACAAATAGAGAAAAGATTGTGTTTTGGTTATTTGCAAGTTGACGAAGCTTTCATCAAGCATATTAAGTGCATTAAAGTTCAGCAATGTTCTTTTGTTTAGAAAAAGTTCACATGTAATATTAATGAAAAGTTATCGAGAGATAAATTAGAAAGTAATGTGAGATTTAAGTTGGTTTTGTTTTTTTCTTGTTCTGACAGAGTTGTTCACCCTGGACTGTATTTTCTTTTGTCTTATGCTAGAATTACAATTTCTGTTTAGTAGTGTAGTTAACACTTTTTTTTAGAAAGTGTAATGAATTTAGACAGAGGTTGAAAGTTGAGTCAGGTGTTGACGAGCGAAAAGTTCTTAAGTCAAAATGTAGACACGCGTGGATCTGTGTGGAATCTCTTTGAAGGCAAATTACTGACTGGTGAATTGGACTGAAATTTGTCCTTTTATTTACTTTGGGAAGCCAAAGTAGGCTCTGAGGAAATTAGCAGAAAAAACAGATTTTTGGCCATGGATTGGGGTTGTCTCGACCAATAATAAGCCGAGTTTCACAATGTGTGGTGTTGATTGGTTGAAACTAGTTCTTATGGAATAGTCTAATTTTAACGGATGTGAGTGGAAAAATATAGATGATTCCACAGGTTAAAACATCACAAACTAAAGCAACAAACAACAACAAAAAATAAAATAAGAATCCAAGAATGACACAGACATTTAAACATCGACAACAAGATGGCACAAGGCAATGTAACTTATATATGACGGACTCTACAAATGCTTCATTCCAATCTTTAAGTTTTACTTTTTTTATGGACAGTGCAGACGGACTTATTTTCAATGGTGGTTTGGTGAAAAATTATAAACTGATATACAATGTTAGTCTTTTCTAAAACACTAGTTGACGGAGAAGAGTTATTGCATATAATTAAGTTGTGTTAAATTTAGTATAGTATATAATTAGAGTCTGTCTATATTTCTGAGATGAGGTATTATGTACAGTATTTACATTAGTCGGACTATTGTCCTCATCTTTGTCGCCATATTTGTCACAACGTTTTGGCCGTTGTACGCTCCGGCCTTCTTCAGGTGGCTGGAATTTTGAACTGAACCCTTTATTTCGATCACTGGGCTAGTTCCACGAGCCATGTTTGATGGATGTCAGTTATCTCCTGCTAATTTTTCCACTGCCTTAACCGGGTATTGAACTGGATCTAACCAACGCCTTTATCCACTGTGCCATGTGTCCTTGAGGACCTCTGGGTATGAATTTCTGGGTATTATAAACCTAATGTTTTTCAGCAACCATTTTTCCAAAGATGAGGACAATAGTCCGACTAATGTAAATACAGTATATAATTAGTTTTATTTTTTTACTGGGATCAATTTTTAAAATGCATTTGAGTTGACTAACATTTAACACCATTTTGCAATTTACCATCTCTGGTTATCCCCCTTGCATTGGGAATGCTTGTTTCCATAACGTCTTCACTACAACGTTTAAAATTATAGCAGAGCGCATTCGCACATGTTTTCAAAATTCACCATCACAATGATTACAATTTACATTAAGTTTGGCTATGCAGTTCACCCCTGAGGATGATCTCGGAGGAGATCGAAAGTACTTAGGTTAACAAAAAATACGGATCTACTTTGATGAATTTCAACTTAACGCCAAGAAGATAATTAGAGAGAACTAGAAAGGATTATTATAAAAATAAATAGACATATTGTGGAATCTTCCACGACAGCCAGTCTACCCTCCGCTGGAAATGCACTCTTCTTGCATCCATTGGTCGATCACCGTAAATCCGGCTTGCTGATTGGTCAGTTTCGACCAATCAGATCGCTCCCACGCGTACGATCATTTTTACGCGCCATTCTTGACGGAGCCGATGAGACGTTAAACCGGAAGAACGCGTGTCACGCTGAGCAATTCAGACCGGAGCAGACAACGATCAATTTCGAACGCTCAAGGAACTCCCATCTTTGACTCACGCAGTCAGACTTTCGAACATAAAACAAGCTTTGCTTACCTAAAGTGAACAGAACATTCACTACTAAATAAGTAAAGAACTTTACGACACTTACGCAAGTACAATCTACCAAAATCACAATTTATTATTCGATATGAGCTTAGGTACAAATATATCAAGTTAAGGGTACGCAACTTCAGTTGTCTTAAACCAATCTAACACTACTTCTCTAATATTACACGAATACATTTAGAGAACAATCCGGATATTTTCATACAAACATTAACACACCAACTTTTCGACAACATTAAAAACATCATTGTAAATAGTTTGATTGTAAATGTTTGTATTAATTGAATTTATTCTTTGCCTTGTTTGTTTCATATTGAATTTTAATATTGTTGAGGATGAATGTAAAGAACACACCAGTCTAACAACCTAAAAACCTTCTGATATCACTTAACACATTTTACTCGTCCCCAACAATATTATTTAATGAAACATACTTGAATGACGATATACTATCTAAATACACACACACAGACAAAAAAGGACAAATGTATCTGATATATCTTCGCCAACAAGTATTTATGCACAGAAATAAAGACTTTAGTTTTTCAGAATCTTTTAAATTAAGAACAGTCATAATTTAGGCTAACTAAAAGTCAAGGTAAATTATAGAGGATTCTAAGTGATGTAATTTAATGTCTAATAAACAAAAGTGAGTAAATATTATTATTGATTTTTTTATGATGTAATTATTATCTATATTACTTTGAGAAATTTAGTTATGTTTTATATATTTTAAATAATAGAAGGTTTTGAATTTAACTGTTAATTTTATAGTCATATATATTGGCTTGTGAAGAGAGTATTTCTCTTAGGAAAGGAGATAATTGAAAAAAATCTGGGTTGCAGATTTATATTTTGGTAAGATTCAGTACAAGTACTCTCAAGTATTTTCCCTTGAGAGAGAGAGTGAGAGAGCATAAGTAGGGAAAACTGATTTGAATGACTGCAGCTAGAATGCCTCCATAGCTTAAGGAGGAAGAAAGATATTTGAATGATAAATAGCAAATGAAATAAAGGTGACAGAAATATTATTTGAAAAATTAATCATAATTGCCAATGCTTTATCTACTAATTTCAAAAGAATGTTACAACTTGTATATAAATTTTTGAAAAGGTGAAAAATGTAACAAAAGAGACAAGAATTTCTAAAAGAGGATTTTGTCACATGTGTAAAAAAAAAAAAAAAAAAAAAAAAAAATTCAACACTGCTGCATTGTTATAGCATTGTTGCCTGGCTGTGCTGGCCTATTTTTGGAAAAATAGGTAATTACAATTTACTTAAAAATCATGACAAATCTCTCTGGTAGGAGCCACCTTGCTTTGTGCAAGATTAATCGTGGTCCTGCCTTAAAGAAAACATGGTTATGTAAGTATGGTATAGGTGAGATATAACTCTGAGTAAATAATTATACCCCCCCCCTAACATTTATATATATACAAAAATACTCATAAAAATTAAAAAAAAAAAATGAAACAACAAAATGAGTATTATTTATTATCTGATTGTTATGTGATGTTGGAGATATGAGAGGTAGTAAAATTGCATAAAATTGTGAGTTTTAGGTCAAATCTGGATCAAATATGAATTGAAATCTGACAGAATGATAAGATAAAGAATAAGTAGAATGTATCCAGCCTTTCGCTGATTTTTTTTTTCTAAAGATATGTGTCATGAGTTTCTTACCTTGAATTTTTGTTGAGTGCTAAGAGATAAATGTTACTATTATGGCCTGAAAAAGGAAAAAGAGCCAAATTTTTTGTTGATGCATGTATTGACGGCCTGTCCGTGTTGACTGCCTTTCTGATCATGAGAAAGTCATGTGTTTCTGTGAAAAGAAAAGTGGGGTTGATTCTCATTTGTTTAGAATAAATGAATTACTTGTTATAATTAATTTATTATAATTATTTTTTACACTATAATTAATTTTTATTTACTTTTTATGGATACGACAATGGAAATAAATGTACAAAAAGACACTGATGACAATTTGTCTTGGATGCTACCACTTTGGTTTTAAGACTAAGCTAAATGATATCCCAACACACAATGTAAAAAATACATCACAGAACAGGTTGTATTGTACACTACAGTGTAACCCGGATATAAGAGAAACCCGGATATAAGAGAGATTTTCTCTGGTCCCAAATTAGAGCCTGTGTTAATGTATATATAATAGACCAAACCCGGATATAAGAGACTTATTCTCCGGTCCCGACAACTCTCTTATATCCAGGTTACACTGTACTATATGCCAATGCTGCCTTTGAAATAACATTAAGCATTAGCTTATAATACAAATGCTTAGGACCAACATTTCATGGTGTCTTGTTGTTGGTTGATTGTTTTTGTTTAACAGCATGTCAACTTCTATGGGTTACTTAATGCCAAAATATAAATATTTTGAATGCAGTTGTATGCTTTCAACTACAAATAAAATGTATTGTTGGTCATTTTGCTTTAAATATGTATTGTTGATAATTTTACTATAAATAGGTATTGTTGGTTGGTTGATTTTGTTTAGTGGCATATCAATATCTATAGATTATTTAATGCCAAATTCTAAATATTTTGTACATAATTTTTATGCTTTCAACTACTGATATTTTTTACATAATTTTATACTTTCAGAGTAAAGGTATGTTTTTTAGATATATAGTTTGTCGGTCATAAAATGTATGTTAGTAATTTTATTGTAACAATGTAATTTGTATTTTTTTTAATGTTGCATTGATTGTTATTTTGCTATAAAAATGTATTGTTGCTTATTTTATTATAAAAATGACAGTTGATTTTTGTTTGGGGGTTCACTATTTGTTCATAGCTGGGACCCTGACAGATGCTACAACCCCATGGTAGACCTGGGATCAACAGCAGTTAAGTGCAGTTTCTATGCTCCTCATAACCTCTATTCTTTCAAACCTTGGCCTTGCTGCCAGATGTAGTTTATCATCATACCCAGGACAAATGGTGTCTTGTAAACACATATTATAGATCAACAACCAGCATTATATGTTTCTATGAAGATGTATAGTAGAACCATTAATAAACTGTAATGGATTTTATTCATAAAGTATTTTTTTTTTAATTATTTGCAGTTATCAGTAAACTGATCTCTGACTCATTTCTGTTACAAAGCCTTATCACAGATTCCTGCAATAAATTTGTCATAAATCATTAGGAAACATTTTTTTTATGATTGAAAACAATCACTTGTTTTAGTAATAAAATCACTTACAATGATTTTAAAAATAAAAAGCAATAAAAATAGAATGGCCAAGCTATGGCTTTTAAACCACATACAGCTTTCTTACATTTAATATGAGCAAATACATTGGCATGTTTATTTCTTTTTTTTTTTTAAATAATACCTGTGACAATGTGTCATAAAAATGTCTGACAATTTCTTCTCTGTATCTGATTAAAATATCTCTTACTCTATTGTTTTGCTTATTTGTATAATTTTTTAAAAATTTATTTTTTCCTTCAATGTATTTTTAAACAATCACTTGTTTAAATTTTATGGATAGAAATGTGAGTCATGTTTTTATTTTGAAAGTGAAAATTGAATTAAAACAGTTTATTACTGTGAAGACTTGTCAAATATATAAATAAATGGTTTGGCTCTACAATTTAAGCATTTGTATAACACTTTGCAAGGAAATAAATAAAATTATAACACTTAACTAATAGGAGTAGATATGTTCAACTATTGCTTGGTTCACACCACTTTCCTGTCTTTTGAACAGGAGTAGAGGTTCATCCTTTGTTTCTTGTTTAGGATTTGGTTTCCGATTCCTTCTCCTAAAGTCTTTCCCTCCCAGTAACCTCTGGTGCTTTAATGGCATTAGCACCTTGCTTTGGGTGAAAGTATTAAAAAGAAATTTGGAAAAGGTATTTGCTTAGATCAGTCGTTCCCTAATGGTGCAGCACACTTCATAAGTGCGGTGGAAGAGGATAGCAGGTGAGGCAGAATGATTGAAAAACAAAGATTTAAAACAGTTTTAAAAAATTCATCTGCCAAAAATAAATATGATTTCAAAATTTAAAATGTTATTGTGGATTACTTGTAATTGCATGCATGAGTCCCAGTATAAACAGTTATAAATAATTATTGACCTATTTTATCATTGTGATATTTTTGCATTATATCAAATATTAAGAATATAGTAACTAGGGTCTGCAAATTGGAGGAGAGTGTTATCAATGATAATGTTCTGACTTCAAATCTGTGGTTATCTCCCTTTAACTTTCTTTCTGTTTTTTTATTTTTAAATGTACTTTTTATCACAAAAAATTGGGTGAGGTGCGAGCAAATTTTAATTCCGAAAATATAGCCCAGAGATAAAAGATAAATATCTTAAAGTATTGGTTAATGTATTTGGTGACACAATAATTATGTGTTCAATCCCTGGACCAGGTAGCATATGCTCAGACTCAGCTGAATAATAATAATAACTGAGCAATTAACCAAGATGAGATATCACTAGACATAGTGGAATGAAAATCTACATCTGTAGATTGAATAAAGTGTTCAGTTCAAAATTCAAAAAGTTTACTTGGATTGATAGACAGACACTGGAAGAAGGCCAGAAGGGACAACAGCTGAAACATGTTTGTAATAATGAAAATGTAGTTGTTGGCTGGCCCCTTGTCTCCAAGTATGTCTGTCTACTTGGACAGCTAGCCACATCCCTGTTGCAGATGGCCTTGCTCAGGTTTTCAACACCAACAGAGCTGATCAGTAGTTTATACTGCAATTATGCTGAGCAGACCTTAGTTACAGATTCTGGAGGAAGAGCACATTATCTGGTGTGATCAATAGTCTGAATAAGACCAGTACACTGAAAACCTCAGTCATGATGACTTGTGACTTTGTGTTAGCATAACCGTCGATGGCTCTGAAATAGTTCTGTCAACCTAATTTCCCTCACTAGGCTTGAGTCAACCCATGGTGCAGTTTTTGGTCACTTTTCAAAGGTGCTGCACACTGGAATTGCCTCCCCAGGCCTATAACATCAAGAATATAAATAATTATTGACCAATTTTATCATTGTGATATTTTAGCATTATATCAAGTATTAAGAATATAGTAACTATGTTCTGCAAATTGGAGGAGAGTGTAAATTGAAGTCAATCAACCATGGTGAGATTCAAACCAGGGTTTCCTGGTTTGGAATTGTAGATGAGGTCATTAGTAAATACTAATAAGGTATATAATAATTCCTCCTCCCAGATATTCAAAGATACATATCATTAAAAATATTTCATAGTTTTCTTTTTTCAACTGAAGAAGAGTCCATTTTTGGTAGTCTATTTTTTATGTTCATGAAAATGTAAATTTTCATATTTTTCCAATGTCAGTATTTTAATACAGTTATATAATTTAAATAACGTTTTCATAACAAAATATGCATATTACTAAAAATGTAAAAAACTCTTCTTGCATCTTTCAAACATTTTTTTAATATCAAAATTCACCCAATACAAGGCTCAAGAGCCACTCAAGGTAGAGTGTTCCCGAATAAGGTGTATGATATGAATGTAAGATGAGGAAATAGGAAGTGAAGATTATGAGTATAAGGAGGAGAGATAGCAATTAACCCTTGATCTGAAGGGGTTAAAACTAGGGAAGCATCGAAACAGGAGTTTATTCAACAGAGTAGCAGTTCTTAAGAAAAAGCTGAGTAGAAATTCCTCCTTACAAATGGAATACAGAGGAAATGTAGGTGATTTGACTCAATGGATGTAGCAAGGTGAGTCCTAGCTCTAAAGGCTTAAATTGATGGAACTAAAGAATGGAGCTCAGCTAAACATTTGCCATGGAAATAGCAATAGACTGGCAACACTGTATCTGTGGGAAAGAGACTGAAGTTTATTATATGTGCTTCTTATGTGAAGCAAGTTTGACCTTTCTGCCTTCCATCATCGTGGATAATGCTAACCTCCTGAAGAGAAACTTGTTGCCCTTTGTCTGGCTATTGTTTTCCACTGACACAAACTCCTAGAGGCCCGAATCAATGCTGAATTGGTTCATCATCTCTCATAACAGGGCCTTTTCTTAGACAAGCAATATGGCTTTCGATTCTCCAGATCAACTGCTGATGGACTGACAATAATTGCAGAAAGAATCTATCATGATCTAGACAAAAACGGTGAAACCCGGGCTGTAGCATTGGACATCTTGAAAACTTTTGACAGGTTCTGGCATTCAGGTCTTCTCCATCAGCTGAAGAGTTATGGTATCTCTGGGCACATTTTTGAGCTGATCTAGTCATTCCTATCAAATAGTGAAATGAAAGTTATCTTGAATGGCCACTCATCTAGATCCTTTTGTACTGACACGGATGTCCTCCAGGGCTCCACCCTTAGTACTACACTTTTTAATATTCATTAATAACCTTCCCAATGATATCAGCTCTCAATTTGGCTTCTATGGTGACAAAACTACAATTTACTCCTGCCTCAATAGTAAGGTGATCAGTCTGACAATGTCAAAATGGCAACTGATGTACAAAACAACTTCAAGTCCACCGTTAACTGGTGTAAAAGATGGCTTGTCAATTTTAATGCTTCCAAAACTAAACTTCTCTGCATTAATCATTTGAGTGACCCCTCTCTGCCTTCCATCAGCATGGCTGATGCTAACCTCCAGGAAAGTGACTCATTGTGCCTTCTCAAGCTAACGTTCTTAGCTGACATGAAGTGGAAAGATTATATTGAATCAATTGCTAATTCTGCTGCTAGGAAATTTGGTTCACTGTGTTGTGCAAGACATTTTTTTCACATCTGAATCTATCTTACATATTTATAAGCCTATCATTCATCCTTAACCTAGAGAAGTGTATGACTTGAGTCCATGTACGTACCTAGCTCTAGAGGTCTAAATTGGTGGAACTAAAGAATGGAGCTCATCTGAACACTTACCATGTAAGTAGCAATAGACTTACAACATTGTATCTGTGGGAAATAGTTTATTATATGTGGTTCTTACATCAAGCAAGTTTGACCCCCTTCCTATTAATGAGCTCATATTGTTTAATATGTGTTGTATTTGATTGTATAAAAGATTCCCTAACATTTACATGTAATATTGCAATATTATAAAGTCAAATAAAATACAACACCAGGGGGAAATTTGATTTTTAAGGGGAGTAGTTATTAATGATTCATTTTTTTCCAGTGAGTCTGTGTGAGTATAAGTGTGTGTGTGCAAGTTAATAGATATAGTGCATATACGGTATGCATACATACCAATATTTGTGTGTGTGTGTATGTATGTATGTATGTACATGTGTAATTATGTATGTACTGTATATATATATATATATATATATATATATATATATATAAATATTGTAAAATTTTAAAATTAAATGGTAATACTATTACATATACGTAATCTCAACTTTTTAAGTAAAGTTAAATTAATGGCTTTTTAGGCTTCCTCCACATAAATAGGAGTTCACTTTTTGAATAATAAGAATTTTATGTCATGGGGATGGGGTGCATCAGGATTTTAGAGGTGCTTAGGTGGGACATAGTTCAAAAATGGTTGGGGACCACTGATTTCAAGAAATAATTTACTATCCTTTTTTTTTTTTTTTTTAGTCTTTTTCTTGCAAATGTTAGAAAGACTGTCTCAAGAAAGTTAATTTTAATAATGTTTGTTATGTTTAATTTTTATCCGAGATTTTTTTTACTCAGTTCTTTTTTTTACACTGTGGCATTTATTTTAAAACTATCCTAGAAGCTGCTCTTTGGCCTTTTACTTTCAGTGTCCTATGTACATAAAAGTTATAAGAATTTAGAAATAATAAAATTATTTTATCTTTATTCGACACCTTAATTCGGCGTAATCTTTCTTCATATACGTAACCGATCTCCGTAGTTTGTTTACATTTATTTTGCCTGCAATTTTTCTTTTCTTTTAAAATCACCATTCTTTATGATCCTTTCACATAAAGTCACTGTCACCTTCAAGTCCCTCCTGGTTGTCCAAATGTTCAACAACCACGGCTGATCAATGAAATGATCACTTGCCTTATCCCACGTTGTGATTAGTTTTGATCATAAGGCTGGCAAGGACCAAATCATCATCGGGTATCTTCATATTAGGCTGGTCTAAGTGGAATGAAGATGCAAGAAAAAGATAACTTGGATAAAAAAAATAAATGTTTTTATATATGTTTCATCATTAAAATCTAGCAGTTCACATGTGAACAGTTGTCGACCCAACCCACTTCTTAAGCTAGATGTGACACTTTTGCTGACTTGGTTAAGTTTGGCACAAGGCTGATGTTGGAGGCTTTTTTTTTTAAGCAGATAGTCACATGAGGTCATTCTCCCCCGGTGTCTGGAAAAAAAATCTGTCTTTTGTCGCTTCAATTCCTTCATATTTATTGACATTCACCCAAAACTGGTGTGGGGCATGACGCAGCTAGGAAATTCAGTATCCCCCCCCCATCTTCCAACAAGAACTCCTTTCTACTGTCTAGGTTCTGAAAATAAATTACATTTCCAAATTGTGAGATTCCCCCTTTTCCTTGGCCAGCTAATTTTACCTCATTTTATAGGAGAGTGCCCAATACACCAGTTAGGGTGTTCCATTTTGCTAGAATGGACCTGCCCAATACATTTGCATGAGTGGTCTCTATTCACCTATATATCCCTCTAGTAAATGACTCAAGTCAGTTTTAGCTTCTGGCCACACTTGCCCACTTGTGTGTCAGGCTACTGGCAAGCTAACCAATATTCTACAGCAGTCACAGGTATTGATCCGCCCCCGATAACTTCTTCCTTCTCTTATTGGCATTTCACACCAACACTTCCCAATAGATATGGGCAGCTGCACCTGCCACCTTGGCCACTCCTCAACCAATGGCCCTCGAATGCTTGGCGTGGCTCAACTCTAAGGTCATTAATCAAAAGAATTATCATTTCAAACTTATCGCCTACACGAAATTCCACATATCAGCTTTTTGTTTTTGTTCAGAATTAGACATTGGCTATATGGCTCCCTGCCAGGGTCTTTCCACAAGGAATTTTATTCCTGGATTTTTTTATTATAGATCTTACCCGTTTCTCTACTTCTGTTTTTTGTGACCAGTACTTTTAGGCATGGGTCATCAATCAATTATCAATAAATATATCATTTTTTCTCTTGGTTTCTTGCAAATTAAACTTTTTTGAAAAGAGAAATCTTCAATCTTTCTCACAATCTGACCATCACTATATTCATTGACCTTTCTTATTATTTACCAGTGCTCTCTTGGTATATCCATCGTTCTATTCATTAACCCTTCTCTTCATTTACCAGTGCTAAATAGTGCCACACACTCTTAAAAGACATTAAGGAACTCGAATTATGTAATACTTCAAATTACATCACACTATGTGTGCTAGAAAAACAAAAAAAACATATGAGCAATATATCGTGCCTCACTTAAATTTAATTATGGTTTAATTAGATAATATCAATTGCAATGAAAAGCAAAATTAAAGTTTAACCTTTAATAAAGATCTGTTTTTAAACCTCTCACTCTGTTCAATATTTAAATTTAACTTTAAATGAGTTATTTATATAATTTTTAATCTACCTGTTACTTCAGGTTGTTTATGATTTGTTGAGATTGAAAAATGGATGGATGGACAGACTGACAAACGTGCACTATGCTTTATTTATATATACGCCCTTATTTGTCACGTAAAGTCAATATTTTACTTCATAATATTGCTATTTATAATAACAAATATATTGAAGATAAAATTTAATTTTTTATGAGTCATTTTTGTTTTTCTTTCTAAAAGAGATTAAAAAAGTATATTGAATTTTAGTTTACATTTTTTAATTATTTCATCCCAAGCAAGGCGATAATGCCACTAAGATGCAAGGAATTACCGAGAAAGAAAGAAAATGAGAAGACATTAGTCAGGAGACATGACAATAACCCTGTCAAATGCCTTTGAGATATGTAAATCCACAGCCTGAACCAACTGTTCTGATCTAAAGCTTGATAGTTAAATTCAGTAATAACCATTAACATATCAGCAGTTGACCTAAAGAGGCAAAAGCCATATTGTTTATCTGAACAAAGGCAGTATAACATGAGATGCTTAACTAATTCGAAGTTGATTAGTGCCTCTAGTACTTTGTTAAAAAGAAGTAAAACACTAACAGGGCGATAATTCAAGAGCTAAGAAAATTCACCAGAGTTCTTAAAGACAGAAACTATAGAAGAGGATTTCCAACAAACTGGAAAGCATGAAGCAGCTAAGCATTTGTTTTAGTGTTTAGAGAGAACAGGAACCAGTTCAAGGGCACATTTCCTTAGGGTCATTACAGAGATACCATCAAGTCAGCTGTTGTAATGGAATGTCCCACCCTCCCTATCGCCTATGTGGACTGACTATATCAGTAGCTATATATAGGGAGCACAGGATATACCTGGGGACTTGTTTCAGGAATTACTAGCCTGCTATCCGATTCCCTGTCTTTCATTAGTGTATTCTCCTTCACAATAAACCTCTCTTTTTTCATCTACGTGCGTGTTGCTGTTCCTTCACTCGAGTACCACCTTTGTCTGTTTGTAACATCTTTAAGGATACAACAAATATAATTTAATAATACTGTCTTTCAGTAGTGTATTCTCTTTTACAATAAACTTCTCTTCTTTCATCTACGTGCGTGTTGCTGTTCCTTCACTCGAGTACCACCTTTGTCTGTTTGTAACATCTTTAAGGATACAACAAATATAATTTAATAATACTGTCTTTCAGTAGTGTATTCTCGTTCACAATAAACTTCTCTTCTTTCATCTACGTGCGTGTTGCTGTTCCTTCACTCGAGTACCACCTTTGTCTGTTTGTAACATCTTTAAGGATACAACAAATATAATTTAATAATACTGTCTTTCAGTAGTGTATTGTCTTTTACAATAAACTTCTCTTCTTTCATCTACGTCCGCGTTGCTGTTCCTTCACTCGAGTACCACCTTTGTCTGTTTGTAACATCTTGAAGGATACAACAAATATAATTTAATAATACTGTCTTTCAGTAGTGTATTCTCTTTTACAATAAACTTCTCTTCTTTCATCTACGTGCGTGTTGCTGTTCCTTCACTCGAGTACCACCTTTTTCTGTTTGTAACATCTTTAAGTATACAACAAATATAATTTAATAATACTGTCTTTCAGTAGTGTATTCTCGTTCACAATAAACCTCTCTTCTTTCATCTACGTGCGTGTTGCTGTTCCTTCACTCGAGTACCACCTTTGTCTGTTTGTAACATCTTTAAGGATACAACAAATATAATTTAATAATACTGTCTTTCAGTAGTGTATTCTCGTTCACAATAAACTTCTCTTCTTTCATCTACGTGCGTGTTGCTGTTCCTTCACTCGAGTACCACCTTTGTCTGTTTGTAACATCTTTAAGGATACAACAAATATAATTTAATAATACTGTCTTTCAGTAGTGTATTGTCTTTTACAATAAACTTCTCTTCTTTCATCTACGTCCGCGTTGCTGTTCCTTCACTCGAGTACCACCTTTGTCTGTTTGTAACATCTTGAAGGATACAACAAATATAATTTAATAATACTGTCTTTCAGTAGTGTATTCTCTTTTACAATAAACTTCTCTTCTTTCATCTACGTGCGTGTTGCTGTTCCTTCACTCGAGTACCACCTTTTTCTGTTTGTAACATCTTTAAGTATACAACAAATATAATTTAATAATACTGTCTTTCAGTAGTGTATTCTCGTTCACAATAAACCTCTCTTCTTTCATCTACGTGCGTGTTGCTGTTCCTTCACTCGAGTACCACCTTTGTCTGTTTGTAACATCTTTAAGGATACAACAAATATAATTTAATAATACTGTCTTTCAGTAGTGTATTCTCCTTCACAATAAACCTCTCTTCTTTCATCTACGTGGGTGTTGCTGTTCCTTCACTCGAGTACCACCTTTGTCTGTTTGTAACATCTTTAAGGATACAACAAATATAATTTAAAAATACTGTCTTTCAGTAGTGTATTCTCCTTCACAATAAACCTCTCTTCTTTCATCTACGTCCGTGTTGCTGTTCCTTCACTCGAGTACCACCTTTGTCTGTTTGTAACATCTTTAAGGATACAACAAATATAATTTAATAATACTGTCTTTCAGTAGTGTATTCTCTTTTACAATAAACTTCTCTTCTTTCATCTACGTCCGTGTTGCTGTTCCTTCACTCGAGTACCACCTTTGTCTGTTTGTAACATCTTTCAGGATACAACAAATATAATTTAAAAATACTGTCTTTCAGTAGTGTATTCTCTTTTACAATAAACTTCTCTTCTATCATCTACGTCCGTGTTGCTGTTCCTTCACTCGAGTACCACCTTTGTCTGTTTGTAACATCTTTAAGGATACAACAAATATAATTTAATAATACTGTCTTTCAGTAGTGTATTCTCTTTTACAATAAACTTCTCTTCTTTCATCTACGTCCGTGTTGCTGTTCCTTCACTCGAGTACCACCTTTGTCTGTTTGTAACATCTTTAAGGATACAACAAATATAATTTAATAATACTGTCTTTCAGTAGTGTATTCTCTTTTACAATAAACTTCTCTTCTATCATCTACGTCCGTGTTGCTGTTCCTTCACTCGAGTACCACGTTCGTCTGTTTGTAACATCTTTAAGGATACAACAAATATAATTTAATAATACTGTCTTTCAGTAGTGTATTCTCTTTTACAATAAACTTCTCTTCTTTCATCTACGTGCGTGTTGCTGTTCCTTCACTCGAGTACCACCTTTGTCTGTTTGTAACATCTTTAAGGATACAACAAATATAATTTAATAATACTGTCTTTCAGTAGTGTATTCTCTTTTACAATAAACTTCTCTTCTTTCATCTACGTCCGTGTTGCTGTTCCTTCACTCGAGTACCACCTTTGTCTGTTTGTAACATCTTTAAGGATACAACAAATATAATTTAATAATACTGTCTTTCAGTAGTGTATTCTCTTTTACAATAAACTTCTCTTCTTTCATCTACGTGCGTGTTGCTGTTCCTTCACTCGAGTACCACCTTTGTCTGTTTGTAACATCTTTAAGGATACAACAAATATAATTTAATAATACTGTCTTTCAGTAGTGTATTCTCGTTCACAATAAACTTCTCTTCTTTCATCTACGTGCGTGTTGCTGTTCCTTCACTCGAGTACCACCTTTGTCTGTTTGTAACATCTTTAAGGATACAACAAATATAATTTAATAATACTGTCTTTCAGTAGTGTATTCTCCTTCACAATAAACCTCTCTTCTTTCATCTACGTCCGTGTTGCTGTTCCTTCACTCGAGTACCACCTTTGTCTGTTTGTAACATCTTTAAGGATACAACAAATATAATTTAATAATACTGTCTTTCAGTAGTGTATTCTCGTTCACAATAAACCTCTCTTCTTTCATCTATGTGCGTGTTGCTGTTCCTTCACTCGAGTACCACCTTTGTCTGTTTGTAACATTTTTAAGGATACAACAAATATAATTTAATAATACTGTCTTTCAGTAGTGTATTCTCCTTCACAATAAACCTCTCTTTTTTCATCTACGTGCGTGTTGCTGTTCCTTCACTCGAGTACCACCTTTGTCTGTTTGTAACATCTTTAAGGATACAACAAATATAATTTAATAATACTGTCTTTCAGTAGTGTATTCTCGTTCACAATAAACCTCTCTTCTTTCATCTATGTGCGTGTTGCTGTTCCTTCACTCGAGTACCACCTTTGTCTGTTTGTAACATTTTTAAGGATACAACAAATATAATTTAATAATACTGTCTTTCAGTAGTGTATTCTCCTTCACAATAAACCTCTCTTCTTTCATCTACGTGCGTGTTGCTGTTCCTTCACTCGAGTACCACCTTTGTCTGTTTGTAACATCTTTAAGGATACAACAAATATAATTTAATAATACTGTCTTTCAGTAGTGTATTCTCCTTCACAATAAACCTCTCTTCTTTCATCTTCGTGGGTGTTGCTGTTCCTTCACTCGAGTATTACCTTTGTCTGTTTGTAACCTTCTTTAAGGATACAACATCAGCATGCCATGTGGAGATCTAGTTTGGAGATGATAGCAAAAACCATGGATGGAGTTATATGTTTAAAACTCAGTAGAGATTCTGTTCTAGGGAGAGGATAAAGCAAAGATACTCCTGATGAGTCTAGAATCAGCAGTAGATGACACTACATCATTGAAGAGAGGAGGGATTGAGAATTTACTCTTGTTTAACACATTCTTACAGAATCACTAGTAATCACAAGAAACAAACTTGTGAGAGGTTATATAGTATCACATTCTATTGGCAAACAGTGACATAGCCTCGTTGAAGACACACACTTAATACAAGTGGGTACAAAGAGGCATCTATTATGATCCAAACTGTAATGTTGGTATAGCTGAAATAAGTGATTCCTGTGGGTTAAAGTGTGTGATTAGACATGTGTGAAACAAGGAGTTTTACTTGATATTTCTGTGATGACATGAAAGCTTCGATGCTGGCTTTCAACCAGGAAGAAACCTTGGTGGCACAATTTTCGATGGGAAGATTAAAAATTTCATTCCAAGAGGTGACTCAAAGAGAATTATGAAATGAATCCCAATCAGTGCATTGTTAACAAAATGATGTCCGGTATATAAGGAGTTCTTACCTAACAGACAAGTGGAATTAAGTGAAATATCTACAGACACTACTGCATGATCAGAGTTGCCAAGAGAACAGAGTTGCAAAGCACAATAAGAGTCTGGAAAAGAGGTGAGGAACAGATCAAGTAAATAAGTGTGTCCATTAGAATGAGTTGGGAAATCTACTATTTAACAAAGAGATTGAGCAGTTTGAGCATATAATAGAAAGGGTTAACCAGCAACTGCCTATTAAGCCTTTGTCTACAAACTCGGAAACACATTAGGCTGACCGTCATAAACTAAGTCTGTCCACACATCTCACTATAGAAATATATTAAAAAAATCAAGAAGAAAGTGATTGTCAGTGGTCAGGAATTAATGCAAGGATTACTTTTAGAATAGGCATATTATATGTATAATGTAAATGCATTGCTAATGATTTTACTATAAGAATGCATTGAAAATAAGGAAGAAAGGGATTGTCAGTGGTCAGGAATGAATGCAAGGATTACTGATAGAATAGGGCTATTATATGTATAATGTAAATACAATTCTAATGATTTTACTATAAGAATGCATTAAAAATCAAGAAGAAAGTGATTGTCAGTGGTCAGGAATTAATGCAAGGATTACTTTTAGAATAGGCATATTATATGTATAATAATGAAATGGACAAAGTCCGACAATTATTTAAAGACATTTTTATGTTTAACATTCTTTTTTATAGATACAAGTATTTAAGTAAATGCTCTGTTTATAATAAATAGTATTAAATAACATTTACCGGCCTGAATGTCCGAGAAATTTTCATAGTAAATATTCGTCCTTAGACAGGATTCAAAACTGTATCCTATACGGAACCGTCATATAGCCTGACGTGCGTTACCGCTCGGCCACTAAGGATCGTTCGTAAATTCGACCTTGCCAACCGAACAATCCTTAGTGGCCGAGCGGTAAGGCACGTCAGGCTATATGACGGTTCCATATAGGATACAGTTTCGAATACTGTCTAAGGACAAATATTTTCTATGAAAATTTCTCGGACATTCAGGCCGGTAAATGTTATTTAATACTATTTATTATAAACAGAGCATTTACTTAAATACTTGTATCTATAAAAAAGAATATTAATGTTTTTAAATATATGTATAATGAAAATGCTTTGTTAATGGGTTTTACAATAAAAATGTATTGAAAATTAGGAAGAAATTGATTGCCAGTGATCATAAATGAACGCAAGCATTATTGATAGAGTAAAGTTGTTATGTGTATAATGTTGTTTTAATGTATGATGTGTTAGAATAGGATTGTTATGTCTGTAATGTTGTTATAATGTAATGTGTAATGTTCTAATAATGTATAATGTCTTATAATTAGAATAGGGTTGTTATGTCTATAATATTGTTATAATGTATGATGTGTTATATTTACTGTTGTTACATCTGTAATGTTATAATGTATTGCTCATGGTTTCACTCTAGAAATAACTTACAAATTATTTTATTGTATAAATATATTGAAAATTAGAAAGGTATTGTCAGTGATCAGGAATTAAAGAAAGAATTATTGATAAAATAAATATGCTAAATGTATACTGTAAATGTATTATTTATGATCTTATTACAGGAATACATTATAAATAATTTGTCTACAGAAATGTATTTTAAGTTAGAAAAGGATTGTCAGTAGTCAGGAATTAATATGAACAATTACTGACAATAGAATTTTATTATTTTCAAGGCTTGGAAATTAAAAGGCAAAAAATGACGTGTTGTAATATGGCAACATTTAGGCAGTGATCTTGTATTTTCTTGGCTTTTTTTGACATTGTAAAAAGAAAAAAATCTTGTTCACGTCATTGTTGGCTGGTTGAGCAATAAAATCTTGATCATTAGTTTGACCTGAAGGAAATTGACACTTGAATGACCAGTAATATACAGGTACAAGAAATATTACCAGTTTGTCAAGAGATTGTTTTTCTAAATAGATTAGTGGGTCATTCAGGTTACAAGAACTAAGTGACCCTGCTTAAGTGTCCTGCAGTATTGCATGCATTCTACAATGCTTAATTATAATCAAAACTAATAGGACCTGTAAAAATTCTACAGTGAATATTTGCAAATGAATGATATAATTCATGTTTTTTTTTTATATTACAAGACATTAGTATCTGACAAGTTCTTGGCCTGACTAAGAAGTTGTAGCGGTATTGACAGCGTAAATCAACCCGCACATTTTTTACTTTACGAATGTTCAAGCAAACAAAAAGCAAACAAGAGAAAAAACACAAGAAAATAACATTTCATAATAGGTACAAAATTTATAATGTCAACAGTTTTTTTACATGAATTATTAACATGAGTTGCTTCCCTTTAACTGGTTAAAGAATTTTACTACTGAAGATTTTTTTACCTGAGCTCACAAAAAGTTGAAATAACTTCTCGCTCAAAATGTTCGGTGAAAGAAAGATTAGAAAGTCCTGTAAAGCTGAAAATATGTTGATAAACTTTTAGCTTTAAAGAAGTCGGAGAAGTGAATGTTCCGTGAATGATCAATTTGTTTTCATTGCTCGTAGTAGTTGAATGTATTGTTCATAAATGTTTGTAATTTAGTCTCGTAAGATTCAATAGCGTGATTGAATTATTTTTTGTAAGTTGCAAAAGAAGTTGGTGAGTGAGTTGAAAATTTAGCTTGAATTACAGTGAAGTTATTTCATGTTAAAGAATTTGAGATTCTAACTTTGTACTTCGCTGCAGTAAAGTTACAAGCGTCGTGAACTAGTTTAGCAAATGCTAGTCGTCGTAATTTCTCACTGCCTGGGTTAGCTCGTACATTCAATTTATATGTTTTTTTATCACGTGGTTGGCTCCTGGAAGCATTGTTTTTTCGTCAGGTCAAAAACTAGGTTGATGCTATTCGGACGTAGTGGTGAGCAGGTAAATTGTTTTTTTAATATTTGTTAACCACTCAGGGAGCGCTTTACAAAACTCAGTCTGGAGCCTGATATGTTTTGTTTCACTCATTGAGAACAAATGTACATGAAGATAAGCGAGATAATTTTAATGTTTATTGTCCAATGAGAAGCTAAGGTTTACAGAAAAAATGTATGAAGCTGTGATCCACTTTTTTGCACGAAAATCAACATTGAAGAAAAAGTAGTAGAGGAAATGCTAAAAAGTGGTATTTATCTGTGAACTGAGTCCCATGTATATGAGGAACCAGAGTTCAGTCCTTTCAGAAAATCCAAAGAAGGGCCTGTAATGTCACTTTTTCACTGATGTGACTTCCCTCTGTTTTTTGTATAAATAATTTAATTTATCAAAAATCTCAAGATATATGGTAGGACCATATATGGCAGCAGTATTCAAGGCATGAACATCTAAAATACTGCTGCCATATCTGGTCCAGTTCTCCTATCACATATCTCGAGATTCTTGATAAAATTCAAAGAAGGATCTGTAATGTAATCAATCCTAACCTGGCATCTCGACTTCAGTGTCTTTCTCACCGACATAATCTGGCTTCTCGCTGTCTTTTCTACAAATATTTTCATGGCAACTGTTTTGATCAGCTTTCTTCCTTTGTGTCATGACTGTGTGAATTTAAGCGTGCTACTAGATAGGCAACTACATCTCACCTTTTTACAGTTGAACTAATGTTGCTAAATTACTTTTGTTGCTGTTGTTAGGTTCTAAGATTTTAATAATAGCCATAATAACCAATATGGCTTCTTTTTTTTCACAAATTATCTTCAAAATTTCTTTACAAATTTCAGGCAATTTTTTGGAAGGTTTTGGCCACTTACAAGTTATAAAAATTGCTACCATACAAAAAAATTGTTGCAAAAAATCACATAAAAAATCACAGTAATGAAAACATGGGAATCCAAAATTTCCGTATTGCAGGTCTGGATCTGACCACGGAATATTTTTAATTTGCTCATGGAGTCAGCCTGATTTAAAAATGGTATGATATGTTGGGCTACGTCCTATAGGAGTAAAACTGAAAAAGTGTGACACACTGACATTTGTATTTTTTTATATATAGGAAGTATGAATCATCAGGAAAGGTAACTCTTAGTATTTGTATGGCAACCAAATATGATTATCTCCCTTTTTATTACAAGTTTTTTTTTTCACATAGTGTTGGCTAAGAGCTGTAATCTCCTTGTTTAGTTGTGTGTAACAATGGTTTGAGTGAAGGTATGTGCTCTCTGAGTGTTTTAGAGTTGTGCTGCATTTTAAGCTCCTTAATTTTAGCTGTAATGGCCAATTCATTGACAGAAGCTAGTGAATCAAATTACTATGTTGGTTAACTTAAACTATTTTTATTGGAATATTGTAGAATTTTCTACATTAGTATATGTTTTCAAGCTGTGCTTACAGTTTTTGTAAGTGTTTTTAAATAGTTTTTTTTGTTAAAACCACTTTTGTTTTTCAAGTAAAACCTCTTTATATTTACAAAAGCGAAGTTTTCTTTTTATATTTCCAAGTTGAATATTATTTATATCTTATTTAACATTAGAGACATTTTTAATTTTATTTATTTAATTTGTTTAATTTTTTTTTTTTTTTAAACAAAGATATGTATTACTTATATACCATCTAATATTGTAAGTAATCATTTTTCAAGAGTCCAAATGTGTGTTTGATGAATAAAGCAATCAATCAGTGTCAACCAAAGTTGAGATCATAGAGTCAGTATAAACTTCAAGATCCTTTTTTTAGCTTGTAGGGATATTATTATTATTATTATTATATATAAAAATAAAATCTAAAATAATAATAATAATGTAAATTATAAATAAAATAAAACAATAATATTTAAACTCTTCTTAAAATAAATTAAATAAAAAAAATAAAAGAATAAAATACTCCCAGCATGCAGCAAAAACTGTGCCTGCCTGAAATATGGGCATCTCGTCAAAAGACATGAAATTCAACCTCTTCATCATGAACCTTGGTACGGGCAACATGTGTCCAACTTCTCTCTGTGATATGGCTTATAATAACACAGAGTGACATCTCCATTTTATCACATGTTCCATAAAACAATTGTAACCTAAAAAATACACACACCAATACATACAAGAAAAATATAAATAAATTGTATGAAATTAACATATAATTTACCATGCTTTCCTGTTATTTCTGTATGTTTTATTTCCTGTCATGTATGCATTTATCTCCATGAACATGAGGCTAATTTCTGCTACTATGAAATGAGTAAGCCTCCACAAGCTGCACAGTATGTGCTTTACCAGGGCTACATACAATTTTGAAGTTTTTGTTTTTCTCCTAGACTGGTTGCCACACGGAGCTGAAGAACCCAGTTTACTATTTAACCTATAATTGGGGAGATCCATACCTTCCCCAAGGTTAGTTGTACAAAAGCAAATGTAACAAAACTTGAATCAAACTCAGCTCTCTAATTTCTTGCTCCAAGCTGCCACCAACACATCTGAATATTTTGATGAATATAAGTAAAAAAAAACACCATTTCCTTTTTGAATTTCTGAGATGCGGAATTACAACATTTCATCTCATACTCATTAATCTTGGCATTTTAGACACTAGAATAAGTACAAAATAATTGGTCTGCTAATTTTTGTCTTAATTTCTGAGATGAGGAATTCTCATTATTACATATTAGTCTACTTTGACTCGTGTTTTTGTGAGTGATAATCACAATATTTAACCCACATTATCCTCTGGTTTATATATATATATATTTATATATATATTTATATATATATATATATATATATACGAATGATAAAATATCGTTTTAAGGTATGGTATATTATGGATTAAAGTGCTCAATATCAAAGATAGTCTGTTTCATGCTAAATGTAATCATCAGGCCTGATGATTGCATTTAGCATGAAACATTGTTGCATCTGGATGTTGACTTCAATGTCCACATTGTATATTTATTTATATACATATATATGTAAATTTTTTATATATATATATCGAGTATGTGGTGTAGTTCAATTTATATTACACGAATCATTCATACAGAAAGCAGATAGTGAAGTTAATGATATAAATGGCGAGAATACATCTTCGCAAACAAATTTATTACGATACATTAACCCACAAACCTGTAGATGAATATTATGATCCCTGTTTTTAATAAATTCCAGTTGCATACGGTCTTTTTATACAAGTACTTTCGTCTGTTCATACAGACATCATCAGGTATGGAAATAGATTTGTTTTTTATATCCAGGTAATAACGGGACAACGAAAGATTAGATGTGATCCGAAATATGTTTTTTTAGAAATGTGTTTTTTTAGAAATGTGTTATTGTTAACGGTAAGAAATTTTGGAGCATGCGGTCGCAATGCTGAGGTTGAATTTTTTTTAAAATTTAAGACCGTGCATTTTGTATGAATGATTCATGTAATATAAATTGAACTGCACCACATACTTGATTAGAACTGATTCGACGTGCAACTTTCGGATATTAACTGCGACATTCCTCTATTTATTGAACAATTTAGTTCATGCTACATCGACTGAAAAAAAAATTACTACAACAAAAGAATTCTCCTATTACCATATTAGTAAAAAAAAACGCACACTCTTAATTTTTTTAAAAATTCAACCTTTTTTTCGTGATTATGATTCCAATGTAATAAATTATAACCGTGGAATATTAGTGTTTGAGCCTTTTATATTATATTCTTCCTCTGTCTTGTACAAAGAACTCTACCTGGATTTTATCCTGTTGGAAATATATATACTGATCACTAATATTATCTGTCTATATATATATATATATATATATATATATATATGATGAAAATGTGGAAAAGACAAAGCAAAATCCGAATATGTTTTGCTTTGTCTTTTCCACATTTTCATCATACCGTCGGATCTACATCCACACATTTGCTTCCATATATATATATATATATATATATATATATATATATGATGAAAATCTGGAAAAGACAAAGCAAAATCCGAATATGTTTTGCTTTGTCTTTTCCACATTTTCATCATACCGTCGGATCTACATCCACACATTTGCTTCCATATATATATATATATATATATATATATATATATATGATGAAAATCTGGAAAAGACAAAGCAAAATCCGAATATGTTTTGCTTTGTCTTTTCCACATTTTCATCATACCGTCGGATCTACATCCACACATTTGCTTCCATATATATATATATATATATATATATATATATATATGATGAAAATGTGGAAAAGACAAAGCAAAATCCGAATATGTTTTGCTTTGTCTTTTCCACATTTTCATCATACCGTCGGATCTACATCCACACATTTGCTTCCATATATATATATATATATATATATATATATATATATATATATATGATGAAAATCTGGAAAAGACAAAGCAAAATCCGAATATGTTTTGCTTTGTCTTTTCCACATTTTCATCATACCGTCGGATCTACATCCACACATTTGCTTCCATATATATATATATATATATATATATATATATGATGAAAATCTGGAAAAGACAAAGCAAAATCCGAATATGTTTTGCTTTGTCTTTTCCACATTTTCATCATACCGTCGGATCTACATCCACACATTTGCTTCCATATATATATATATATATATATATATATATGATGAAAATGTGGAAAAGACAAAGCAAAATCCGAATATGTTTTGCTTTGTCTTTTCCACATTTTCATCATACCGTCGGATCTACATCCACACATTTGCTTCCATATATATATATATATATATATATATATATGATGAAAATGTGGAAAAGACAAAGCAAAATCCGAATATGTTTTGCTTTGTCTTTTCCACATTTTCATCATACCGTCGGATCTACATCCACACATTTGCTTCCATATATATATATATATATATATATATATATATATATATATATGTATATATTTATGAGATAATGATATATACATTTTTATATATCAAGAACAATATTAGTGGAAAAAATATATGACAATGTGGAAAAGAAGAATCTAAATGAAAGCAACTAGATTACTTCAAAAAGAGATTAAAATTAAAAATTCCTAGCATCTTTCATTTGTGCGCATGTGTAATCACACCAACATAAATTTACTCACATGAAGTCCTAAAGAACAAAACACATGGCATGAAAACCCTTTTCCACTTTGTCATTTTTATATATATATATATATATATATAAATAACGTTTTCTTATTGCCTGATGCTAGACACAATCGTCAGGCCACGATTGTGTCTAGCATGAAACAGACTGTCGCCTTTAAGTGTTGACTTCAATGTTCACTTTTATATATATGTATGTATGTATGTATGTAAGTATGTATGTACATGTAGTTTCTGGTTCACTAGTTATACACTACTACTCTACTTAGTGTATTAAGAACTTTACATTTTTTCTTATTTTACTCTATTTGTTTTTTTTTCTATGGACTAGAAATTACAACACTGGTCGATTCTTTTTTTTTTTTTTTTTTTTTGCCTATTCGGATGTTTTTAGCCTTTACATTTTTTTCAAAATTTTTCCCCAGATACCTATTTGTTTTAATATATTTATATTTGCAAATTGTACTATCTGTGTTTTTTACATCAGTCAAGTATAGACATTAACATATATACATTTGGGAAAATGTTCATGAAAGTATGTTTTGAAAATAATATCTAATAATGCATGCCGCCTATATGGCTACATCAGATGGATAATGAAAAATGTGTGTGTATGCATTTGTGTATGTTTATTTTCATGAACGTATTCCAAATGTTAATAACTTATAGCTCTGTTGAGATTACATACCCAAATTTATTACATATATATATATATATATATATATATGTCATTTGCACACAGTACTGTTTCATTGTATCACAGTTCATCAGTGCGATTAGACAACTGAATGCCTCAAGCCTGGATCAAAACCCAACTGATTTGGTGTCAGAGCTTCTACCACTGAGCCATCTTCACTTGACAGGAAGAGTCAGCCAAATCTAGTGCATTGTTTTTACAAACGTAACCAAATGTCAAGCAGCCATAGTGCTCCATTCATTTTACTGAAGAGCTTTGCATATGTAATAAAAAAGTTAATGGTCAGAGTTAAATTAGACTAGGAAACAGTAGTATTAAAAAGTGCTCAATATGCATATAAAAAAATAAAAATTTAACATGTAGAGCTTTTAACTATAAAAATTAGGAGATCAGCCAACCTCACAACAATCATTATAATATTTGCAACCTTTGTCAACAAGAGAAGTTAGCTATAATAACATTTCCAGACCAAAAAAAACTTTTGAATGAGAGATTGTAAATTATGACCCATTGCATACATACTAAAAAGTTCCTTTTGAGTTCATATGAACTGGGATGAAAAGAAAGTATGTATATTTCATTTACCCCACCCCTGATATCTTTCCAATACCATTGCTTTTCTCCTCCTCCTCCCTTTCTACCACACCTCACATCATGCGCTTATTTATTTATTTTTATATAATATAGTGCCCATTAAATTTTTTTTAAAAAGTAAAGTGTTAGGGAATCAATTGACCAAAATTGCCTGAAGCTACCGAAAAGTTGAAACCAAGGTAGCGAAATTAACTGAACACCTAATTTTTTATACATATATCTGTGTGTGTGTGTGTATTAAAGCAAAATTTAAATTTAAAATTTCAGCATCCCCTCTCCTTCATGCACATATATAGTCACATCAACGTAAACATCACTTTAGTCAGATGAAGTCTTAAAGGATGAAATGCCTCACATTAAAACATTTCCATTTTATCATAGATTTTCTTTATATATATATATATATATATATGTATATATATATATATACATATATATATATATATATATATATATATATACTCTGGACACACACAACTATTTGTCTTAGCCATCATAACCCTGAAGATGATATTGGAATATATCAAAAGTACTCAGAAAAATAAAAATGAATAAATACAATCCTGTTACCTTCCTTGCTTTTTTTAACAACATAGCTTATATATGATTATGAAAGGATATTATCAAAAATAAACAAACACAATATGTCTAAGTTGTTTAATCAGACATGTTTAAATGAAAATATATTGCCAAAATATATGGAATTTAAATTACATGATACAGCAGAATACCAAACTTGGAAATTTAAATGTAGCCTTTTTGTTGTAGCTTACCTATGGACGATAATGGGTATGTCACCATTCACATAAATACAGTAGTAAATACTGTATGTTGGTCTAGGGTTGGAGATTCATTGTGGAATTCACTTGACTCACTTCTAGCAGTTGACTACTTCTTCTACACAATCTTATATGTGTTGTTCTTGTCCTAAGTATTATCGTTCATTACCAACCTTTGTTTGATTATTCTACTCAGTAACCTTCTCTTGGTTATAACACTTGTGAAAAGGTAAATTGAATTAGCTGACAAATTAAACACCCTTAAAATATATATATATATATATATATATATATATATATATATTTTTTTTTTTTTTTAAGCGTATCACCCCAAGCAAGGCTGAAGGCCACTATCATGCATGGGGTTACAGAAGGGTTGGAGGAAGAGCAGATAGGAGTGGTAAAGGAGAGGATGTGGTGAAAGAGAAAGACGGAGGGTCGATCAAGGCAAGGGGGTTACAGAAGATTTGGAGTGAGAGAAGATAGGAATGAAAGATGAAAGGATGTGGAGAAGGGAAGTGGATAGATCAAGGCAACTGGAGATGTCGATTGATGCTACACTTAAACCGTTGGAGATTGTATTTGTCAGGGAAACAGTAATAGGGAATGGAGTTCCATAGGCGAGATGTGCGAGACATGAAGCTATTGGAGTAGAAGAGACGTCTACATCTAACAGTTTCAACGGTGAAGGGGTGGGAACGGGATGCCAGCCTCGTAGGACGTTTGAATTCATGAGGCCTAGGGACAAGCGAAAGCAACTCCTCGGAGCAATTACCATGAAAGTACTTGTAGAAAAGGCAGAGGGATGCAACATCGCGTCTGTGAGAGAGCGACTGCAGACGAGATGACAGATCAGGGCCAATCACATTGCATATCCGTCTCTGGATCTTATCAAGAACCCTGAGGCAACCAGCAGGGGCCCCAGACCATATATGGCAGCAATACTCCATGCATATATATATATATATATATATATATATATATGTCACATTTCATCGCAAAACTAACAATTGATATGAGAGGAAGGATGATGTTTTTTCATTATCATATCATTTGTAATGATTTCATCAGTTTGTGGTAACATTAACTCATTTATTTGAACAGGGATATTTTCTTGTGTTGGTTGATTGGTTGCTTTTTGTTAAGAAGAATATCAACTTCTATGGGTCATTAATACTGAAATCTAAATATTTTGTATGCAATTTTATTTTCTTTGGAGATAATAATGGTTTTAGTGATACTAGTCTTACTAATTAACCATAGCTGGGTGGGGGGAGAATAGGGTGTTTTTGAGTAAGTGAATATAATGAATCTAACTAGAATTGAAACTCGACTCTCCAATTAAGAATTCAAAGTCATTATCCATGACACCACTTGCATACCCAAGCTTAGAGCACCTGGTATTCCCGAGTGGTCATTCATCTAAGTGCTGACCAAGCTCAACATTGATTAACTTCAGTGATCATATGGGAATCAGTGTTTCAATGTGATGTTTTTTTTTGTTTTGTTCTTTTAAGCGTATCACCCCAAGCAAGGCTGGAGGCCACTATCACACATGGGGTTAAAGAAGGGTTGGAGGAAGAGCAGATAGGAGTGGTAAAGGAGAGGATGTGGAGAAAGAGAAAGCTTACAGTGGTAGGTATTACAGGGAAAACCATATGGTCTCACCAGGTTCATAGAGAAACCACCTTACATTCAGTTTTCCCTTTGGGAAATATTACAAGTAAGACTCACTCTTTTCACACTGCTTGGTGTTGTAGACATGTGATATAGTTTCTCTGTGTGGTTCACATGCAAATATCTATATGTAATTTTGTATACAACTTAGCAGTATAAAATTCTCTCTGAGAAAAAAGCATGTTTGTCACTTCTTTCAGCTATTCGGTTCTGTCTGTGAAATAAGGTGTTGTTATATCATGGATATAATAATGTTCATAATGTGGGAAAATACAAACTGGGAGAATATTCCTTTTTTTCATGGTGCACCCATTACATGCTCCCATTTTTTTTTTTTTTTTACACATACCCATACCCAAATGTTGAAAAGGAGTTTGCTGCTACTGACCGGGTTTTTAACAGATGCATGACTAATGAATCTAGCCAAAAGGTTTAACATCTGCTAGAAGATTATTAAAATATTCAACTGAATGTCATTCCAAGAACTCTGACAGACAAGGTGTGATAATCTCACACATTCTGGTTATTAATTAGACAAGATCTTTTTGGTAAGAGTGAAAGAGAGTTTTAAAGAAGTGAATGTGTATTTTTCATTGATTGACGACTTTTTATTTAATTTGATGCTTGCTATGACCGGTGCTTTATGATTGGTCAAAATCTCTACAAATGAAAGACAGTTATGTTGCTTCTGTGCATTGATACCTCAGAACAAAAAAAAAAAATGTTAATTCACTTTAAGTTTGTTTGGGAAATAAATGTAAAACTTCCTATTTAAAGTAAAACATATCTGATAAAATGAAAGTCATATCCTTGCTTTTAAATATATGAAATTTATAAAAACAAAATAACTCTTAAACAAGGTAGTTAATTGATTTGACCGATGTTAAGGAAAATTCATTTTCTCTCTTCACTGATTCTAATATGGATTCTTTTCTTTTACTGTTCTTTTGACTTTCTGTCTGGAATATTGTTTTTTTTTTAATTTTTGATAATTCTTCCTAAAATTCAATGAATTATTCTTACCATGTTTCTCCTGATTTTTTTGCCACTTTTACACCACTTTTTCTGTTCTATGTGTTGTATTTTCTTACTTGTCAAAGGTTACTTTTCATTTTCTTTATCTCTTTGAACAGCATTCTAAAAGATTCACTTCTGGTCATATTTTGGGGAAATTGAAGTGAATAAACAGAAATATTAACAAAAATCCATTTCTTCTTTGTTATTTAATCAATATATTGATCACTTACTGTTGAGTCTTGACTCATTGTTGAATCTCGCCTATTGCATGGAATAATAATGCAACACAAAATGTACTTAGAACAAGAATGTATTATAACAAGAAAGTGTACACAATAAGTACATATAGTATTTCTGTATATTTCTGGGAAGACGTTCCTGGAGAATGTGTTGACTAGTCGCAGTCGATCAGAGTCTCTAGTTGGATCTCGTGATTCCTTCTCCTCGTCTTCCGGTACCAACCACTATTTATATAGTTGGTAGTCACCTATGCAGATTAGGTGGATCCCACCACAACACTTACAAATATATCTCTTTCCATGTGTTTAGATTTAACAGTCTAAACTTCTTGTTTGTTGTGTTGGAAAGATGGTGTAAATTAACTAAAAAATTAACAAAATATACAAAATTTTCTTATTAATGTTAATATAAATGTGCCTAGCATAAATGAATAAATAGATAGATAGAATAGACACATTGAGACAGATAGGTAGATATATAGAATGAACACATTGAGACAGATATAATGGACATGTTGAGATAGATGCACATAAACAAAGATAGATATGAACATACTGATAGATGCACATGAAGAAACGTAGGTAGATAGATATGAGCAGACGGATAGATGCATTTAAAGAAACTAGATAGATATAAACTGACTGATAGATGTGCATGAAGAAACTTAGATAGATATGAACATACTGATAGATGCATGTGAAGAAACTTAGATATGTACAGACCGATAGATGCATATGAACAGAGTTAGATGGATATGAACAGATGGGGATAAATGGATAGATGAATTGATATGAACAGACAGGGATAAATAGATATAAACAGATGGGATATATAGATAGATAGATATGTACAGACCGATAGATGCATATGAACAGAGTTAGATAGATATGAACAGATGGGGATAAATGGATAGATGAATTGATATGAACAGACAGGGATAAATAGATATAAACAGATGGGATATATAGATAGATAGATATGTACAGACCGATAGATGCATATGAACAGAGTTAGATAGATATGAACAGATGGGGATAAATGGATAGATGAATTAATATGAACAGACAGGGATAAATAGATATAAACAGATGGGATATATAGATAGATAGATATGTACAGACCGATAGATGCATATGAACAGAGTTAGATATGAACAGATGGGGATAAATGGATAGATGAATTAATATGAACAGACAGGGATAAATAGATATAAACAGATGGGATATATAGATAGATAGATATGTACAGACTGATAGATGCATATGAACAGAGTTAGATATGAACAGATGGGGATAAATGGAGAGATGAGTTAATATGAACAGACAGGGATAAATAGATATAAACAGATGGGATATATAGATAGATAGATATGTACAGACCGATAGATGCATATGAACAGAGTTAGATAGATATGAACAGATGGGGATAAATGGATAGATGAATTAATATGAACAGACAGGGATAAATAGATATAAACAGATGGGATATATAGATAGATAGATATGTACAGACAGAGGATAGATAGATTATGAATAGATGGAGATAGATGTGAACAGACAGGGGATAGATAGAAAGATATGAACAGATACAGATAGATTAATATGAACTGAGATGGATAGATAGATATATATGAACAGATGCTGATGGATAGTGAACAGATATAGATAGATAGATACAGAGGTAGATATGAACAGACAAGGATAGATAGGTAGATATGAACAGACAGAGAGAGATATGAACAGAGTAAGATGGAAGTGAACATAGATATAAACAGAATAAAGTGATGTGAACAGGCTGAGATAGATATGAACAGAGTAAGATGGAAGTGAACATAGATATAAACAGAATAAAGTGATGTGAACAGGCTGAGATAGATATGAACAGAGTAAGATGGAAGTGAACATAGATATAAACAGAATAAAGTGATGTGAACAGGCTGAGATAGATATGAACAGAGTAAGATGGAAGTGAACATAGATATAAACAGAATAAAGTGATGTGAACAGGCTGAGATAGATATGAACAGAGTAAGATGGAAGTGAACATAGATATAAACAGAATAAAGTGATGTGAACAGGCTGAGATAGATATGAACAGAGTAAGATGGAAGTGAACATAGATATAAACAGAATAAAGTGATGTGAACAGGCTGAGATAGATATGAACAGAGTAAGATGGAAGTGAACATAGATATAAACAGAATAAAGTGATGTGAACAGGCTGAGATAGATATGAACAGAGTAAGATGGAAGTGAACATAGATATAAACAGAATAAAGTGATGTGAACAGGCTGAGATAGATATGAACTGAGTAAAATGGAAATGAACAGACTGAGATAATGAATTGTCGTATAATTTATCTGTTCATATCTACATTCATTTCTGTCTTACATATATTGTTCATATCAAATAAATTTTATTCAATGCTTCTCTGTCATATATCTTAATATGAACAGACTGAGCGAGATATTTATGAACAGACTGACATAGATGGATAGAAAAAAATTAGACAAAGAAGCATTGACGTTGGTCACATATTCAGAAATAGTGCACTTAAGTCTTAGACTCTGTCTATATTTCTGAGATGAGGTATTATGTACAGTCCTCAAGGACACATGGCACAGTGGATAAAGGCATTGGTTAGATCCAGTGACAGACCCAAAAGAGTGTGAGTTCAATACCCGGTTCAGGCAGTGGAGAACTTTCAGAGGGAAAATTAGCAGGAGATAACTGATAACTGACATCCATCAAACATGGCTCGTGGAACTAGAACAGTCTACCCCAGTGATCGAAATAAAGGGTTCGGTTCGAAATTTTAACCACCTGAAGAAGGCCGGAGCGTACAACGGCCGAAATGTTATGACAAAAATGGCGACAAAGATGAGGACAATAGTCCGACTAATGTAAATACTTAAGTCTTAGACATAAGAAAACTCTACCAAAATACAAAGTTGTCCAAAGAAAATGCTTTAAAATATTTCTCTTTGATATTTATTAATCTGAGTATAATGCAAGTGCAAATTTCCATTTACTTTATAATAAAAAAATGAATGACTTTTTTGACTCATTAAAAATACACAAATGCTGTCATCGAATACATTTCACTATGATTTCACTATAATTATGTAACAATGATATTCTGCTGACAAATCTACAGATTATGTTACCGCATCTCGTTGCATGGTTACAAACTTCTTTTATGTGTAATGTCTCTTCAGGATGTAGGTAATCATGGCTCTCCATCTCTTCCTGTCCCTTGTAGCTTTCAATAAGTTAGTCTTTTTGTCATTTCTTCCAGAACATGTTCTGCCTTCCATTTGCTTAAGTCCGTTATGTGTTGCTTTCCCTTGTCTCTCTCTCTCTTTATCCACCCTGAGAGTATCAGATTTTCCAAGCTGTTGTGACCAAGTAATTGGTTAAGAACTAACAAAACAAGAGGCTGCAGATAAATAGTGTATTGAACAGTAAATACAACAGAAGTGTGTTACACGATTTGGGAGTGTGTATTGGTTAACCATCGTTCAGTCTATATCACTGTTCTCCTGAGGCTTACTTTTCCTACTATATAGTAAATGGAAAAGTTCATAACAGACTCATTAGAGGGAAGACACTACAACACAAGCCTCCTTTTCTCATTATGTGTCCTAGAAATTTCAGCTGCCTCTTTCTGATGTTCAGTCTAAGTTTGTTTGCATCCTCTCCAAAACCTTGTCGTTGTTCACATGTTCAGTCCATGGTATCCTTAGCATCCTTCTGTAGAACATACCTCTGTTGCTTTGTCTCTTCTTCATCTTTAAGGAGACCGTCCAACAATTGCTGCCATAAAGGTCAAGACAGATATCATGTAGCAGTTCAGTATTCTTTTCTTTGTTACCAACAAAGTCCTCCTGTCTTGTAATACTCTGCCCAGCTTTTGGAATGCATCTTTGGCCATTCCAATGTCTTCAGATTTCAGTGTTGCACTTACCATCCTTCCAGATATTTAAATTTCTGCGCCTGCTTGATTTTAGCCTCCCCGACCTGTAAATCACATTTCAGGCTCATCTTTTTGCTGATGACCATGAATTCTGTCTTCTTGTAGTTTATGCTTAGTCACTTTTTCTTGCCCTCCTTCGCTACCTTCTGTAGGAGGTTTTGTAGTTTCCTTTCTGTGTCTGCTATCAGCACTGTGTCATTTGCGTATCTTATGTTGTTAATATTGTGGCCACCAATGATGAATCCTGGTAGGATTTACAGTTCTCTCAGAATTGCCTCACTGTATAGTTTGAATAAGTCTGGTGAGAAGACACATCCTTGCCTTATGCTCCTTTCTATTTTGTCTATCTGCTGAGCTCATTTTTTATCTTTATGCTGGTGATTTGCTGCCAGTAGAGTTTTTTTTTATTATTCTAATGTCTTTTCCCGAATATGTCAAGGTTGCTGTGTAGTTCTAACAGATCTTCGTAGTGTACTTTGTCCAATGCCTTCGTGTCGTCTATATCAATCTAAATTGAGCTTGAAATATTGCATAATTGGCTCTCTAATTTTTTTGTAAAATACTTGGATAGGATATAATGAATAATTTGCAGTGAAAAAAGAAATTTTCGATTTTTTTTTTTTTTTTTTTTTTTTTTTTTTTTTTTTTGTTAAATATGCACTTCCTCCATCAAACGCATCATCATCAAAAGTTTGGATTTTTGGATTTCAAAAAATTGCCTAAAAACTGAAGGTTGCATGCCATTTTTCAAAACAAATTTACTAGCTCTCTTCAGGCGAGAGGGAATTTCTCCCCCTCAAGCGTTTTATTATATATTCAATAATAATAACAAAATTAACCCATTACTGCATAAAGTTTCTTTAAAATTTGAGCTCTTTTTGTCTAATCTATCTATCTTGCTGGCTAATGGTAATCTCAGGGTTGGCTGATTTTAATTTTTAGGTAACCCCGTCTCTAAAACATTGTACTAATGTGTTAATTTTTATTTTTTAATAATTTCACCCAATGCTAGGCAATAAAGCCACTAAGATGTAAAGAAGCTACTGTGTGTTAGAGAATATAAGAAAAAAACACTATTAAGCAGAGAGAATAAAAAAAGAACAGGAATTAAGATAGAAGATAACAATTGACATTGTATTTAAATTTTTGTAGATCAAAGTTTACTGGGAAGCAAGAAGCTGGGAGACATAAGCAAGAAGTGTGATAAAAAAACTTAAGCATAGAACTTATAATTATATCTAAACATTTCAACCATAAAATGATGAGACCTAGCTGCCAATCTAGTACTGCACTTAAATTCATAAATTCTAGAGGAAAGTTCATCATAAAAGTATATATTTATATAAAAGGCACATATTATCTTAATTCCTGTTCTTTTTCTTATTATGGCAGTGGAAAAGTGACTGGATCAGATGTCAGGTATAACATTGCAGATTCTTCTTTGGATTTTATCAAGAGTCTCTAAATATATAGCAGGAGCACCAGACCTGATGTGGCCACAATATACAAAGCAATTACAAACGGTAGACTTATAAATATGTAATATATTCTGGTGAGAAAAACTGTCTAGAATGACACAGTGAACCAATTTTCTGAGTAGCAAACTTAATTGATTCAAATATAATCTTTCCACTTCATGTCAGCAGAAACTATTAGCCCAAGAAGGCACAATGACTCACTCTCCTGGAGGTTAGCATCAGCCATGCTGATGGAAACCAAAAAAGGGTTCTCTCAGACAATTAAAAGAGAGCAGTTTCATTTTGGAGGCATTAAAATTAACAAGTCATTCCTTGCTACAGTTAACAACAGATTGTAGAGCCTTTGTTAGATTAGATGCCAATTTGACCATATCAAACTGATCAGACTTAATATTTCAGCATTGTAGCTTAGTAGGATTTAATTAAACCAAAGAAGGTATGAAACTTAATTATTAATTCTAGAGGGTCACCCCAAACATTTGGCCTATATTATGTATATGTGTGTATAAATAAAAGTCATAGATATAAAAATAGATGAAGAGGAAAGAAGTGATTTGAAATCGATATTTCTATTATTAAAACGTTTCGTTCTGGTGCAAATCTGCATATTTATCAAGAGGGTTTTTGCAGAAATAAAGAAAAAACACAGGACATTATATTAACTGGAAAGTGTTTCTTTTTTTAAAAAATTTTTAATCATACATCCTTACCATTTAAACAACAAATATTCTTTTTAATTCTTTTAATATTTAAAATATGTTTATCACTCAGGCAATTTTTGAACCAGACTTGGAATAGTAATATATTTTATTTCTATGCCCAACTTTATAAGTGTGAAATATTATTTAATATTTCACACTTATAAAGTTGGGCATAGAAATAAAATACATTATAAGTGTGAAATATTAAATAATATTTCACACTTATAAAGTTGGCCATAGAAATAAAATATATTATAAGTGTGAAATATTAAATAATATTTCACACTTATAAAGTTGGCCATAGAAATAAAATATATTATAAGTGTGAAATATTAAATAATATTTCACACTTATAAAGTTGGCCATAGAAATAAAATATATTACATTATAAGTGTGAAATATTAAATAATATTTCACACTTATAAAGTTGGCCATAGAAATAAAATACATTATAAGTGTGAAATATTAAATAATATTTCACACTTATAAAGTTGGCCATAGAAATAAAATATATTACATTATAAGTGTGAAATATTAAATAATATTTCACACTTATAAAGTTGGGCATAGAAATAAAATATATTACTATTCCAAGTCTGGTTCAAAAATTGCCTGAGTGATAAACATTTTCTAAATATTAGACACTAACAAATTTGTTTTTAGTTTTGATATAGGAACAAACAGAAGTTTTTGCCATTTAATTTTCAGAAGAAATTATTTGTCATTAAACCAGTGGCCTAATTCCATGAATACAAAGCTTTAATTATATCAGCTTATAAACAAGAGCATTATGCACTGAAAGAGATAAGTAGCTAACATCAGGATATAAACCAGGAATAAAGGCAATAAGTAAGTTTTAGTCTATTTGCAAGTTGCAATAATATATATATATATATATATATATATATATATATATAGTGAATTACTTCTGTCAGATTAATGATGATGAATATGATGTGTATTACCACTTACAGCAACAAACTTACTGACAATATATGTGCGTGTAATATATATATATATATATATATATATATATATATATATATATATATGAATGCACATGTGCGCACACATACACACACATATATAGTAAATTGCTTCTGTCAGATTAATGATGATGAATATGATTACTTACAGCAACAACCTTACTGACACATATATATATATATATATATAGTTCTAGGTGGCCTGACGATTGCGTCTAGCATGAAACAGCCTGTCGCCTCTAAGTGTTGACTTCAATATTCACGTTTATATTTATACATGCTCTATCTCTGATATTGAGCACTTTATCCCATAAATATAGCACATCTTAAGAGTATATTTCTTCATATTACAAATTATATTATTAAATTATATTATGTTGGACAAAATAATTGAAACACTTGTTAAATTCAAAGAAAATTTATTTAATATGGAATTGGTCCTTCTTTAGCCTCACATACAGCTTTAATATTCCTTGCAGTTGATGAAGCTATTGATTCAATTTAGTTGTTCCACCTCAGGTCAGTGGAAAACATGAGCCCAAGCAGGCACAGAGAGATGTTCTCATGAAGTTGATAGGAGGCAGGGAGATTTCTCTATGGCGCCTAAATGAGAGCAGTTTCGTTTTGGAGGCATTAAAGTTTACAAGCCATTTCCTGCCCCAGTCAACCACATATTGCAGGTCCTTTTTGAGAGCAACAGCCAGGTTAACTTTGTCAGCAATTCTGGTTTTACTATTGAGACAGGAGTATCGAGTCAGTTGCATCAGCCACCGCAAGGAAAGTTGGTTCTCTGTGCCGAGCCAGGAAATTTTTCTCCCCGGAATCGATCCTCCAAGTCTATAAATCGACCATTCGCCCTTGCATGGAGTATTGCTGCCATATATGGTCTGGGGCCCCTGCTGGTTGCCTCAGGGTTCTTGATAAGATCCAGAGACGGATAGGCAACGTGATTGGTCCTGATCTGTCATCTCGTCTGCAGTCGCTCTCTCACAGACGCAATATTGCCTCGCTCTGCCTTTTTTACAAGTACTTTCACGGTAATTGCTTCGAGGAGCTGGTTTCGCTTGTCCCTAGGCCTTGTGAATTTAAACGCCCCGCGAGGCTGGCATCCCGCTCCCACCCCTACACCATGGAAACTGTTAGATGTAGACGTCTCTTCTACTCCAATAGCTTCATGTCTAGCACATCTCGCCTATGGAACTCCCTTCCCTATTACTGTTTCCCTGACAAATACAATCTCCAACGGTTTAAGTGTAGTGTCAATCGACATCTCCAGTTGCCTTGATCTATCCACTTCCCTTCTCCGCATCCTTTCATTTTTCATTCCTATCTGCTCTCGCTCTAAATCTTCTGTAACCCCCTTGCTTTGATCGACCCACTGTCTTTCTCTTTCTCCACATCCTCTCCTTTACCACTCCTATCTGTTCTTCCTCCAACCCTTCTTTAACCCCTTGCGTGATAGTGGCCTCCAGCCTTGCTTGGGGTGATACGCTTAAAAAAAAAAAAATGGTAGTGTTGTTTGCATAGATGCCTACTTGAGGACTGATGACATCAGGGAAATCATTATAATTAATGTGGAGAAACTTGTCACTTAACTGAGTAGTGTTATTTCACTCATGCTGACTTTGAAGTTTCGTGAATGTATTGTTGTAATGCCTTCACTCTTCAGGGCAATTAAGTCTGTTGATAAGGAAAGATTATATTGAAAAATATTTGTTCTGTAAAATAAATACTTTTATCATTGTTAGGTCACAGTCTTATTGATTTATCTACATGCATATATAAAATGATAAAATATAATAAAATTGCAACATCCTAACGGACAATATTTATTTTGACTTGGGTACAAATATATCCACCTATATGCCTGTGAATGCTTTGAAGGCAGTTTCCTCACAAATGAAGAAGAGACTTGAAGCAACAGAAATGTGGTTCTAAAGAAGAATCCAGAGAATACTATGGACTGAACATGTGAGCAATGATGAAGTTCTAGAAACAATGGGAACAAAAAGAACACTTATACTTAACATCAGGAAGAGACAGTTGAAATTTCTAAGGCACATAATGAGGAAATAGAGCTTGGAAAATTTGATACTCACAGGATAGGTATTTACTTGACCCCCAACTGAGTCAGGTTGTGACACAAGGTCAGTTTTTAAAGTGGGGACCCGAGTGTTTTCACCCGGGCCGCTGGTCTTAGCTGGTCATAGCTTGTCCAAGCTGGTCAGAGCTGGTCTAAGCTAGACATAACTGGTCTTAGTTTGTCCAAGCTGGTCAGAGCTAGTCTTGGCTTGTCAAAGCTGGTTCAGGCAGGAGCCGGTTCAAGCTAGTCGTAGCCATGATAGTACCAGCGAGGTGACGAATCCCTACACCAGGTAAGTATCAAGTGATTGAATCTCAGCCAAAAGGCCGATAAAGCAAGCGATCTGAGAACAGATACTACACTTGGTATCTACTTGACCCCCCCACTGAGTCAGGTTGTGACACAAGGTCGGTTTTTAACGTGGGGACTCTAGTGTTTCCACCCGGGCCGCTGGACTTTGCTGGTCTTAGCTTGTCGAAGCTGGTCAGAGCTGGTCATAGCTGGTCATAGCTGGTCTTAGCTGGTCATTGCTTGTCCAAGCTGGTCATAGCTAGACGTAGCCGCGATACTACCAGCGCAGGGACAAATCCCTATGCCAGGCATGTATCAGTGATCAAATATCAGCCAAAAGGCGATCATTAAGCGAGCGATCTGAGAACAGATACTACGCTTTGATCTTAGCCAAAAGGCCGTGGATTTACTTGATCTCCCACACGGTCAGGTTGTGACACAAGGTCGGGGTTTAACGTGGGACGGGAGGGGGAGTGGACCCGAGTTTTCACCCGGGCCGCAGTGCTTTGGCTTTAGCTGGTCTAAGCTGGTCAGAGCTGGTCATAGCTGGTCATGGCTGGTCTTAGCTGGTCAGAGCTTGTCAGAGCTGGTCATAGCTAGTTAGACGTAGCCACGATACTACCAGCACAGGGACGAATCCCTGCGACCGGCCTGTATCAGTGATTGATCCCGGCCTAAAGGCGATCATTCAGCGAGTAATCTGCGAACAGATACGACACTTTGATCTTAGCCAAAAGGCCGTGGATTTACTTGACCTCCCACACGGTCAGGTTGTGACACAAGGTCGGGGTTTAACATGGGACGGGAGGGGGAGTGGACTCGAGTTTTCACCCGGGCCGCAGTACTTTAGCTGGTCATAGCTAGTCCTAGCTGGTCATGGCTGGTCTTAGCTGGTCGAAGCTGGTCAGAGCTGGTCATAGCTAGTCAGACGTAGCTGTGATACCACCAGCGCAGGGACGAATCCCCGCGACCGGCCAGTATCAGTGATCGCTCCCGGCCTAAAGGCGATCATTCAGCGAGTAATCTGCGAACAGATACTACACTTTGATCTTAGCCAAAAGGCCGTGGATTTACTTGACCTCCCACACGGTCAGGTTGTGACACAAGGTCGGGGTTTAACGTGGGACGGGAGGGGGAGTGGACCCGAGCTTTCACCCGGGCCGCATTGCTTTAGCTGGTCTTAGCTTGTCCAAGCTGGTCAGAGCTGGTCTTAGCTAGTCTTAGCTGGTCATGGCTTGTCTTAGCTTGTCCAAGCTGGTCATAGCTAGTCAGACGTAGCCCCGATACTACCAGCGCAGGGACGAATCCCTGCGACCGGCCTGTATCAGTGATCGCTCCCGGCCTAAAGGCGATCATTCAGCGAGTAATCTGCGAACAGCTACTACACTTTGATCTTAGCCAAAAGGCCGAGAAGCGATCGATACTCACAGGATATACTGAAGGCAAGAATTTGAGGAAACCAAAGAATAACCTCCCAAACTAGCATGAATGGATGATGGAACAAGTTTTAGAAGAGATAACAAAAAAGAAAATTTATTAAAAGCTACAAAAAATAGGAAATTGCAGAGAGCCATGAACTCAAGAGTGTACTGTCATGTCCATAAAAAATAAAAAATTAATTACAGTGTCAAAAAAATTATTATAACAATTATAATTTTCATTAATTCACTTCTTTCAAACCAATGAGAAATGATCCCACTTTTCTTTTCTACATACACAAACACGTGAAATTCTCACTATTGGACAAGCAATTAAACATGGACAGGTCATCAAAACGTGTCTCAAAATTTTGTCTCTTTTTCCTTTTTCAGGCTATAATGATAACATTTATCTTTTAGCACTCAACAAAAAATTGAAGTAAGAAAACCCCAGATACTTTATTTTTCAACTAAATTATCTGGACACTCATTACACATATCTGTAAACAACTTATGAGAAAGACTGTATACACTTTACTTATATTTTATCTTATCATTCTGTCAGATTCCAATCTATATTTGATTTGCATTTGACCCCAAACTCACAATTTTACTCAGTATAACTGCCTCTCATTCCTCCAACACTGTGACATTAAGTCATGGAAAATAGGACAGACTCGGGTTTGAGAGAGCCTGACACGAAATATCACTGGTGTTTATTAGGTACCGGAAGAAAGAGAATGAGAAAAGGGTTAGGGAGAAAAGAGATGTATTAGGGAATGAGAATGACATTCTTTAATGTTGATAAGGGAGCATACATTAAACAGTAATGCAAAGGGAGTATACATTAAACAATAATGTAACATCACATAACACCCCAATAGTAAATAATACTTGTTTTGTTGTTACCACGTCTTGCTGTTTCTTCTTTTTACAAGTATTTTTGTATATATAAATGTTAGGGAGTTTATAATTACTTAATCAGTTATAACTCCTCTACAGTATTCTATCATAGATTTTTTTTTCACAGCAGAGAAAGAACTGGAGAACAACTATGCGCATAAAAATCTTTTCCATATTGTTTGAAATGTATTCACCTGTGTGATTCAGCTGGAAATGAGGCAAGATGCTTAATATATTTCTTACTATTCCTTTCTGTTTGTACTGCTTTCCTTATAGATTTTACAAGATGATCAGCTAAAACGCTATGGTAACAAGAATTTTAATAATCTGAACAAACACCTGGACTGATAATGATGTTTCTCAAGATTGTAGAGGCTTACAGCCATATCATATTGTAACACCAGCTCCCATATGATAAATAAATTTAAGCAATGTCGAGCCTAGTCAGTACCTAGATGGATGACTACTTAGGAATATTGGGTGTTGAGAGCTTGGATGTGAAGGTGGTGTAATGGATAATATGTATACCAAGTTCCAATTCCACTTATCAGTAAATAATTATTAGCTGTAAAAAAAATATTACAATTTAAAAATATTAAATATTATTAAATAACCTGCAAGGAATTGATAAACCATAAAAAAACAAATAAATCAGTCAAGATTATAAATGGTAGATATAGAATGAATTGACTGAAAGATTTTGGTAACACAAAAGCAATACAAAGAATGAGTTCAATAGTCTGAAGAAGTCTTGGTATGTTAATGACTCTTCTCAAAATGATAGAAAGTAGACATAGAATGGATTGACTGAAACATTGTGGTAACAACAAAAGCAACACAAATAATGAGTTCAATCGTCTGAAGAACTCTTGGAATGATAATGACTCTTCTCAAAATGATAGAAGGGAGACATAGAATGGATTGACTGAAACATTGTGGTAACAACAAAAGCAACACAAATAATGAGTTCATTAGTCTGAAGAAGTCTTGGAATGATAATGACTCTTCTCAAAATGATAGAAAGTAGACATAGAATGGATTGACTGAAACATTGTGGTAACAACAAAAGCAATACAAGAATGAGTTCAATCGTCTGAAGAACTCTTGGAATGATAATGACTCTTCTCAAAATGATAGAAGGTAGACATAGAATGGATTGACTGAAACATTGTGGTAACAACAAAAGCAACACAAATAATGAGTTCATTAGTCTGAAGAACTCTTGGAATGAAAATTATAGAAGGTAGACATTTGGCTAAAATATAGTAACAATAGCAGCACAAAGAATTTTTTTCAGAATTCTTAAAACCAGTTTTTAAATCTCACTGAAATTAGCTTAAAGCATTTTGGGTGTGAATGTAGTCCACAAGTAATTTGTCTTCTATCTGTCAATTAAATTATCTTACATTTTGAATTATTTGAACTACATTAATTATTTTTGTTCTAAACATAAAAAAATGGCCAGTGTGTTCTCTGTTCCTCTTCACATGCATATTACATTTACTAAGTCTTTATTATACCCTGATTTAATGAAACTTGTCTTCTAAACCTTTCTTCCATAGCTCTCTCACCTTACAACATTATAGAAATGGTATATAGCCACTCCATGTGACAACAATCTTTTCTCTATCATCCTACAAGGTACTACCTTAGGTGGTAGAAGAAGAAGCAGATAGAGGAAAAAGTAGGCTGACAATGTTACCGAATAGACTGGAATATTCTTTGCAGTGTCACATGTCATTGGCATGCACCCATGACATGTGAAGAGAGTTAATCAGGTACTCACCTGTAGAGCAGCTATGGGACTACACCTGGTCATGGGACATATAATGATGATTTAATGATGGGTGAACCCATAGTTGTAAGTTCAGTATCTGAGTCAAGCAATGGAATTTATATCTACTGGTTCGCTCCAAAAACATGGAAGAATTTACTGACATGTGATATCATTTCAAATGGACAATAGCACTAGAACAATCCACCATTGTAAAATTAAAAGGTTTTGCACACTATTTACATTATTTGGACTATTGTCCTCATCTTTGTCACCATATTTATTACAACGTTTCAGCTGTTGTACGCTCCTGCCTTCTTCAGGTGGTTGGAATGTCAAACTGAACCCTTTATTTCGCTCACTGGGGTAGACTGTTCTAGTTCCACATGCCATGTTTAATGGATGTCAGTTATCAGTTATCTCCTGTTAATTCCCCTCTGAAAGTTCTCCACTGCCTTAACCGGGTATTGAACTCACACTCTTTGGGTCCTGTCACTGGATCTAATTAATGCCTTTATCCACTGTGCCATGTGTCCTTGTTGCTTCAAGTTCTTCTCTTCATCTTTGAGGAAATCGTCCAGCACTCATACTGGAGGACAGATATCATATAATAGTTTAGTACTGTTTTCCTTGTTTCTAGCTAAATTTTTCTAGAATTAGCACGCTGCTTAGCTTTTAGATTTCTGTGAAAACACTTCCCAGATATTTAAATTTCCACACCTGTTTGATTTTCGTACCTCTAATTTATAATTTGGGCACATCCTTTTTTGCTAACAACCATGCATTCCGTTTTCTTGCAGCTCTTCATTAATTATTCATTTTTATACATTACGTTTTTACACCTAGAGTTGTAAGGCTCACATAAAACATGAATGCCGGTCTTCAATATATGTAAATATTTTATGAGATTTCAGAAATTCCCTTGATCCTCTTTGGGTCTCATAGCCCTTTTGAACCCCCCCCCAGTCTGTTTACAATGTATCCTTTGCATCCCCTTCTCTCTTAGACTTCTTATTTTTACCTGGACTCAGATGAGTCTGCCAATATTATTTATGGGACAAATGTTCCAGGAGTCCATAAATATTTACTATAAAATATCTACACATGCGTATCAATAGTTTAAAATTCAGCAGCAAAGTGGTGACTTATTTTACATGAAAAAATACCACCTGCAACAATTTACGTTTTTTTTATTTTCCTTTTCCTTGTGTAATTTTGAGGTCTTCCACACAGCATTGAACCATCAGATATTGCATACTAAACATGATTACTTAGGTATCTTTACTGTAGTTTCTTTTTGACAAGTTTCAGTGATGATCTTCAGTATTGACTTCCCTATGGTATTTATATGCTGTACCTGCTTAGAGGCTTTTTTCATGATACCATCAAGGATTACACAGACTTGGTGTGAAAGTACTACCTTTCTGAGGCCAGCATTCAACAGCATCAAATGCTGTCACAAGTTACAACAAAAAATAAACTATGATTTGTGCAGGGGATCTGATCATCACATGTGGCTCACAAAACAAATAATCCAAGTGAATCCTATTAATATAATATAAATTAAAATATTAAAACTGATTCACAGAGACTGATGATGATCATTTAACATTGTAAATTAAAATTAAATTACAAGGATTTTCAAATCCATCAGGTTAACAAGAAAAATCAAAATAAAACTGGCTTAAGAAAAAAATCAAAATAAAAACTGGCTTAAGCTAGTTTCATTTTGATTTTTCTTGTTAATCTGATAGATTTGAAAATCCTTTTAATTTAATTTTAATTTACAGGGTGAAATAATCATCAGTATTATGGAGTAATCCTAATTCCTAGTGTTTATAATATATATATATATATATATATATATATATATATATATATATATATATATAATGTAGAATACAATATAAAATGAGCCAATCATGAATATTGCCACTAAAGCTGAAGGCATAAAAAAATATATTGAGTCTTGATCCACAGTGTCTGCTTTTAAGAATGCCACTCATGACATTGTCAGAGTTGTAGAGCAGTTGGCAAGCTGTCAACATTACCACCAGTGACCTCAGTCAACAGACCTGACATATGTATCAACTCCAGGTTCTACCAACTCTCTCTATCCTTCAAGTCTCTTCCCTCATCCAAAAAGAAAAATTCTGCCTTGATGCTGTCTATTGGCAATACAAAGAATTTTATCTTATCGTACCTGTTATTTCATTTATTCTCTTGTGCAACCATACACATGTTTATAACAATAAAAATATAAGTTTAAAAAAAAATTTTGCATGTATCTTCCTGAGTATCGTATTGAAGTGTAAATTACCAAAAGTTGTTGCAATTTTTATATCTTCTCCTATGCCCTGTGTCCCTTCAGAATGTTCGTGATCATGGCTCTCCAAAATTTTCTGTTCTTTGTAGCTTTTAATAAAGTTTGTCTTTTTGCTATCGCTACTGAAACTTGTTCCACTGTGGGAAAATGAAATAAAATCAATAAATAAAATAATAATAATAATAATGAAAAAGAAATGAAAAAGAAATACATTTTTCCATGATGCTAAGAGTAAAGAAACTGGGAATTTTATTACCCCACTTGGCTTTGCCAAACACCAATTAGGTGGCACTGTTTAATTTCTATGAAAAAACAGACATTTCCTTTCTCTTGCTCTTTTCTTCCCTTGACTCCAAGATGTAGCAGAAAGCAGATGAAGTTATTCCTATTGGGTAATGTCTCCTTTCCTCCAGTCAACTGACAGATGATGTAAGTACAACCTGTACTTTGGTTGTTTCACTTCAGTGCAAGGCTGACTTGTGATCAACTAATATAACCATGTTTATCATGATTTACTCTAACTTACTGACCGGAAAAAGAAACTCTTTTCTCATTTTCCACTGGGTGGCAGTATGGAATTTACAGTTGTGTAATGGTGTATTGTATGTAGGTTATCTTCCCAATGTATAGTGTTTGGACATGTTTTGTTGAAACTCCACTTATGAAGTAAGTACAAAGTTTACTTTGGTTGTTCCAACTTAGCACAAGGCTGACTTGAGCTTGCCCATTATAATGATGCTTATCATTACTTACCCTAATTTCTGAACCAGTAAAAGATTTGTCAGGGAGCTAACTTCTGGGGAGACAGTCCCAGTGTACAGTACCATTGGAAAGTACCTGAAACCCACACCACAGGTTGAATCAACTCTTGGGATTGAAATTGAGTGGAAGAAAGTTTTTGAAAGTTTTTGGATGGTTATGTTAGCATGAAGTCTCAAGGCACTGTGACTAAGGTTATGAGCATACGGGTATTGTTCAAACTGCTGATCATGACAGATTACATATTCACTTCCAGAAAGGTCCACTCAGCAGAGTTGCAGTATAAACCACAGGTTGGCTCTGTGGGTATTGAAGAAATGCATATGTATTAGAATAAGTATCTGCAACAGGGATTAGCTAAGCACACTAATAGATTACTTTTGTAACCTAGGGAAGGTTACTGAATAGAATAATCAAACAAACGTTGGTAATGAATGATAATACTTAGGACATGAACAACACATATAAGACTTGCCAATGGCACATAGAAGAAGTAGTCAACTGCTAGAAGTGAGTCAAGTGAATTCCACAATGAATCTCCAACTGCAGACCAACATACAGTATTTACTACTGTATTTATGTGAATGGGGTCATATCCATTATCGTCCGTAGATATGCTACAACAATTACATTGTGTCCTGAGACTGACATATTCTGACTTTCTTTAACCAGATGCCATGCCATAGAGAGATGCTTAGCATACAACTATTGCAATCTATTGATAGTTTATTTATCATAAAACATTATGCTTGTTTGCTAGTGAAGCTGTTATTTTACAAAAAATACACTACTAATTGTAATTGTTGTGTAGAAAGATGACCAAGCTTCTATATGCTAATTGTTGAACATAGACTCAGCCATTCACTATGAGTTGGATGTCTGCTCATAGGAACAAGTGTCACAAAGTGAATTGCAAGGTGTAGTGTTGAGTTACATGCATTACCATGCCTATGATATTTGCTATTATTGTATCCATGTTTCTCATGTGAGTAAATCTTTTCTTCACTAACCTTCCATTTCAGTGTTTTCCTTACAATATCATTAACCAGAACTATGAGCTTATATGAGCATTATAACAGTAATCTATATTATAATGGTAATCTATATTATTATTTTATTATTACTTTTATTTAATTTTTTATTGTAATTAATTAACGGATTTTTTATCAGACATTATTATTATTTTATTATTATTATTTGTGTATGTTATGGTTCCTGCTTTGTATCCAGTAGAGCCAACTATGGTCTTTAGGTCCTGATATGTCCCGGAGAGTGATATATTTGTTTGAAGTAGCTTAGTGGTTTTGGGCTACTGTAACCAAGTAGTACAATCTAGCAGGTATCAGTAATCGACTGGTACTCATCATAGTTGTAGTCAATAGGTGTAGGCAATAGGTGTAGACCAATAGGATAGCCAATGGCATAGTCCAATGGGCGTTGTCCCTGTACCTCCACATCAGCCTATGTTTATGGCTGACACCAGCCAATCATATTACTGTGAGGGGGAACACAGGTGTATGCATATTCATTACATCAGGTCCTATAGGAGAATTGTCATTTAATTGATAGCATTTTTCTTAGTATATGGGATGTTCCTAGTAGGACAATCTTCTGGGCAACTTGTATGTTGATGTTACGTGGGACACTGTTAGTAAAATTGTCCATTCCTTTTCTCATGAGGCCCAGTACTCCGATTACAGTCTCAGTCTTCATTCCCCACATCCTGTTAATTTCAATCTCCAGGTCCTTGTATTTGGATAATTTCTTGTTAATTTTTATGGAGATGTTCCTCTCAGATGGTACTGCTATGTCAATAAGCATTCCTGAATTTCTTGTATTTTATGATAATATCAGGTCTGTTGGATTTTATTTCCCTGTCAGTTTGAATTGGCATGTCCCAGATGATAGTTACATCGTTATTTTGAGTAACTGTGTCTGGTTGGTGCTCATACCATCTCTCAGTGGTTTCGATTTTGTGCTTCTTACATATCTTCCAGTGCACATATGTTGCTACCTTGTTATGTCTGTGGGTATATCCATTTTTTGCCCGTTTCGAGTATCCTGAGATAATATGGTCGACAGTTTTTATCATATTTTTTTGCAGATCCTGCATTTCAGGTTAGTTACATTCTTGATGATGATAATGATGATGATTGTTATTATTATTATTACTTTTATTATGACAGTAATCTATATTATTATTTTATTAATACTTTTGTTTAATTTTTTATTGTAATTATTTAAAGGATTTTTTAGTCATTATTATTATTTTATTATTATTAATTTTATTATTTTAAAAAATCATATTTTTTTGCAGATCCTGCATTTCAGGTTAGTTACATTCTTGATGATGATAATGATGATGATTGTTATTATTATTATTACTTTTATTATGACAGTAATCTATATTATTATTTTATTAATACTTTTGTTCAATTTTTTATTGTAATTATTTAAAGGATTTTTTAGTCATTATTATTATTTTATTATTATTAATTTTATTATAACAGTAATCATTATTATTTTATAATTACTTTTATTTAATTTTTTATTGTAATTATTTAAAGGATTTTTATCAGACATTATTATTTTATTATTATTATTATTATTTTATTTATTACTTATTATTTTATTATAACAGTAATCTATGTTATTATTTTATTATTATTTTTATTCAATTTTTTATTGTAATTATTTAAAGGATTTTTATCAGACATTTCTTAGTACTATTTTATTTTAGTGGGTACATGTGTATGAGTTGCTATCCTGTGTTTTATTTTATTAAACAGTGAAATTAATAACAACCAGCTGAGATTTAGAACTCTGACTAAATAAATATTGTGCCTCTTACAGGAATTGAACCTGCATCTAGTGTGCATCTGCCAGTCTAACAGGGCTAGGTTGGAATTACTTATTTAAGAAAAGTATGTTTTCTCATTGAGACTTTTACAAATCTATATCTGCTAGCTTTAATTTTGTACCTGAAATGTAAGCAATAGGTATTTTTGAAAGGATTTTTATCCAACATTATTATAGTGGCTTTTGAGAATGAAGCATTTTTGTACAGTATTTACATTAGTCGGACTATTGTCCTCATCTTTGTCGCCATATTTGTCACAACGTTTCGGCCGTTGTACGCTCCGGCCTTCTTCAGGTGGTTGGAATTTCGAACCGAACCCTTTATTTCGATCACCGGGGTCGATATTTCTGAGATGAGGTATTATGTACAGTATTTACATTAGTCGGACTATTGTCCTCATCTTTGTCGCCATATTTGTCACAACGTATATGGCGACAAAGATGAGGACAATAGTCCGACTAATGTAAATACTGTACATAATACCTCATCTCAGAAATATAGACAGACTCTGAAGCATTTTTGCTGTTATTATTTCATTACTAACTTCATATTATTATTTTGTGAAATATTTTATCATATTTATGTGATTAAAATTTTGAGTGTATTAAACTTATTCAACTGTTGATCACACCAGATTATGCACTTCCTCCCAGAATGTAACTAAAGTCCACTCAGCACAGTTGCAGTATAAACCACAGGTTGGCTCTGTGGGTGTGAAACAAACACAAATGTGACTGAGCAGGCATCTGCAACAGGGATTAGCTAGTGAACCTGAAACTATCTCCTTGCTAATGTTCTTTCATAAAAGTCTTGTCCGTTTGCATAAACCTGATCAGTATATTTCATATCAATCAGTTTGTATCTGATTGACTCTTCAACTGGAAAAACTTACTTGAATTGTGACTCCTGTTTTCTACTGGGTGTCATTCAAAATTAGTTTGCCTTGACTCAGCAAATCAAATACTATCAATGTCACTAAACTGCCAACACCCTGGCTCTCAGCTGAACAGTAGTGGTAGCAGTGGGAGTAGTCGTCTTGCCTGTTGACTGTGTAACACTTGTACAGTCATTCTTGATATGTACTAAGTAATGGTTGCTGCTTGTTTCCAAATATGTCAGTTTACTAGGTTGGCTAGTAAATCACTATTTCTCTGGCATATTAGCATTTCTTCAACACCCACAGAGATAACTTGTAGTTTATACTGCAACTGTGCTGAGAGGACCTTAGTTAAAGTATCTGTATGGAAGCTCATAATCTAGCATGATCAGCAGTTGAATAAGATTAATATGCTCAGACCTTTAGTCATGTAAATATTAGTTAAATATTTCACAAAAAAGCAACAATAGTTATATGAAGTTAGTAATAAAATAATAATAGCAAAAATGCTTAATTCTTAAAAGCCATAATAATAACTTGAATAAAAGTAATAATAAAATAATAATATACATTACAATTAGCAGTGTACCTTTTGTAAGATAACAACTTAGCAAATTAGCATAATAACATCTTATGATAAATCCATAAGCCAAATATGTAAGCAATGATGAGGTTTTGGAGAGAATGGAAACAAAGAGGAAATTTGTACTCAACATCAGGAAGAAGCAGTTAAAATTTCTGGGATGTTGTAATGAAGAATGAGAGCTTGGAAAATCTGATACTCACAGGATGGATAGAGGGAGAGAGGGACAGGAGAAAGCAATGCGTGACATAGTGTTGTAGAGTTACTTTCCGCAGTGGAAACTTTATTTGGACTAAATTCGGTCCTAAATAGATTCAACGTACAAAAACGTTAGAAACTTGTTATAATAAGTATTACGCAGAGTAATCTAGTTGTGGTAGCTGACTACTTTCGTATTCAACTCCCAATCGACCCTCACTAACTCCTACTGATATTAGGTGGGAGAGTCTATTATCTATAGACTAGATGTGTTTTACCATAACACATAGTTAATAGGCTTGAGCAAGTGGATGGTAGAAGAGGCTTTGAAAGAAATAACAAAAAGACAAAGAGCTACAAGGGAGAGGAAGGGCCATGATCGCTTACGTCCTGAAAGGATGCAGCTTATAAAAGAAGAAGTAAATAGATTGAAACACTTGTATGCTAAACATCTCTCTATAGCATAGCACCTTGTTAAAGAAAGTTGGCATCTGTCAATGCAAGGAAATTATATAGGCTACTGGTGTGGCCTGCTAATCCTTGTGTTGCATTTATTTTAAATTTAAATATTGAAAATTTCCTTTAAAATAAATTTTCTTTAAAAATATTTTCATTATTTGATCAAATGTAAAATATTTGTTTGCTGTAAAAGTTCCCAGCAAAATTTTAGTGATTTTAAAGTTCTTTTGCTGAATATAAGTGCTTTTAAAGTTCTTTTGCTGAATATAAGTGCTTTTAAAGTTCTTTTACTCAATATAAGTGTTTTTGAGGTTCTTTTGCTCAATATAAGTGCTTTTAAGGTTCTTTTTGTGATACTTCAAGCAAAATCTCATCATGATTCATGAACCCTTCTTCGCGGTCAGAATCTAGAATGCCCTGCAGGTCATCTCAAGGTCACTGACTGGCGAACATAGTGCCAAGCAGTCATGTAACAAGCAATTAAGCTTTTCTCAGCCAATTGGAAGACACCAAGCCCTGGATGTGGATGCCTTCTCAATCCACTGCATGTCACAAAAAAGGGCACTCTCATCTCATCAGCGACTTCAACAGTCAGTGGCTTCTCCACTTGCTTTGTCCGACAAGAACATATCCCCTTGACAGCTGGGCTGACCTACTGCCTGTGACTAATACTTCTAGACTTCCCATCTGCACCACTCACATGAAGCCAAAACTTGAGTACCATTCTACCAGCCTCCCATTCCAACTTTTGTTCAAACAAACTTTAACCATAAACCACAGAACTCTTTATCAAACAGCCTCACATTTTCTGTATTGACTCTTGATTACCTTTGTATATGTAAATTCCTCATGTTTTTTTTTCCTGAAAATATATATTCAACAACCTTACTCCAGTTTTCATTTTTTTCCTTGCTACCATATGCTTGTTACAACATTTTGAAACTTGTTAATTTCTTTAAAGTACTTTTGCTCAACATAAGTGACTTTAAAATTCTTTAGTATATAAGTGTCTTTAAAGTTCTTTCATATGATATTAATGTTTTTCAAATTCTGTGGCATAATATTGATGTCTTCAAAGTTGTTTTTGCACAAAGTTAATGTCTTTAAATTAATTAAAGGCTCTTTATTACTAGTGCTGTCAGTCAGCTGCAATTATTTTTTTTGAATGAATCAGAAGATGAGAAAATGGGTTTTACCTGAATTTACAGAAAGTAATATCAATTGGTCATTCTTCACTTTCTTCTGCTTAATAAAAAATGTTATATTTTAATAAGATAGGAAAGAGTGATTGCCAACTGTTGTAATAGAATGTCCAACACTCCCTATTGCAAATGTTGACTGACTGTGTCAGTAGATATATATAGTAAGCACAGGATATACCTGCAAACTTGCTGCGACCTGTTTCAGCAAGACGGTTGAACTCTCTGCCTTTGGGCAGAGAGGAACCCGGACGAGGCTCCGCTGAAGAGCAGTCTCGTTCAGGGAGGTTGACCAACCTGATTCTGTTTTTATAGTTTCTACGGGTACTTTTTGGCCGATTCTACGGGCTCGGAAAACCCATGTAAAACTCGGCCTTGTGCCACATCTTTCCTTCGTGTGGGGGCAAGTAAATATTGACTTGCTTCAGAAGTTACTAGCCTGCTAACCAATTCCCTGTCTTTGAGTAGTATATTGTCTTTTACAATAAACCTCTCTTTCTTTCATCTATGCCCCTGTTGCTGTTCTTTTCCCTCACGTACCACCTTTGTCTGTTTGTAATCTTCTTTAAGGATACAACACCAACCATGGCTACAAAACCCAAACTTGTTTGGGGTTCAGAGTTGTCCTTCTCCAAGATCGGTTACCACGGAAGGCTATGTGTCTCAGCCTGCCTTGTTATGAACCCATAGCTGGTGGGGAGAAACAATGGATTCATACTTCTCCCAAGGGTATTTGCATGTAAGTGAATATAATGAACTTGACTGGAATTCAAACTCAGCTCTCTGATTCCTCAATCCAAACCACTACAACACTGCAAATTGCTACAAAATGAAATGATCAACCTGAAAAATTGTTATGTTCTTAAATAGTCTCATCAGATTGAGACATTTATTTGGATGTCATACCAGACCCATTCAGAAATCTGTAAACTGTCAGTTATATACAACCACTTTCTAAGATCAATGGTGAAAGAAGGCTTTAGGTGAGTGTAACCTTGAGGCTCTTGGCAAAGGTCATCCATCTTTGAACATTGTGGACTGGTGCTAAGGAAATGCAAACAAAGAACTGTACCAAATAATAGTAAATGCATCACTTGAGGACTATTAACAGTAACAACAACTAAAACAGCACATATAACTACAGGGTTCCAAGTAAAAAAGTGGCAAATTTATTGTTTGAGAAAATACACCAGCTCTAATTGGTCCACTCCAGAGGCCCTCTAAAAGCCCGGATCTGAATGTTATGGATTACTGTACCTGGAGTATACACATAACTCATTTGCAAAACTGTTGTCATGACATTGTCAATATTGATTCATTGAAGTGGAACTTAACCCAAGCTTGTAAATAAATTCCTCTTGATACTATCCACAAAGCTACTGCCTCCTGGTTACCACATTTACGACTTTGTGTTCAACATTTAGGCAAACATTTCAAACATCTACAGTAATTGTTCCGTTTATGACATGTATCATGATAGCTATATAAATTTCTTTCTGAATTAACCACTTTTTTTACTGGGCACCCTGTACAAGAGAAAATAATGACATAATAAAAATGTTAACTGTTATGGTAATTTACCCACGCACGCATGGACTCTCCCAGCTATAAATAGGAGCAGGTACTGCCTTTTGGAGAGGGAAGTTTCCAGCAGTCAGCTCTGATAGTCAGACCGAACATTCTTGCTGGAACACTCTCATTTGTATATGTTTGTATTACTGTTTCTGTTAATATATTTGTTTAACTCAATTCCTCTCTTGCCCTGACAAAGCCACGACATTAACGTCACACACTACCTGAAATAAAAGACTAGGAAGGAAACACCCGTAAATAATGGAATGAGCAATAACATCTACTAGAGTTGAGGAACCTCTTTTCCTAAAACATATTTTAAGTGAAAGATTTTATAAATTTCAAATGAAAGCAGTACTGGTTACTTGGTCAATGAATGCCAAATGTTTCCTTATAGGGAAATGGCTAATTACCATTACCATCTATTAATCTATTGTGCCTACCATAAGAAAAAAATAAAATCCATTGGTTCCTCATAACATTCATTTCCTGTTATTTCTGTTGCTTTGTATCATAAATCTTACATTATCTTTCTTTGGTTATTAGTAGGTAGCACAAACCAGAAATAACAAATCAGCCTCCAGCAAGATTTGACCTTGATTAAGGTTTCTTTGGCAATCCTACCTGTCCACCACATAAACCTTACCAATCTATTTTATAAAAGAGCTGATTCACTGTCCATCACACACTGTGTGTCACTTTATAGGTGCATATCCAATGTATATGTCTGTGTTGCACATGAGTAAATTTTTATTATTTTTTTTTTTAATCCAGTTCCCCCCAAGAAAGGCAGTAAAGCCACCAAGACACAAGGAGTTACTGGGTGTGGAAGAGTTAGAAACAGAAATATTGCTAAGGAGCAAGAACAGAGGAAGAGTGATCAGGAGAACAGTAGGTAGTGATTGACATTGCATTTTTATTTTCAAAGATTAAAGTTGACTGGAAAGCATGGCGCAGGAAGGAAGTTCCACAAGTAAGAAGTGCAAGAAAAGAAACTGTTAGTGTAGAAATTAAAGTAAATCTATTACAGATGTTGCTCCTTACAGGGTGAGGATTTAATCCCAACAGACTTAACCCCGTTCATGCTGTTATCTTTCATAATTTGTTTGACTTAATATTAGCTTGAAACTTTATTAAATGAAGTATCGTTAAACATTATCTAATTCTGACCAAAGCAAAGGGACACAATTTCAATTTTTGCTGAAAACTTATTCTGTACTTCCCAAGGGGGTTGTTTACTAATGGCTTTAGAATGATTGCCTGAATAATTGCACTGAAAAGCAAATATTTTTTTAAAATCATGTTCACCCCAAGCAAGGCAGTAAAGCCACTGAGAAACAAGAAGTTCCTGGGTGTGGAAGAGTTAGAAACAGGAACATTGCTAAGCAATTTGAACAGAGGAAGAGTAATCAGGAGGATTATTATATATATATATATATATATATATAGGGTGAGATTGATAAATTGGCATCTAAATTACACAAAAAATAAAATAACACTGACATTTCATTTTAACAGATATATTTACCAAAATTGCACAAAAATAAAATTGCCATTGGCTTCAACCATGGCCTACAGATGACTTTGCAATCTCCTGCAACTCTTTTGGACAGTTTCCTTGTATAACTTGGTGAATGCTGCCATAATCCTTGCATTCAGTTTATTTTTGGTGTTACAAGGTGTTTTGTTGGTCTCTCACTTAACTGCACCCCACACAATAATGAAGGGGGTTGCAGTCTGGGGAGTTAGGTGGCCAGATATAAGGGGTGATGTGGTCGCAGAAATTGTCTGACAGCCATGACTGGGTTCTCCTGCTTGCTCTGTTGCCAGACTTTGGGTCTTCCAACAGCCACCCTCTTGACCCAAGGCAGCACTACCTCCACAAAGCACTTGATGTAAGTCTCCGTGCTGAGTCCCTGTGGGAAGATGAATGGAGGCATAACATTGCCATCACTAGTGATCACCCCAAACACCATGATGTTGACTGGATATATCATCCAGCTCTTTCTGAATCCTCTGCACTGTCCTCAGAGCGACACCCAAACATTCTGAAATCTTTGTATTGGAGCTTCCAGCATGAATACCAAGCAATACAGCATGCTGTTTCCAAATTTATGGCAGAGTGAATTGCGTTATGGCTGATTTTTTTTTCTCACAGACGGTGCCCAACTGACCCTACTATATTGTGAAGTTGACAAACACAAAAACAAACAATGCATGAAATTAAAAATCTAAATTGGCGACAATTTACCCACCCTACCCTGTACATTAAGATACTAGGTTGAAGCTAGTATGGCACAAGGACCAAAGATCATCTTTACTATAGTAGTAATGGTCAGGGACAGTGTGAGTGTCTCATGCACTCTCCACCCTGAATTTATGATATGGGGCCATATCTCAATTTTCATAAGGTAGTAGTCATATAAAATACAAATTTTATTTTAACTTAATTATTATTGGATCATATGCAGTATCGGTGAAAAATTCAAGTAGAAAAATTGAAAATAAATACAATACACTGCAATCTAAATACAAATTAGAGACATGTCATAATAAATCTTTCCTTAAATAAATCAATAATGTTTTGTGGCAATTTTTAATACCAATTTGAGATTTTTCTTGTTAAAAAGTTTAATAATTTTAATACATTCAACATTATAGATAAAAAATAATTAATTTTACCTAGTGTTTTTTTTTTAATTGTATTAGTTTTCAAAATGTTGTAAATATAAAATTATTCTTATAAATAAACTATATAATTTATAACAAAAATATAAAACACTATTAATTATGTTTAATATTATTATTGTAAATTATCAAGAAAAAAATGTATAAATTCAATTTCATCATATGCTTACATTTTATTACAATTCTAATCATCACTTTTTTAGACAATAAGCATTGTCAAGGAGTGAAGCTAGTTAAAATGATAGCAGTGTCAACGGAAAAACTGTCCTTTTGACACTCCGCTATTTTGCAGGCACGTTTTTTGTCAAAGACTTAATTTGGATTTAATTAAAACTGTTGGATTTTGGATATACTTAAAAATACTGTATGCATAGGTTAACAGCTCAGAATTAAAAGTCAGTTAGCCAAATTCGAATTTGGGTTGAGTTTGTTTTCCTCACTTTCATGGGAGAATATGAATATAAATTTCTATAAAACTGAACAATGTTGGGTAATTAATTGACAAAATGTGAAAAATTCTATGTAACATATTTTGTCTTCTAAAGAGACTTCATCAGACTGTAGGATTTTCTCATTGGTATATAGTAATTAAAATAATAGCAGTGTCAAGGGAAAAACAATCTCTTTTACACTCTGTTTTTTTGTGGGCACAATGGTCCAAGTTTGCCAAGTTTTAGTTAGACATCAAAAAGAAGGCTGAACTAATGTTAAAAAAAAAGAGAATATTCAAATGGTGTTGCTTGAAGCTGGATGTCTTGTCTCCCTGCTTTAGAGGTTTACTAAGCATGATATTAGTCTAGCATGAAGTTAAATAAGTAGGGCAACCAGTAAAGACCAAACTCACTACAGTAGTAATTTTTTCATTGTCATCTTGCTAGGTGTTACTCTATGGTGAGACACTTTTGCACTAGTTGATAGTTAATTCTTATTGATCTTAGGATTGTAAAAAGAACAAAAAACAAACTTCAGTTATTGTTAACTGGCATAACATTTAATTCGTTTGTGTGAGTGTCATTTCAAGTAGGCAAGATTAAAAAGCATGGAAGTCATAATAGTAATAGTTGTAAGAAAACAAATGGCTGTTGATTTTGCTAAATTAATAAAAGGTTAGAGATGAAAATCTGAATAATCTGATAAAAAAATAATAGAAAAAAAAAAGTTTTATTCAGTGGATAAATCTGAACATGACGACTGACAAAGTAAATCCTCAAAGTCAAAATTTAGAAAACTCATATTCATAATAGCTATATATATATATATATATATATATATATATATATATATATATATATAATGAATATGATTTCTCTAAATTTTGACTTTCTTTGTTTCTCTCTGTTGAATGAAGATAGCTCAGTGGTAGAATCTCTGACTGACACTAAATCGGTTGTGTTTCGATCCGGGCTTGAGGCATTTAGATGTCTAGTTGCATTGAGGAGCTGTGAAACAGTACTGTCTGCAAGTGACACACACACGCACATATATATATATATATATAAACAAGTTTGATTAAAAAGAACTAACAAAATCAGTCTGTTTAATTTTTTTTTATAATTTTCAATTTTCAGATAAGGTGTTGAGTATAATGCTTGGAGTTGTGGATAAACTGTCTGCAGTTCATTTTTTGTCATTTCTTTTCAAGTACTTTAGACTTTCACAGTTATCAAGAAATGATATGGTGTCTGTCTGGTAGTTATAATTCCTTTATCTGCATTCTGGTATTCTTTGGGAAGCTGGACATTTGAAATGGTCTAGCATGATATCATGTGTAATGGCAATTAGGAACAAGGCCGCACATAAAGAATGTGATTTATATATTTATTTGTTTTATTTTATTTATTAATTTATTTGTTTACTTATATTTTTAATGCTTAATCAAACAACTGTGTTTGTATATATATATATATATATATATATATATATATATATATATATATATATATATATACGCATGACTGAGTGGTTAGAACATTTTCTTTCTGACCATGAGACCCGGGTTTGAATCTCACCATGGTCGATTTGTCAGGAAGGAGACCTCCTGATGTTATCAGTCTGAAGGGGGGATGATCCCAGTGTGTGGCACCTTTGGAAAGTGCCTGAAAATCAAACCAGGGGTTGACTCAAGCCTTGTGAGTGAAATTGGGTAGACAGAAAATTTGTGGGGCCATTGATAGCTGTGTTAGCATGAAGTCAGAAGTCACCATAGCTGAGGACTTGAGTGTGCTGATGCTGTTCAGATTATTGATCATGCTATTTAACACGCTCTCTCCCAGAAACTGTCACTAAGGTCTGCTCAGCATAATTGCAGTATAAATCACAGGTTGGCTCTGTGGGTGTTGAACAAACACAAATGTGCCCGAGTGAGAATCTGCAATAGGGGTTGGCTAGCCGCCCTAACAGACGGGTATCCTTGAATATGAGTAGCCAGCTATTATTATTATTATTATATATATTTAAAGATATGTTTTGTGGTACAAAACTTTATGACTGCTATAAAAAGACAAAAATTATTTTTATTAGCAATCATGATGATAATAGATAAAAAGTAAAACTGAACAACATTGCTTAACATTGCGAACCTTGCGAACCTTGCTCAACAGAACTAAATCGAGGTTAATAAATTAAATAGTATTAACACTAAAAGGATGGACAATATGTATTGAAAAAAAAAATATTGCTTAGATGAAAATTAGTTGGAGGCCCAGTACAAAGTCTTTTTGTTTACACAGAGAGGGCTTCAATGATAAGATATAAATGGCCTCCAACACTTTCAAGTGGTAATTCGAGTGGGACTTGCTAAGAATGGTAAATGAGTACACATTGAAACTGGTAGCACAATTATGGCTATTTATTAGGTGTTCTGCGATGGAAGACCCATATGTATTGGTCACAATGTCTGAAGCCATTTTCAGTGGAACGTGTTACTTTATTCTGACATCCAGCCTCTGTGTTGTTCTCCCTATGTAATGTGAACCACAACTACATTTAAAGGAATAAATTAAAGAACTATTATGATGTGGAGGGAGAACGTCCTTATGCATGGACAGAAGGACAGGCTTGTCTTTTTATGGCAGTCATATTATATATATATATATATATATATATATATGTAGGGTGAGGTAAAAGGTGCGCACCAGAAGCATAATTTATTAAAAGTATACATACACATGAAAATTTTATTTACTAGTTAATTAATTGTTATGTGTGTTGTCCAAAATATCCTTGTTCTTTTGCAAAACATTTCATTTCTGTGTCTGCATGATTCATTAACACATCAGAGAGTTTCCTCTGTCATTTTACAGCATTCATATTTAATTCTTTCTTTAAGTACCTCAATATTCATTGAGTGAATCTGATAACTGATTTCAAATAGCCCCACAGAAAAAAAATGGTGTGAGGTCTAGTGAACTCGGTAGCCAGTCAGCAGTATCTCTTTGACCTATCCATTAACCTCTGTGGTGTGCAACTTTTGCTTCAACCTATATATATATATATATATATATATATATATATATATATATATAAAAAGAAAGAACAGTAAGATATAAAATCCGGTGTTCTTATAGATATTTATATTTTTACACAATAGTGCTCAATGTAAATTTACAGAGCATGAATATTATAAATTAACTGATTCAAAATTAAATTTCAAGGGCTTTAGCTTCCATTTTTGAAACATGGTTATCACTGTGTAGCGAAAAAAAACATATTTTAAATCAATTAATTTATAATATATATAAGATAATTATTTAAAAATTATAACATAAGTATGTTATAACATCACTGCAAAAATAGCCATTTCTTGTGTCTTATCAAATCATAATGTTGCAAGTAAAATAAAAATGAAAAATAATAAACTTTTTTTTACTTGCAACATCATCCCTTGATAAAACACAAGACGTGTTGAAACAAAATGGCTATTTTTGTAGTGATGTTATAACATACTTATGTTATAATTTTTAAATAAATATTATTCACTATACTCTGTATCAAGCACTTTTTTAAAAATAGTGTTTTTGGTGACTGGAAGTTTATTCCATCTATACCAACCTAATATAAAGAATTAATGGATTTATTTTAATCCAACATTTTTATTACTTCAAATGTTATTTTAAGTGAATACTTGTATTGTAGCAGACACCCTGTTTTTTTAAACAGTATTTATTATGTCTATAGGCCTGTGTATTCAGGAAAACTTAATAAAGCAGGGTTCGAACCTGCACCCCTTTTGTAGAAGAAAGCACTGGTTGATCCAGTGTGGTTTAGAGCACTAAAACCTACTGGACTGTTATCCTCTCCATAGATGAGCAGTCTAAAGCACACCAAATCAGACAGTTGTTTCTCCTACAAAGTGAGATGCAAATTCAAACCCTACTGGAGGGTACATTTTCATTATTAAATTTTTTCAAGTGCATTTTAAGGTGAATTTCATTAGATTGATATTTATAATAAAGATAATTAGGTGAATATTTAAGGTGCAAATCATTGGGTGAATATTTAAGGTGAAAATCATTGGGTGAATACTTAAGGTGAAGAAAATTGGGTGAATATTTGAAGTGAAGAAAATTGTGAGAATACTTAAGGTGAAGAAAATTGGGTGAATATTTAAGGTTAGGATCATTGGGTGAATACTTAAGGTGAAGAAAATTGGGAGAATACTTAAGGGGAAGAAAATTGGGGGAATATTTAAGGTGAAGAAAATTGGGTGAATATTTAAGGTTAGGATCATTGGGTGAATATTTAAGGTAAAGATCATTGGGTGAATATTTAAGGTGAAAATCATTGGGTGAATACTTAAGGTTAGGATCATTGGTTGAATATTTAAGGTGAAGAAAATTGTGAGATACTTAAGGGGAAGAAAATTGGGGGAATATTTAAGGTGAAGATAATTGAGTGAATATTTAATGTGAAAATCATTGGGTGAATACTTAAGTTGAAGAAAATTGGGTGAATATTTAAGGTGAAGAAAATTGATATAATGTTATTTTACAGAAGATGGAAATGATGGGTAACCATCATTTTTAATAGATACCTGCCCTGATTTTGTTCACATTCAGTCACTTGAGAGACTACGACAGCAAATAAATATCCATTAACAATAAAGATTATCAGAATAACAAAAGAGGTCTTCTAGAAACTATGCAATGTATCAAGACTTATGAAAATTTTATTAGAAACACTGAAGAGTGCTGAGTTAGTAAGTGATATCTATCCTGCATGGTAATCAATGCTGATGAATTTCATCACAGGTGAAGAAGATACTTGTGATGTAGTTCTGCAGAAACATTATGAGACTGCCATAGAGAAAAGATGCGAGCACCTCAGGAACGAGGTCCTGTTGGTGTTACTTCAACCACATGCTAGAAGAAAAAGAGAGACGAGAACAAAGATAGGAAGTGTTCCATTTTTATAGTTGTTGGACAGCACCCTCTATTGACTTTTTGCTGAAACTGGCATAGCTATGAGGGGATAATCCAAAGTTTTCATCTTGTTTGTTACTGTCATAATGTTTTGGCTCTTCTACCTTTTAGTCTTCATGTGTCTGTTATATTTAATAACTTAAAATTTACAAACTGGATTTTAAGGAAAATGGAAACAAAAAGGGCATTTGTGTGTAGGATTAGAAAAAGACAGCTGAAAATTCCTGGACATAATAAGGAAAGAGGCATTGGAGAGTTTGACACTCACTGAATATTTTGAAGAGACAATGGAATGAGCCAAGCAACAAGTAACTTACCTAACAAGTTTGCGTAAATGGTTGGCAGAACACAGTGTGGGAGAGATATTAAAGGGACAAACATTGCTTAGAGCTCAGAAGGATTGGAAGTTTTGGAGAGCCGTGATCACCAACATCCTGAAGGGACACAACACAGAGAATAAGAATTAAAAATATTATGTTGAATTTTTTTTATTATTGGATGGAACATTACCAACCATGACTATTAGGTTGGTGCAAAAATAATGTTGTTTTTTGACGTTCAACTTCAGTCAAAAAACGACATTATTTTTGCACCAACCTAATAATATTTCCTGCCAATATTTATATTTTTCACAACTTGTCAGGTCTTAATTCTAAAGTCATAAGTAAATAATACAAATCAGAATGAAGTATAATCCCCAGCTAAGATGAGAAATAACAATATTTGAAATTTCTGGGATACATTATGAGGAAAGAGGGCTTGGGAAATTTAACACTCACAGAACACTGAAGGCAGGAGAAGTGAATAACCTACCTAATAAGTTTAGGTGACTGGATGACAAAGCAAGATAAAGAATGATTAATTGATTTTTTTTTAATGACTTATCAGCCTTTTGCAGATTATTTAAAACCAGAAAATATTTTTAGATTTTAAAAATGTTTTGAATAATAATAATATTTTTACGAATATATGTTCAAATAATTAACCCAGGAGAGATAAAAGGTGGATTCATATTTTTGTCAATGGTATTTGTGTGTAAGCGAATATAATGAACCCAACTGGAATTGGAACTCAGCTCTCTGATTTCCACATTCTAAGCTGTTACTCATTACACCACCTGCACATCCAAACTTATAGCTCCTGATATTCCTAAGTGGTCACCCATCTAGGTAATGACCAGGCCTGACATTGTTTAACTTATATGGCCATAAGCATAGCAGGATAAAGAATGATGGTAAAGAGTCAAATATTGATGAGAGCAACAAAGTATAGGAAGGTGTGGAAAGCCATTGTGTGGAAACGACACTGCATATAAAAGAAGGAATATGATATAATGTTAGCAATCTCTGACCTTCATTTTCCATTGACACTGCTATTATTTTAACTACAGAGTGCCCAGTAAAAAGTGGTAAATCCAGAAAGACATGAGACAACCGTTGAAAACTTGTGATGACTGATGTGACTGAATAATTCAGGAAGGATTTCTTCACATTTCATCAATTCCCACATCAAATTTTCTTCTTTGAAAAGTACAATAACTTGACATCCAAAATCAGTGAGTTGTTTAGCCATATGAGAAGAGCAGAACAAAAGATGAAAGTTGTCTGCAAATGACCTTGAAATGATGATTCACAAAACTGAGCAGCAATTCATCAATCATAAAAGAACCAATCAGAGTTAAGTAATTATGCGAGTGTCAAATGATTATTCAAGAAATTTATTCAAGGTTATTCATTCCTGAAAGATAAAACAGTGAAAATAAATGCTTTTTTACTGAATACCCTGCACCTTCAACTCTTTGGCAATGTTTATGGTTTTAAAAAGCGATGATTAGAATTATAATAAAACCTAAACATATGATGAAAGTGTAGCGGACCGTGGTATGAAGATGTGAAGAGATATCTCTGGGTTAAGATTTCCTGCTAGCCGGTCCAGCTACATAGGAATGTTGGACTATAATTAAGTCCAAAGAAGACAAAGCAAACAAACAAGACCGATATACATGGGTAAACAAATATATATATTAATACACAAAGACATGAAAAGTTACATAGTGTCGTATGGAGAAGTTATGTGTGTGTGTTGTTGAGTGTTTGTACGTACATGTATTGTTCTTAGTGTGTTCCCAGAATTTGGGAAACGCTGTATCTGTGAGAGGTCACATATTGGCCTAAGTGAAAAAGAGAGAGTTTTTACCTCGCCTCCGCGTGAGGTAGCGGCCCAAGGCCTGAGTCGAAAAAAGAGAGAGAGAGAGAAGGGTCAGCTAGTATTTATACTCAGGGGAGAGAGAGACCCCTGTTGAAGGATTAAGGAAACTGAGGAGGAGCTAACTCCGACAAAAGTGAATTTATACATTTTTTTCTAGAGAATTTACAACAAAAATATTAATCGTTATTTATTTATTAGATTATTTACAACATTCTAAAAACTAATAGAATTGTATTAAAACTAATGCAATGCAATGTTTATCATTTACCAATTTATAAAAAAATAAATATGAAAACTATTTTTTTTTATTCATAAATTTATAAACATTTACTAAATTATTAAAATATGTGAACCAACTATAAGGAAATCCTTATTATTTACAGTTTTATAATGTTTGAATAGATTGGCAATGAGCCAATGTTTTTCCAAACATTCCAATAAACAATCTTATAAATAAATAACGTAAAGAAATTCAGGGACTTAGTGAGTGAGATTGAGAACATGATTAGGCAGCTGATGGTGATCCTGAAAGAGGACTTTTCAGACTTTTTGTTTTTGTAAAGAATATGAGACACTAGGATATTTGCATGATGACCCAAGGTGAGTACTTTAAAGGGAACGAGGCTGCCATAGCCCCTAGGTAGGCTTATATTTTATTTATTTATTTTTTTTTTTTTTTTACTAATATTAAATTGCTGGAGATTTTCTGAGCAAATATTTTATTCCTGTCTGAACCAAAATTTCCTTTATCTTTCTCATTTATTTTTAATTGAAATAGAAAAGAGTAAAATATTGTTTGGGATTTTACCAATCTGATTTAATTCCATATTGGTCCAATCCAGCCTGAACTAATTCTGCTGTCCTTGCTCTGTGATATCTTATATCAGTTAATTCTCCTGAATTAATTCATCCTTGTGATGCCAAAGAATTAATTGATATAGAATATCACCTCATATAGACAGCAAAACGAGAACCTCCACTGATTGAATAAAGGGATCAGTGTGAAATTTCTAGAAGGTTACAAAATAGGACAGACACTTGCAAACTGCCTGGAGGATAGAATAGCCAAAACGTGATGATAAAAACCAAAATGAAGAATAAATTATGATTATACGTCACAGAAATTCAAAAAAACAAATTTTTATTATTATTCATTATCATTAGGCAAGGAGATACTGAAAAATTCTCAGCCTAACTGGGAAGCCATTTCTTAATTCCCGCCACCAAAAAAACCCTGAGAATTGATTGTTTGGTTGATTATTGAAAGAGAGTTGGGTCAAGAACTTTTTAAACAGCCCCTTTGTAATATAGCAACATCTCTAAGTAGAAACTTGGTAAAATTTATTTGACTAATTAAGCTTTAATGCTGAAAACGTTTGTTTTATTATAGTGGATGGTTACAAACAAAAGGGGAGGTGGTTTATGTTTAGTTTATTACCACAATAATAATAATAATATATATATATATATATATATATATATATATATATATATATATATATATATATATATATGCATGCATGTGCAGTTGTGTGTATATTGCCAAGTGGTCAGAATGTTTTCTTTCTGACCATGAGACTGAGGTTCAAATCTCACCATAGGTGATTTGTCAGGAAGGTTAATCTTCTTGATGCTATTGTCCTGGGATGATGATTCCATTGCACAGCACCTTTTAGAAAAGTGACTGAATACCAGATATAGGTTGACCAAAGCTTTGTGAGTTAAATTGGATAGATAGAACAGTTTGGAATCTGTAAATGATTGTGCTAGCATGAAGTCACAAATCATCATGATCAAAGGTTTGTGCATACTGATGTGGTTCAAACTGATGATCACATCAGTTTATGCATTTGCTCCCAGAGACTGTAACTAAGGTCTGCTCAGCATAGTTGCAGTAGAAACCACAGGTTGGTGTTGACAAAACACACATGTGCCTTTATTATACCCAAGAGAGTAAATTTCTCCTTCAGGTCTTAGCTTATTATTTTGTTTTGTATTAAGTCTTTTATTGTTTTAGACATAGTTGTAAAAAATTTTTATATTAAGCTTCTAAAATTCTTTCCAATTGTAGTTTGTCATAGATTTCCCTAAAATTGTTCTTATATGAAATTTTATATTAGTTTTCAATATATAAAATATATAAAAATAAAGTACAATTATATAAATTGTAAATGATTGTATTAGCATGAAGTCAAAAGTCATCATGATCAAAAGTTTGTGGATACTGATGTTGTCCAAACTGATGATCACAATGGAGGAGCCTGAAACACGCACACACACACTGTTTTATATATGAATACATTATTTATTTATATATATTTAATATTGCAACATCTCTAAATAGAATCTTATGAAGCTTTATTTGTCTAATTCAGCTTTAGCAGTGAAAACATTTTTTTTATTATAGTGGATGGTTACAAGCAAGAGGGGAGATGGGAGATGCTTATTTTATTACCAAACACTTGAACATCAATTTTTATTACTAATTATTCTCTTTTTTATCTTTTGGACCAACTTGGATATCATTAACTAGTTTCTTACATTCTTCTATCACCCAATGATCTTAGTTTATCACTCCTCAAACCATTATTAGTTCTTTGTTGATCCACATTTCATATGGATTCTATGCATGGCACCAAACTCACTCAGAAATCTCTAAACCATCAGCTGTATACAACTGCTTTCTTGGATCAATACTTAAATCAAGTGAAATCTGGAGTTTTTTGGCAAAAACCATCCTTCTTTCAATTTTGGCACTACAGAATCAAAAACAAAGAACTGTACTAAATAACAGAAAACATATCACTTGAGGCCAATCAACAGCAGCAACAATTAAAATCTATATTATTATACTGTTGTAGTATACCTACGGACATAATGGGTATATCCCCATTCACATAAATACAGTAGTAAATACTGTATGTTGGTCTGAAGTTAGAGATTCATTGTGGAATTCATTTGACTCACTTCTAGCAGTTGACGACTACTTCTATGTGCTGCTGGCAAATCTTATATGTGTTGTTCATGTCCTAAGTATTATCATTCATTACCAACCTTCATGTGATTATTCTATTCAGTAACCTTCCCTAGGTTACAGCATACATGTAACTCAAAAAGAAAACAATGACATAATCAAGAAGTTGACCTTCCACACTACTTCAAATAAAAGATTAGGAAGGAAAACCCAATCAATACTGAAAAGAGTGATAAAAGAGCAAATGAAGCCAGTGGGTATTTGCAAGGACCATCTTTCTAAGATTCTAGTAAGAGAGACTTCTACAAGGTATGTCACTGTATACACTATGATCAATGGTTTGAAATTTCCATATGGATGCCATGGATGTTGCTAAACTCATTCAGAAATATCTAAACCGTCAGCAGTATACAACTACTTTCTTAGATCAATGGTTAAAAATGGCTTTGAACAAATGAACCCTGTAGGTGTGTTATATAGGAATAAAGTGTCACTGGCAACACTTGAGTTTGAACATAGATCACCAGTGAGCAAACACAGGTGATCCCATTATTGAATTAAGTGGATCACGTGACCAGAAAGGAAACGCATAAATAGGAAGTTGCATGACGTCTAACTGATCACTCATTTCTATTCTATCCTCTATTACTATATGGATCGTCATTTCTATTCTATCCTCTATTACTATATGGATCACTATTTCTATTCTATCCTCTATTACTATATGGATCACTATTTCTATTCTATCCTCAATTACTATTTGGATCACTATTTCTATTCTATCCTCTATTACTATTTGGATCACTATTTCTATTCTATCCTCTATTACTATATGGATCACTATTTCCATTCTATCCTCTATTACTATATGGATCACTATTTCTATTCTATCCTCAATTACTATTTGGATCACTATTTCCATTCTATCCTCTATTACTATATGGATCAATATTTCCATTCTATCCTCTATTACTATATGGATCACTATTTCTATTCTATCCTCAATTACTATATGGATCACTATTTCTATTCTATCCTCAATTACTATTTGGATCACTATTTCCATTCTATCCTCAATTACTATTTGGATCACTATTTCCATTCTATCCTCTATTACTATATGGATCACTATTTCTATTCTATCCTCAATTACTATTTGGATCACTATTTCCATTCTATCCTCTATTACTATATGGATCACTATTTCCATTCTATCCTCTATTACTATATGGATCACTATTTCTATTCTATCCTCAATTACTATATGAATCACTCTTTCCATTCTATCCTCTATTACTATATGGATCACTATTTCCATTCTATCCTCTATTACTATATGGATCACTATTTCTATTCTATCCTCAATTACTATTTGGATCACTATTTCTATTCTATCCTCTATTACTATATGGATCACTATTTCTATTCTATCCTCTATTACTATTTGGATCACTATTTCTATTCTATCCTCTATTACTATATGGATCACTATTTCTATTCTATCCTCTATTACTATTTGGATCACTATTTCTATTCTATCCTCTATTACTATTTGGATCACTATTTCTATTCTATCCTCTATTACTATTTGGATCACTATTTCTATTCTATCTTCTATTACTATTTGGATCACTATTTCTATTCTATCCTCTATTACTATTTGGATCACTATTTCTATTCTATCCTCTATTACTATTTGGATCACTATTTCTATTCTATCCTCTATTACTATTTGGATCACTATTTCTATTCTATCCTCTATTACTATATGGATCACTATTTCTATTCTATCCTCAATTACTATTTGGATCACTATTTCTATTCTATCCTCTATTACTATATGGATCACTATTTCTATTCTATCCTCTATTACTATATGGATCGCTATTCTCTATACTATTCCCTATTTCTACACTATTCACTGTACTGATTACTATATAGAGGTTACTATTTGAGTGAGTATTATTGAACAAGTACTATTAGTTTAAGTATTATTTGAAGGCATCTGATACCAGTATTGTTGAATGGCGTTACTATAGTTGTATCTGCAATTACAAAGTCTCTACTACAACGAACATTACAAAAGTGACAATGAATATTCACTGACATCACAAAAGTGACAATGGGTGTTCATTGAATCACAAAAAGGTTTCAGCGAGGATCATCCTTCTTAAAACCATGTAGACTGGCATTACAAAATTACTACTGTACTAAATACTAGAAACCACAACACTTGAGGACTACTAATAGTGGCGCCAACTAAAATGGATAGCACATATGACTCAAAGAGATAATAATCATATAATTTAGATGCTGATGATCCCCACATCTTTTAGTCTGACTAGAAGTAGTACATGCAACAAGGCCAAATAGTGTGCAATGGATAAATTGTCTTCTAAATTATGCAAAAATGAAAATAACACTGACATCTCATTTTAACAGATATATTTACCAAAATTACACAAAAATATCTTGAAATACTAAAGAGTCAATTGATTCAATGAAATTACCATTGGCTTCAAAATCTCCTGCAACTCTTCTGGACGGTCTCCTTGTGTAAGTTGGTGAATGCTGCTATAATCCTTGCCTTCAGTTCATCTTTGGTGTTACAAGGAGTTTTGTTGGTCTCTGACTCAACTGCACCCTACATATAAAAATGAAGTGGTGGCAGTCTGGGGAGTTAGGTGACTAGATATAAGGGGTGATGTGGCTGCATAAATTGTCTGACAGCCACGACTGGGTTCTCCTGCTTGTGTGGCATGGTGCAGAGTCCTGTTGTCAGACATAGGATCTTCCAGCAGCCACCCTCTTGACCCATGGTAGCATTACCTCCTCAAGGCACTTGATGTAGACCTCTGTGTTGAATCTGAGTCCCTGTGGGAATATGAATGGAGGCATAATGTCACCATCACTAGTGATCACTCCAAATGCATTCATAATCACCATTAGACTCAGTCAACGCTTTCTCTGCACTATCCCCAGATTGACACCTAAACACTCAGAAATATTTGTATTGGAGCTTCTGGCATGAGTGCAAAGCAGTATAGCATACTGTTTCCAAATTTTTGGCATAGTGAATTGTGTCATGTTACTTTTTTTCTCTCAGACAGTGACCAACAGACCATACTATACTGTGAAGTTGACAAAATCAAAAACAAGCAACACACATGTGTGAAATTAAAAATATAAAATGGCAACAATTTAACCATCGCATACTGTAGATTAATGTACGGTCATGGTGATTTTTAATTTCAGAAATTTAGACCAGAGCTGCCAGCATGAATTACAAGTACCTAATTGGGCTGCATTTGAAAGCTCAGTACTACTAAATTTTAAATTGATTTTCTTATGAGGACCCCAAGTTAACCCAACTTATGTATTTTTTTTTAAATAAGACCAAAAGTTGCAAGTCATAAGATTCAAAAGCAAAACAATTTAAGTATCTGAGAAATGTTTTAACAGAGGATAAAGAATGTGACATTGAAATCTGAAGGCAAATTGAAATAGTGAAACATACCTTCAAAAAGCTAAGCAAATTATTTAGAAATAGAAGAATTTCATTAGAAACAAAGAAAAGAGTACAGAACTGTTACGTATTATCAGTCCTCCTATATGGCAGTAAATGCTGGACAATCTCTTCACAGATGAAGAAGAGACTTGAAGCAACAGAAATGTGGTTATACAGGAGGATGCTAAGAACCCCATGAACTGAACATATGAGCAATGATGAAGTTCTACAGAAAATGGAAATAAAAATGATACTTATACTCAAGAAGAGGTAGTTGAAATTTCTAGGGAACATAATGAGTAAAAAAAGCTCAGAAATTTGATACTCTCAGGACATTGAAGAGGGATCAAAAACTTGAAGAGTTGCTAAATGGAATTAATTGAAATTGAGATATCGCAAAAAGGCATGGTATGTGGAATTAGAACAAACAATGGACTAAATAAAAGGTTCAGCTCAAAATTCCAAAGCATATCATCTGACAAAGGGCAATGTGTACAATTGTCGAAACATCATGAATATGGCAATGAAGATGAGTATAACAATCTGAACAATGGAAATATTGTAAATAGTTACAATACCTCATCTCAGAAATATAAACAAATGTAGATGGAATTGATAATGAAGAGATATTATCTTGATTAAATATATCAACTCAGAATCATTTGTTTCTTTTCTATCTTCAAATCTTTTGTTCCAACCTAATACAAGATGATGTACATTGTCATGCCACAAAATCACTAGTCGACTTCTTTACCTAGAAAAAGTATTTTCTCTTCCAATGCAGGATTCACACAAGTCAATTGCTCCTTATGCCATTATGTAGTGACACTTTGTCCAAGTTCCAGTAATTCATAATAAAGAATCCTCTTTTAATTCCATCAGATACCATTTCCTTCAATCGATTTAATTTAGATTGAGGTGTTGTAGTTTGTAGTTTGTCCATGATTTTTCATTGGTACTGTTGTGGATTCGCATGAAAAAAATACATTTTTTATTGCCAAAGATTATTAATGTATTTTATGGCATTGAATTAAAAAAAAGAAAGACAAGTGTTTAAACATTGACCAATCTTCTTTTCCATAAGTTCATGTGAAATCCAGTTTCTGAAAATTTCCTAAGTATTCCAGTTGATTTGTGGCACAAGCGGTAAAGAGATGAGTAAATTTCAAAAGCTCTTCTAAGATTTCCCTAACATTGTGCAAAAGCTAGTGCAGGGAACTTTTGTATCATCCTAATAATTTATTTTTCTAAAGGAAAAGTTGAGTTGGATTTAGGGTGAGAGTTAGGGATAAAGCTGTTTCCTTTGAAGTCAGGTCCAAATATTAAAAGGCAGCACTGCTTAGAGGTAAGAAAATTCAAGGAAGCAGCATTCATAAGCTAAATGTAAAATTGTATAAGCCAGATCAGTGTGAAAAACTGCTTCTTGGTCTGACCCACTTCCCCAAAATCTGATGAAATGATCGATCAGATTTTATGAAAGTGAAATATGTAATTCACACCAGGAAATACCTGAGGCCTGAATCAAATTTAAGGTCCACCAGGAACCTTGATCTAATTTTTGGTGACCCCAGTATGTACTGGGTTCACCCTAAGAGATAGCACACTAAGTATTGTACTCAATGTCACCGCAAAAGGTCAAGAGACCTAGGAAGCCCAGTGGTTGAGCTAGAAGGTGACCTCAAAGGCACCAAATGCAGAATTGAATCTCAAAAAATATCAAAGAGTGCACCAACATAAATAAGGAAGTGAACCCAACTGAACTCAGGATATACACACATAAGACAACCACTTAACAGGAAATTATATAAACATCCAATATATGTGAGGAGAGACAGTATTCCTCACATCCTTGAAAGAAGATCAAACATTTAAAGAAAGATCCAAAACCACATACCCTTGATTTGGCCAATGTTGATTTGACAGAGTTCAGAAGTGAATAAACAATTATTTTACATATGAAAAATTTAATCTCATATTCTTCTAAGTCACTACTAACATAATATTACCAAGAGTGATCAGGGGACTAGTGTGCCAACCAGGGGTGCTTAGGTATTAATCGTCAGGTCAGTCGTCAGGGTATAAGACACAAGGTGACTTTTAGAGGAGAGTTTTCAATGAGTGCATCTTCGATAGCAAGAAATTCAGAACGAAAATCTTTTTAGTGCTAAAAGAAATTGGCAGATATATTTATGGTAAAACCTATTTGCTGAAATTTTATCAATCAAACAATTTTAATATAAAAAAGAAAGTAATTCTGAAAAAAAAAACCCAAAAAAACTACAATGCATTTCTACTGCAAAATTATGTACAATGAATTTCTTCTAAAAAACCGTCAGCAATACATTTACAAGATATAACAATTTAATTCCCAAAATGACCACAACATGTCACTAGAGTAATGAGTAAAAATTTATACCCTTAAACATCCAGATATGTTTCAACTTCTGCTTTCTTGAGACACGGACCAGATGAGTCATTCATTGCCAAGCAGTAGAGGAAGTTGTACATGCTCAATTTAAATTCAATATATTTTAGCAGCAATTGTTCTTGTAAACAATCCTTATTAAAAAGCATAGATATTTTGTGTCAATCAGTTTCATTAATCATTTTTTCTAAAATATGAATAAATTTTTGCAAATGTGTCTTTGTAGATGTAAATATAGCTGAGATTTGAGTTAAAATTTGACATGAATTGAAAGCTTCGGCCTAATACAGGTTCAGGTTTTTTTTAGTTACATGAGTCATCATTAGATATGTAAGGAGAAAGAAAATCAGTTGTATTTTAAGCAGTGTTTTAAAAGTATCATTATTTTTTTTTACAGTAATGTTCACCCTGTACAAGGCCCAAAAGCCACTTGAGGTAGAGGGTTACAGAGTAAGTGGTAAGAAGCATATGGGGATATGTGGGGAAGATAACAGTTAACCCTACACGTGAACAAGTTAGGCTTGTTGTGATAGGGGAAGTATCCTCTTGGGAGTCAGTTCCACAAAGAAGCAGTTTGTAAGAAGAAGCTGTTTGAGTGGAATTACATCATGAAGGGAACGAGGATGGTTCACTACAATATGAATGCTATGGCGAGTCTTTGCCATGAAGCTTCGAACTGGTAGAACTAAGGAATATAATTCTTCTGAACACTTACCATGGAAATAGCAAAAGAAGAGTATTTGTCTATGTTTCTGAGAGGAAGTATTGTAATTATTTACATTGTTGGGACTGCTGTCCTCATCTTTGTTGCCATATTCATGACTTTTCAGCAATTGTACGCTCCGACCTTCTTCAGGATCTGTTTATATTTCTGAAATAAGGTTTTGTAATTATTTACACTATTTACATTGTTCAGACTGTTGTCCTCATCTTTGTTACCATATTCACAATGTTTTGACCATTGTACACTTAAGACACATGGCCCAGTGGATAAAAGTGTTGGTTGGATCCAGTGACTTGACCTAAAGAGTTGTGAGTTCAATGGTGAGCAAAAACTTGGAGAGGGAGATAACTGAAGAGGCATGGCACGTGGAACTAGAAAAATATAACCTGGTGGATGAAATAAAGAGTTCAGTTTAAGATTCCAATCACCTGAAGAAGACCAGAGTGTACAATGACTGAAACATTGTGAATATGGCAACAAAAATGATGAAAACAGTTCGAACAATGTAAATAGTGTAAATAATAGCAACAGAGTAGCAAGAAGCTTGCAATCTTTCATTGGTGGGAGAAGAGTTGTAGGATGGAAAATAATCATCAACAAGAACACAGAAATACTTTTGGACTCTATCAAGACTGGAAAGTGAAGACTGGGTAGCTCCATCCCATATATGGCAGCAGTATGCCATTTTCAGCCCGATCTGGTTGTTGTAAAGGCAGAGGATAGCAGAGACACTTTTGGGCTCTATCAAGACTGGAAAGTGAAGACTGGGCAGCTCCTACTCATATGTGGCAGCAGAACTTCATTTTTGGCCTGATCTGGTTCTTGTAAAGGCAGAGGATAGCGGAGGTGCTTTTGGGCTCTATCAAGACAGGAAAGTGAAGACTGGGCAGCTGTTGCCCATATATGGCAGCAGAACTTCATTTTTGGCCTGATCTGGTTCTTGTAAAGGCAGAGGATAGCGGAGGTGCTTTTGGGCTCTATCAAGACTGGAAAGTGAAGACTGGGCAGCTGTTGCCCATATATGGCAGCAGAACTTCATTTTTGGCCTGATCTGGTTCTTGTAAAGGCAGAGGATAGCGGAGGTGCTTTTGGGCTCTATCAAGACTGGAAAGTGAAGACTGGGCAGCTGTTGCCCATATATGGCAGCAGAACTTCATTTTTGGCCTGATCTGGTTCTTGTAAAGGCAGAGGATAGCGGAGGTGCTTTTGGGCTCTATCAAGACTGGAAAGTGAAGACTGGGCAGCTGTTGCCCATATATGGCAGCAGAACTTCATTTTTGGCCTGATCTGGTTCTTGTAAAGGCAGAGGATAGCGGAGGTGCTTTTGGGCTCTATCAAGACTGGAAAGTGAAGACTGGGCAGCTGTTGCCCATATATGGCAGCAGAACTTCATTTTTGGCCTGATCTGGTTCTTGTAAAGGCAGAGGATAGCGGAGGTGCTTTTGGGCTCTATCAAGACTGGAAAGTGAAGACTGGGCAGCTGTTGCCCATATATGGCAGCAGAACTTCATTTTTGGCCTGATCTGGTTCTTGTAAAGGCAGAGGATAGCGGAGGTGCTTTTGGGCTCTATCAAGACTGGAAAGTGAAGACTGGGCAGCTGTTGCCCATATATGGCAGCAGAACTTCATTTTTGGCCTGATCTGGTTCTTGTAAAGGCAGAGGATAGCGGAGGTGCTTTTGGGCTCTATCAAGACAGGAAAGTGAAGACTGGGCAGCTGTTGCCCATATATGGCAGCAGAACTTCATTTTTGGCCTGATCTGGTTCTTGTAAAGGCAGAGGATAGCGGAGGTGCTTTTGGGCTCTATCAAGACTGGAAAGTGAAGACTGGGCAGCTGTTGCCCATATATGGCAGCAGAACTTCATTTTTGGCCTGATCTGGTTCTTGTAAAGGCAGAGGATAGCGGAGGTGCTTTTGGGCTCTATCAAGACTGGAAAGTGAAGACTGGGCAGCTGTTGCCCATATATGGCAGCAGAACTTCATTTTTGGCCTGATCTGGTTCTTGTAAAGGCAGAGGATAGCGGAGGTGCTTTTGGGCTCTATCAAGACTGGAAAGTGAAGACTGGGCAGCTGTTGCCCATATATGGCAGCAGAACTTCATTTTTGGCCTGATCTGGTTCTTGTAAAGGCAGAGGATAGCGGAGGTGCTTTTGGGCTCTATCAAGACTGGAAAGTGAAGACTGGGCAGCTGTTGCCCATATATGGCAGCAGAACTTCATTTTTGGCCTGATCTGGTTCTTGTAAAGGCAGAGGATAGCGGAGGTGCTTTTGGGCTCTATCAAGACTGGAAAGTGAAGACTGGGCAGCTGTTGCCCATATATGGCAGCAGAACTTCATTTTTGGCCTGATCTGGTTCTTGTAAAGGCAGAGGATAGCGGAGGTGCTTTTGGGCTCTATCAAGACTGGAAAGTGAAGACTGGGCAGCTGTTGCCCATATATGGCAGCAGAACTTCATTTTTGGCCTGATCTGGTTCTTGTAAAGGCAGAGGATAGCGGAGGTGCTTTTGGGCTCTATCAAGACTGGAAAGTGAAGACTGGGCAGCTGTTGCCCATATATGGCAGCAGAACTTCATTTTTGGCCTGATCTGGTTCTTGTAAAGGCAGAGGATAGCGGAGGTGCTTTTGGGCTCTATCAAGACTGGAAAGTGAAGACTGGGCAGCTGTTGCCCATATATGGCAGCAGAACTTCATTTTTGGCCTGATCTGGTTCTTGTAAAGGCAGAGGATAGCGGAGGTGCTTTTGGGCTCTATCAAGACTGGAAAGTGAAGACTGGGCAGCTGTTGCCCATATATGGCAGCAGAACTTCATTTTTGGCCTGATCTGGTTCTTGTAAAGGCAGAGGATAGCGGAGGTGCTTTTGGGCTCTATCAAGACTGGAAAGTGAAGACTGGGCAGCTGTTGCCCATATATGGCAGCAGAACTTCATTTTTGGCCTGATCTGGTTCTTGTAAAGGCAGAGGATAGCAGAGACACTTTTGGGCTCTATCAAGACTGGAAAGTGAAGACTGGGCAGCTGTTGCCCATATATGGCAGCAGAACTTCATTTTTGGCCTGATCTGGTTCTTGTAAAGGCAGAGGATAGCGGAGATGCTTTTGGGCTCTATCAAGACTGGAAAGTGAAGACTGGGCAGCTCCTACTCATATGTGGCAGCAGAACTTCATTTTTGGCCTGATCTGGTTCTTGTAAAGGCAGAGGATAGCGGAGATGCTTTTGGGCTCTATCAAGACTGGAAAGTGAAGACTGGGCAGCTCCTACTCATATGTGGCAGCAGAACTTCATTTTTGGCCTGATCTGGTTCTTGTAAAGGCAGAGGATAGCGGAGATGCTTTGGGGCTCTATCAAGACTGGAAAGTGAAGACTGGGCAGCTCCTACTCATATGTGGCAGCAGAACTTCATTTTTGGCCTGATCTGGTTCTTGTAAAGGCAGAGGATAGCGGAGGTGCTTTTGGGCTCTATCAAGACTGGAAAGTGAAGACTGGGCAGCTGTTGCCCATATATGGCAGCAGAACTTCATTTTTGTCCTGATCTGGTTCTTGTAAAGGCAGAGGATAGCAGAGACACTTTTGGGCTCTATCAAGACTAAAAAGTGAAGACTGGGCAGCTCCTACTCATATGTGGCAGCAGAACTTCATTTTTGGCCTGATCTGGTTCTTGTAAAGGCAGAGGATAGCGGAGATGCTTTTGGGCTCTATCAAGACTGGAAAGTGAAGACTGGGCAGCTGTTGCCCATATATGGCAGCAGAACTTCATTTTTGGCCTGATCTGGTTCTTGTAAAGGCAGAGGATAGCGGAGGTGCTTTTGGGCTCTATCAAGACTGGAAAGTGAAGACTGGGCAGCTGTTGCCCATATATGGCAGCAGAACTTCATTTTTGGCCTGATCTGGTTCTTGTAAAGGCAGAGGATAGCGGAGATGCTTTTGGGCTCTATCAAGACTGGAAAGTGAAGACTGGGCAGCTGTTGCCCATATATGGCAGCAGAACTTCATTTTTGGCCTGATCTGGTTCTTGTAAAGGCAGAGGATAGCGGAGGTGCTTTTGGGCTCTATCAAGACTGGAAAGTGAAGACTGGGCAGCTGTTGCCCATATATGGCAGCAGAACTTCATTTTTGGCCTGATCTGGTTCTTGTAAAGGCAGAGGATAGCGGAGGTGCTTTTGGGCTCTATCAAGACTGGAAAGTGAAGACTGGGCAGCTGTTGCCCATATATGGCAGCAGAACTTCATTTTTGGCCTGATCTGGTTCTTGTAAAGGCAGAGGATAGCGGAGATGCTTTTGGGCTCTATCAAGACTGGAAAGTGAAGACTGGGCAGCTGTTGCCCATATATGGCAGCAGAACTTCATTTTTGGCCTGATCTGGTTCTTGTAAAGGCAGAGGATAGCGGAGGTGCTTTTGGGCTCTATCAAGACTGGAAAGTGAAGACTGGGCAGCTGTTGCCCATATATGGCAGCAGAACTTCATTTTTGGCCTGATCTGGTTCTTGTAAAGGCAGAGGATAGCGGAGATGCTTTTGGGCTCTATCAAGACTGGAAAGTGAAGACTGGGCAGCTGTTGCCCATATATGGCAGCAGAACTTCATTTTTGGCCTGATCTGGTTCTTGTAAAGGCAGAGGATAGCGGAGACGCTTTTGGGCTCTATCAAGACTGGAAAGTGAAGACTGGGCAGCTGTTGCCCATATATGGCAGTAATACTCCATTTTTGTCCTGATCTGGTTATTGTAAAGGCAGAGGATAGCGGAGATGCTTTTGGGCTCTATCAAGACTGGAAAGTGAAGACTGGGCAGCTGTTGCCCATATATGGCAGTAATACTCCATTTTTGTCCTGATCTGGTTCTTGTAAAGGCAGAGGATAGCAGAGACACTTTTGGGCTCTATCAAGACTGGAAAGTGAAGACTGGGCAGCTCCTACTCATATGTGGCAGCAGAACTTCATTTTTGGCCTGATCTGGTTCTTGTAAAGGCAGAGGATAACGGAGATGCTTTTGGGCTCTATCAAGACTGGAAAGTGAAGACTGGGCAGCTGTTGCCCATATATGGCAGCAGAACTTCATTTTTGGCCTGATCTGGTTCTTGTAAAGGCAGAGGATAGCGGAGGTGCTTTTGGGCTCTATCAAGACAGGAAAGTGAAGACTGGGCAGCTGTTGCCCATATATGGCAGCAGAACTTCATTTTTGGCCTGATCTGGTTCTTGTAAAGGCAGAGGATAGCGGAGATGCTTTTGGGCTCTATCAAGACTGGAAAGTGAAGACTGGGCAGCTGTTGCCCATATATGGCAGCAGAACTTCATTTTTGGCCTGATCTGGTTCTTGTAAAGGCAGAGGATAGCGGAGATGCTTTTGGGCTCTATCAAGACTGGAAAGTGAAGACTGGGCAGCTGTTGCCCATATATGGCAGCAGAACTTCATTTTTGGCCTGATCTGGTTCTTGTAAAGGCAGAGGATAGCGGAGGTGCTTTTGGGCTCTATCAAGACAGGAAAGTGAAGACTGGGCAGCTGTTGCCCATATATGGCAGCAGAACTTCATTTTTGGCCTGATCTGGTTCTTGTAAAGGCAGAGGATAGCAGAGGTGCTTTTGGGCTCTATCAAGACTGGAAAGTGAAGACTGGGCAGCTGTTGCCCATATATGGCAGCAGAACTTCATTTTTGGCCTGATCTGGTTCTTGTAAAGGCAGAGGATAGCGGAGATGCTTTTGGGCTCTATCAAGACTGGAAAGTGAAGACTGGGCAGCTGTTGCCCATATATGGCAGCAGAACTTCATTTTTGGCCTGATCTGGTTCTTGTAAAGGCAGAGGATAGCGGAGATGCTTTTGGGCTCTATCAAGACTGGAAAGTGAAGACTGGGCAGCTGTTGCCCATATATGGCAATAATACTCCATTTTTGTCCTGATCTGGTTGTTGTAAAGGCAGAGGATAGCGGAGACGCTTTTGGGCTCTATCAAGACTGGAAAGTGAAGACTGGGCAGCTCCAGTCGATATACGGCATTATATTTTTGTTTGAAAGTTAAATCCAATGCAGTAGAAATCATATGTCAGCAACATGTAATGGTGACATGTAAATATGTGTATTTTTTTTTGTTATACATTCAAGAATACAGTGATTTAGACGGTAGTCATTTTTATTACTATTTTAATTTTTAAAAAGAGATAAATAAATTTAATAGACATGAAATGTCTAAAAATTTCAGAAGAGGGGAGAAAAGGTATATGCACCATGATTTTATGACTTGTAACCTTGACATGTGCATAAGCTTGATAAATACATGTCAGTATAAATCTGATTCATAGGTAAGAAGAATAAACTAATAGGTACATCAAAATTATGGTAAGATGGATATTATTTTACATGGATTTAAAGGCCAGTTTAAGAAATAAGAGGATTATCCAGATATGCTTAATTCCGTCAGCCTATTTTATGCATTCAGCAATTCTATTCTGGGAACAGGTTTCATATTTCTAGCTTCTAGAAAAAAGGAAATATACTAGAATCTGGTATTTAGGAAACAGTATAGCCTGAGCAGTGAGCTATAAAATGGAGGCATCCAAATAGCTAAATTTCTGGGCTTGCTCTATCTAGGAAATGTTATCACAGACGATTGAAAATCTGACACAGAATTCTGAAGGTGTATTGGAAAAGCAAAAGATACTGAACAAAGTATTAAGAAATTTTGTCAGAATGTGTTCGGCAATTCAATTCTGGAAACAGGTTTCATATTTCTAGCTTCTAGAAAAAATGAAATATACTAGAATCTGGCATTGGTCAAGATTTTTAAGAAACAGTAGCGCAAGCTGTGAGCTATGAAATGGAGGCATCAAAATAAAGCAAGTACAGAAATTTAGCTTTCTAGGAAGTATTATCACAGATGATAGAAAACCTGACACAGAATTCTGAAGGTATATTAGAAAAGCCATTTCATGTTTGATAATTCAATTCTGGAAATAGGTTTCATATTTTTAGCTTCTAGAAAAAATGAAATATACTAGAATTTGGCCTTGATCAAGATTTTTAGGAAACAGTAACCTGACCTGTAAGCTACAAAATGGAGGTGTCAAAATAAAGCAAGTGCAGAAATTTCGCTATCTAGGAAACATTATCACAGATGTTAAAAAACCTGACATAGAATTCCGAAGGTGTAATGGAAAAGGGAAAGGTATTAAGAAACAAGAAAATTTAATTAGAAATTAAGAAAATATCACTGAACTGCTTTAATATCAATTCTCCTGTATGGCAGTGAATGCTGTATAATTTCTATATAGATGAAATGAGGTTTTGAGTCAAAAGAGATATGCTTCTTCAGAAGGAGGCCAAGAATGGTACAATGGATAGAATGTGAACAATGAGAAAATTTTAAGGGAACAAAAAGGACATTTTGACATAGAATCAGAAAGGGATAGTTTCTTCTTTTAATAATTGTTTTTTAAAAAACTCCCCTTAAAAGAAAGTGTGATAAACAAACTTAGTCCCTTGTATTATTTTTTTATTTACCTATTAATTATTTTTATATAGTTTTACATTTCTTTTTTATCATATAAATTTTTATAAAATTGTTGTAATTTTGGCTAATCCTCGTCGCCAAAATGTTGTAACCTAGGGAAGGTTGGTAATGAAAGATAATACTTAGGACAAGAATAACACATATAAGATTCACCAGTGGTGTGTAGAAGAAGTAATCAACTGCTAGAAGTGAGTCAAGTGAATTCCAAAATGAATCTTTAACTACAGACCAACATACAGTATTTGCTACTGTATTTATGTGAATGGGGACATACCCATTATTGTCCGTAAGTATGCTACAACAAAAACCAAGAGTAAAAAGGGAAGAGGAAACCAATGTGAAACCTACCTAAACAGTTTGTGTAGAATAGTGACTGGGAGGGATATTAAAAGAACAAATATTGTATAGGGTTACAAAGCATAGGAAGTTGTGGAGAGCCACTATCGTATACATCCTGAAGGCACACAGAACATAAAAGAAAAATATTAAGTTGACTGTTGTTTTTTATTGTAGTATGGATCACACCCTGGATCATGCAGGAATACACTTTGCACTCAGAGTGACGTTAGAGAAGCCAGGTACTAGATTGACTTGAGATGACTTAGCCGCTGAATACCAACCCATGGAAATTACTTATTACTCAACTTAATATTTATCTCACTTTAGATCATGCATAATACACTTTGCACTCAGAGTGACGTTAAAGAAGCCAGGTGCAGGGCTGAACTGAGTGACCTCCCAAATGTGGTCCATGTGACAAACCAGCTGCACTTGGGCTTTCAAGTATGGAAACAAACTATATGACAGAGATAGATTTCCAAACACTTACCCAAATGGCAAGACATTTCAAATGAGAATGTAAGGTCTACATTTGAATGAAGGGTTATGGGGGCGACACACGCACTGTCTGATAGAAATTGACAAAATATTGGAATGAAATAAAATGCTTACACTGTTCACATTGTTTAGACCTGTTAGCCTCATCTTTATTGCTATATTCACGATGTTTTGGCCAGTGTATGCTCCAACATTCTTCAGGAGATATTAGTTGGAATTTGAAGAAGGCTGGTGTGTACACCGACCGAAACATTGTGAATATGACAATAAAGATGAGGTCAAGAGTCCAAACAATGTGAATAGTGTAAATAGTTACAATACCTCACCTTAGAAATATAGACAGAAATAAAAGGTAATGTTAAATATAAGAGATTAAGTCTTGTGTTTTGAGTAACAGGCACAACAACATCATTATATTATTATTAGATGTAGCATTGCCAACAATTACTAGATTTTTTCTTACTAGTATTTCTTTTACTTTTTCATGCAACTTATCAGATTGTAATTCTACAGTCATAGGTACTGTATCTGATGGCATATAAGACACATGGGTGTATGAAACAACAGCCAAATTTCAGCAGAGCAAATCAAGAAAAAATTAGTAATTAGGAAAATTAGTAAAATGATTAGTAAATGGTACAACCTAGGCAATATTTATGAGGTATTATTTTAGTTAAACAAGCCATGATTACAATTAAATGAAAAATAATAGGAAAAAAAGGACATGAGCCTATAAAAACTTTATTATATCCTTTATACAATCTGTACAACCTGTGTGTTGTAAACATCTTATTGGAATAATTAGGATACAGTGTAACCCGGATATAAGAGAGATTTTCTCTGGTCCCAAATTAGAGCCTGTGTTAATGTATATATAATAGACCAAACCCGGATATAAGAGAAACCCGAATATAAGAGACTTCTTCTCTGGTCCTGACAACTCTCTTATATCCAGGTTACACTGTATAAAACTTCTGATTGTATTTATACCAATGCAACTGGAAGTTATCGCAAGAAAAATATTAATGAAACAAATATATTTTACAAATTTGAATTTATTGCATATAATTTTAGTGAAACAAAGTACTAATATTAAACATGATGAAATTAATATAATGAATATTACCAATGATATCACATGGTTTGTCCATAGTATTCTTAGCATTCATCTCTGTTGCTTCAAATCATCTCTTCATCACACTTTACAATTTTTTATAACAGGTTTACTTTTCTTGATTTATAAAGTGGTTATATAACTGAACGCCCTTAATCTTTATAGCTGACACAAACATAGGCTTATAGCCATATCACATTGAAACACCAGTTCTTGTACAGTCACTGAAGTTAAGCAATGTCAAGCCTGGTCTGTTCCTAGATGGGTGACTGCTTGAAAATACCAGGTTGTGTAAGCTTGGATTTGTGGGTGGTATAAGCCTTATAGCTATTTCATGTTGAAACACCAGTTCTTTAATGATCATTAAAGTTAAGCAACATCAAGCCTCGTCAGTTGCTAGATGGGTGACCACTTGAGAATACCAGGTGCTGTAAGCTTAGACGAGTGTGTGGTGTAATGGATAATGGCTTTGAATTGGAAATTGGGGAGCCAAGTTCCAATTCTAGTCAGGTTCATTATATGCATTTATGCAAAAATAGCCTTGGGAAAGGTATGAATCCACTTCTTCTTCCCAGCTATGGGTTAAATAGTAGAACTTTTATCAGTAAATCATTATCATCTCCAAAAAAAGAAAAAATTCTTACAATCTAAAAATATTTTCTGGTTTTAAATAACCTGCAAAAGGTTGATAAGCCATAAAAAACAATTCATTCAATTACACACACACAGAAAGAAAAAAAGAAAAAACAAATGCTGATAATTTCTGACACCAGGACAGCTGTGAGCTATCCAGACATATATCCCTATGCAATAACTGAACAATGTATCCACAGTACTATAAGAAGACCTTGGGAATGGCTGAAGCACCCAATTCCTTTCTGCTGGAAACTAGAACGAAAAAGATGATTAGATATGACCACTTGACGTCACACTATCACATTGCTATTGAACTGAATGGTATCATTTGTCTAAATTGATTACTTCTATTAATTTTCAAAATAAATAAAAAATTAATTTTTCATTATTTATCAACTAAAATGTTTACATAAGTCTTGAATATTCATGCCACATCTGTTTTGGTACTTCTGCTATGTATCTAGAGATTCTTGACAAGATCCAAAGAAGGATCAGCAAATTGCTTAAGTCTTTGGAAGACATATCTCACTATTCCTTTGCATCTTTTTATTTTTAGACACATTTTCTGTCCTCTGTTACTATAATACCCAATTACCCCTTGCTTTGGGTGAATTGACAGAAAAATAAATAAAAAATTTCTGGAAAAAATTATTTTAAGAGAAAGCAGCCATTATAGCTGTTGGTTGAAATTCATAAAAATGAATTTCAACCAACAGCTATAATGGCTGCTCAGTTGATGAATACCAAATGTTTCATTGTAGAGAAATGACTAATATTACTATAACTGTTACCATCTACTCAAACTCTCGTGGCTTGTTTTTAACTTTGGGCGAGCCTGTCTATGAACTCTTAATTAGTGTGCAGATGCATGAAAGAGTGTGAATGAATTCACACTGTGTAGATATCTTACCAACTTTGTATATTTATGTTGTAAAACTTTCAGATGTTTTATTTATCGACCAATTTTACCACTTCCCGCCCCAATGAAGATGGTATCAAGAAAGGTTGTCTACTGATAAATACGTCACAGTAAATTTTAGGTTTTTAAGTATGACACATTGGACACCTCGGCTATCTTCTGGCAATAGTTCAAGTAGTTTCCCCACCCATCACTGAATTTAAGATCTTGGTGTGTAAATGACACTAAAAAGGAAAAGTAGGTTAAGTCTGTCCAAATATCTTATATGTAACATCTACACAATTATATATTGATATGTAGTAGTTCATTTTATATGCATATATTGTGCACCAGAATGCTTCCTCAGTGATGTCTATTCTGGATTCATAGAAAGTTTCGAGCCTCCATGACATCAGATTTTCTTTCCCATGAGCCCAGCCGAAAGTGATAATTTCTCAACTAACATTCTGGCATAGCTTCCGCATAATTGCAAGATTTGTAACTATTTGTGCCTACTCAAATGTAATCAATTTATTCATTCCAATGTACGAATTTTGATCAACTGGGATAATAAAACTGTTGAAACTTGACTAATGCATGGAATAATAATGCAACACAAAATGTACTTAGAACAAAATGTATTGAAACAAGAAAGTGTACACAATATTTACATGTAGTCTTTTGTATATTCCTGGGAAGACCGTTCCTGGAGAATGTGTTGACTGAGTCGCCGTCGGGCAGAGTCGCTGGTTGAATCTCTTGATTCGTTCCCCCTCTTCCCGGTACCAACCATATTTATATGGTCGGTACTCCACTATGCAAATTAGGTGGATCCTACCACAACAAAAACTTAATCCTTACCTGACACTTAGTCAAGGCTAGTTTCATTTCATTTTTTTATTTTTTATTATTATACACTGTTGTATCCTTAAAGAAGGTTACAAACAGACAAAGATGGTACTCGAGTGAAAGGAATAGCAACATGGGCATAGATGAAAGAAAGAGAGGTTTATTGTAAAAGAGAATACACTACTGAAAGACAGGGAATCAGTTAGCAGGCTAGTAATTCCCGAAGCAAGTCTGCAGTATATTCAGTACTCATTATATATATCTACCGATATAGTCAGTCCACATATGCGATAGGGAGTGTGGGACATTCCATTACAACATACACATATAATGTACATCAAAATGCTTCCTGTCTATTCTGGGGTCATAGAAAGTTTTAAGCCTCCATGATATCAGACTTTCTCTCCATGGGCCCAACTGAGAGCAATCATTTTTTGACTAGTATTCTGGCATAGAATTGTAAACATTATTTGTCCTTATGCAATTGCCATCCTTTTGTTGTATACCCCCTTCATGCTTGGGGTAGTCACAGTGACACAGCACACTTGGTTCATTATCCCTCTATTTATTTAAAGAACCAATTAATTGCTTTTTCACTTGCATTTTACCAGATACACATGAACAGATCTTCCCAATTTTTTTACTCCCATTAATTTCCTATCGTTACTGTTATTGCTCATCTCATGTGTGTGCAAAACTCACCTCACAGCATCTCAAATTCTTCTGCCCTTGGCTGCCTCCGTGGGGAAAAACAACTACACCTGCTCAACATCTCCTAACTAATCCTTTACTGGCTCTACCATGGTTACAAGGAATTCTTCCTTAGCCACTACCGCAGATTAGCATCACACAAGCCACCTGACCAATTCCAGTAGGTCATCGTGGGATCCAAAAGTTGGCCCTGGTGGTATCTTAGGTTATATTTATTCGATATAAATACTTCATGGTGTACAGGCCCCCATTCTACTCCCCATAAATCACCAGTTCCATAACTACATAGCTAGGTGTGACCATTTCCACCCCAGGACACAGACCCAAACACATTTGGAAATCTGAAACCCTGCAAACTGAATCTACTTATTCCCACAACAATCAGCTGACTTACTTTTTCCACAAAAAATGAATTCTCAAAATTCAACAATTAACAACTCTGTTACAAAAATGAAAAAACAATCATTTGTCAGTTAATTACACTTAACAAAATAATTCTAAACTTAAAACATTTGAATGCACGCAAAATCATTAACAGTCCACAGAAATCACAGTGGGAATGCCCCATCACAAAATGCCATCAGTCTTTTTTTACAAAAAAAAATTTCCATTGCATTAATGTATGCAAATTCAGGCTTCCACATAGCCAATCACCAAAAAAAAACTGCTCAAATTTTTTTCTTAAGAGTGAAACTTTCATGGCCAGATTAAAACAAAATAAAAAATTGTAACTACAGCATATACAACATAAAATCATGCCAAACATGACCTTAGACAAGATATTTAAAGCATGCCAATCAAAATCAAACAATAAATTTCTGCACATGGTCTAAACTTTTGTAAAAGACAAAACAAACAAAATCTGTCTCTTGCTAAAATGTTTCATGAAAATTGAACTTGTCACATCAGTGTGTATGCATGAGTGTGGGTGTTCGTTCATTGTCCTTTCCTTCTTTCTTTTCCCTGCTTGTCCTTTTTTTCTATTGTCTGTCTATCAAAAAATGCCTTTTCCTCATTTTTTTCATTACTTCCTATTTTCGTTTGTTGCTTAGATCTGTGTGTGTGTGTGTGTGTGTGGCAGTAGAACAAAGTAATATCATCATACTTACAGGCTATCCAATATGTCTAAACAACTTTTTTTTCATATTCCCTTTTTTTTTTAAGTCCGCCCTCAAAAATCTTCTCCAAACTTTTCCACGTTGTGTTTTAACTCTGGTTCACTTGTGCCCTTCCAGCTGGTCACTATTCATCAAATAATGTATACCCACTTCATGCTAGGAATAGTCTAGGGGCAGTGATCATGGTTCACTCATAACGTTGCATCTTCTCTCTCTTTTCTTTCTTATCTCGGCTGGGTGATTGCTAGTTGTTTTTTAGTTGGGCAATAAATGAGAATTTCAACAAAAGGGATTTTTAACTTATCTATTTTATTAAACACATCAACGTATACATTTTTAACTATCCAGTGAGGTCACTCTATCACCCCTACTGGAGAGCAAGTTCCCCCGCACACAAAATTAACATGTCTGCATTCTTTGATGCGTAAAACTTAACTCCCCAAAATAACTATCTCTCTAACATTCCCATGTTTGGCTCCCTATTTTGTCTACCAGCTGACCCCAAGGTCAACCCCAGAAGGTCTGAGCCAAATACACTGCCACTAAAAACATAATAGTCAGAAACTATTATTTAACACTTTTATTCAATCCTACATAGGAATTTGACCAATTGGGATGTGTTTAATTTTTTATATAGACTGTTTGGAAAACTTCTATTTTGACATGTTTCACCGATGAACCAGTGTTATTAGAAAAAGAATTTTATTTCAACAAAATCAAGATTAGTAAGACAAAATGTAATTCACATTAAGTGGCTGATTACAATTTTGACCTGAAAAATGCCATTAAAAAAAGAATAATATTTGATAAAGCTTTTTTTAAAAATAATTTCATCCCATGCAAGGCAATAATGCCACTAAGGTGTAAAGGGTTACTGGGAGTGAAAGAGAATGCAGAGAAAGGATAATAAAAAAAAACAGAATTCAAAGGTGTTTTAAATAAAATATATTTTGTTGGTTACAATCTGTTTGGATTGACTGCTAAATATCACACCTCCCCTCCCCAAATTTATAGACAAATCCTACAGATGCATGCTGAGATTTCTTCTCAGTCTTATCATCACATTTTTTTTGTTTTTTTTTTTGCCTTGATGTCAGAAGGCTATGACCATTTGACTATTTGTCTTAGAAAAAACAAACGCTGATGATGACATTGTGCTAATGTTGAAAGTACTCGAAATAAATGAATATGTTTCAACATGGTAATTTTCTCTTTTCTTTTAATAAGGATACTAAGAAGCTTGTCTGTGAATATATACAGTTGGGTTGAATAAGTGATCATACAGCAAACAAATGCTTGTTATTCTCACTTATAGCAAATGAAAACCTCGAATAACAATGTTATATATGTATTTTGGGGCATAGAATCAGAATTTGAAATTTAAAATTAGAAATTCATCAATAAGTGATAGTTATGCAAATTTTTATATTTCGAATAGTGGAAAAAGTGTTTGTACAGTATCAATTTTTGCATTATAATACGGTAGATTTTGGTTGTACTTCAAAGTAGAAGATTCTAAACCATTCTAGAATATTCTCAATAACTCTATTGCAACATTCAGTTGGATCATTCTGCAGTCACTGTTCACTGATAACACTTCTAATAATGGCTAGACATAAGAAAATGACTTGTAAGAGCTAATTATTAAGCTATGGAACAATGGAAAAAGTTACAGAAACATCTCCAGTGACACGAACATACCTTTTTCAACAATTGGTTCATTTATTGCAAGATTTAAAAGACGTAATACTGTTGAGACCAAAGGCAGACCCGGTGCTCCCAGGAAGATCTCTCCCAGATTATGAAGAAAGTTGATGCGACAGGTCCAAAATAACCCAATGGCCATCAGAAAAGACCTTCAGAATGATCTGAGTTTGTCAGGAGTTAACGTAACAAGCAAACGATTAGTAATGAACTATGCAGAGACGGTATAAAGTTGTGCTCCCCAAGAAAGACACCACTCCTACTGAAACAGCATAGAGATGCCAGGTTGAAATTTGTGACAAAGCATAAAGATAAGGAAAATTCTTTATTGGGAAAGAGTTCTTTGGACAGATGAGAGTAAAATTGAGTTGTTCGGTCAGAATTCCCTGAATCATGTATGGAGGAAAGAAGCATATGTACACAAGAACACCATACCAACTGTCAAATTTGGTGGGGTTAGTATCATGGTTTGGGGCTGCTTTTTGATGTGAGGTATTGGCAATCTAGCAATTATAGATAGTAGAATGAATGCAGAAAAATATCAACAAATCCTAAACGAAAATTTATCGCTTTCTGTAGAGAATCTTGGGCTTCCTCCTGATTGGAGGACAATGATACCAAGCATACTGCTAAGAGTACAAAAATTGGCTTGCTAATAACAATGTTAACATCTTACAATGGCCCAGTCAGTCGCCGGATTTGAATCCAATAGAGAATTTATGGCGGTTTTTGAAAAATAGGATCTGTGACATAGGTCCAACAAACATCAAAAACCTGATGACAGTTACTCAGGAAGAATGGGACAAAATACCTACTAAAGTATGCGAATTGTTAATTAAAGACTACAGGAAGAGATTGGTTGCTGTTGAACTTAATAAAGGCTTTGCTACAAAATATTAAATGGAGAAAACATGTTTTTGTTTTGCTGTAAGATCATTTTTTAAACCCCTAAAAATTTAAATATTGCTATATTTTCTTAACCATGGAATATTATTTAGTTTTATATGCATACATTTTTAGTATGCAATCTGATACAGTAGATATATTCCTGTTCTCTTAATTTAATAGGTTACAAATAAAAATATGAAATATTTTCATGTGTACGATCACTTATTCAACCCCACTGTAAGTTTTGCCTATTTATTTTCAATAGGATCCTCATCCTATTGAAAATAAGTAAACAAAACTTTTTTAATTATTCACTGAGACATGTCTTAATGAAAACATGCTGCTGAAATATACGTTATATATATATATATATATATGTAGTGTCTCATATTATTTTAGTCTGTTTTTCTTCCTTCTCTTATTGTTCATTGCAAATTTTATCAATTCTGCTTATTGAGAATTTTGCTAATTATGCTTAATCCTGCCCACATACACTACACACATGCATGCACACACATACATCAAAACACACACACACACACACACATATTTATATAATTTACTTATACAAAGATGTATTGAATGCATTGTGATGTATTAATTCTCTGTGATTTAAAGATTTAAAGGCGGAAGTTCAACCTCCTATCCTTCCCTTTACAAGTACTTTTTAAAGCTGCTAATGAAAGACAAAGACACTTACTGTGAAATTTGCAAAGAAACAAGCATTTATTAATGAGACAAAAAATATTTTTGTGCCTTGTGTGCCTAAAACTATCAAAGCTGATTAACAGTTCTTTGCAATACAAATCTGTTTTCTCTTAGAAAACAACAGTTCATGAAAAGCAAATTTTTTCATTAACAAAGAAATTTTAACAACTTACTTTTAGAGCCACAGTTCATATAAATACATTTCTTAGCAACAAAAGAAATTTACTTAGAAAAGTTCACAAATAAAAATGATTTATCTATTCTCTCCCTGTTTCTATCTCAATCTGTTAATTATATCAATTTATCTCATATTTTACATGTATCATAGAATGAATGAACTATACATCCCATAATAAGAAAGCCATTCTATAACTACTTTGGGAAAATGGAAAAATTAAAAGAACAGACATCTAAAATTAGTTGTCAACATCAAATGCAAATGTTAATTCTTTGAAAATTTTCAGTTTACATGAAGCTCCCTTTCAAATCAGTCATTCAGTCAGTTATGTGCCATGTGTGATACTTGCTTCGGTGATCATGTATCTTTTGATACATGATTGACAAGGCAGGTTTTTACCCACAGTTAGTTGCCATTTCTTTCTGCAGTAGACCAGTTGTCATCCAAGGCTACAGAATGCAGACTGTCCTGCTATTTATCCATAGCTAGTGGGAGAAGAAAAGGATTAATACTTTTCCCAAGGGTATTAGCATGGAAGTGAATGTAAAGGATTCGATTGGAATTTGAACTCGGCTCTCCGATTCCTCAGTCCAAGCCACTTCCAAATGAGCACCATTAATCAATTATAGCCTTTAAAACAGTTTTTTAAAAGAAAGAGAAAACACAAAAAATATTGTAAATGTTAAAAAAAGAAAAAAATTCTGAGTGGCTTTTGTTCTGAATTTTCAATGTTTGATTAAGGACTTAAACGCACAGGAAATAAGATAGGACAAAATTAATAAAGTCAAAGTATACACCCTTGTGCAAATTAATTGAAACAAAACGAATAATTCCATTATTATTTACTATTTTTAGTATTTTTCCAATGAAACTTGACCCAGTGCACATGTTAGTACTTTGTATGTCCATACCACAAAGTTGTTCCTTGCAGACTGATCACAGATTCTCAATTGGATTTAAATCAGGAAAGTTTCCAGGCCAATCTATAGTAGTTTGATTTGCTCACTGGTAAGGTTTGCCAGTGTGTTCGTGCAGTGTTACAATTTTCATACACTTGAAGTAACATCCATCACAGACAATGGCCATAGGACAACTAATCAACAGTCAAGACAATAGTGTCTGTGTGTGATAAAAATCTGCTGCAATCATGGATGACGCAATATTTTTCAAGGACAAATAAATTTCATCGTACAACCCCAAAATAGTTTCATATTACTGCACACCACTGCAAATGATCTAATATGAGGAAAAAATAGAAATTGATTACACCCTGTCACTCCAGTGGGTCTAAAACTGACCGGATGGTGAAAGAAAGGAAACTAAAGCAGTTGTTTCATTTAATTTGCACAAGGGTGTACACATACCAGGTGTAACAGCAAAATTGTCCAAATTGTGTAAAAGCATGGGATAACTGTCCATCTAACAAAATGTTAAATATCTAAAAAAAAAACACTAAACTAATTGAGTTTCTTTTTTCCAAGTTTTAAGATAAGATGTTTAGCCATTTGTCATAAGAATCAATGAAAAACCCTTTGAGTTATTCAGCTAGAAAGTGAACAGGTTAAAATCATTTTTTACCAGCTCCACTATGTCTTCCCACCTGAGCAATGGTGGAGGAAAAAGATCATTCGGGCCTTCAGTAATGTTACCAACATTCATACTCTGGCTTCCATCTTCAAAGTCCATTAAAAAACTATCAAGAGAATGGTGAATAAGTTTAAGAAAGAGGGAACAGTAGAGAGGAAAACTGGATCATGAGGACACAACATTTCAACTTAGAGCTAAATACATTCTTATTGTTCAAAGTAGAGTCCAATAGTGTTATAAAAACCTCAGAGAAATCCAGTAAGATATCTTTAATCATTTCTAAGATACAACCGTTCAAAACTTAATCTAACAATTGGACAATTTTGCTGTTACACCCAATGTACCAATATATGTATATATACATATCACATACAAATTACATTCTGACCTAAAAGCCACTCCTTCTTATTACAGAAGGAAGGCTGTAAAATCTTAATTTGTATTTTCTCCAATATTTTAAATGAAAGTGTCTGACTCAGAACTGAGAAAATGCCTTCATGATAGGACAAAGCACATTTAAGGTTATGTACTTGTTGCTATCTATCACAGACCAAGATGTATTAACGCACACATGTAAATTATGAAGTTACCCTTTACAAATAGTAATTTACCTGTTTTCTACTCACTTTTTGCTAAAAAAATGTCGGTTTTAATGGCTATAATAAAATTTTGTGACTCCAAGAAACCCTATCATTAAGTAAAACTTAAAGCTGACATTAACAGCAAATATTTGTATCTTTATATTTTATTGGAAATAAATGTTTTACAGCCATTGTAAATTTCATTGAAGAAGCTCCAACTAATAATAAAAATTGTGTGTCTGTGTGCACTAAAAAAAGGACTTGATTCAAAGAAAATAAACATTGACAAACGACAAAGTTATAAAAGAGTAAACAAAAAAAAAAGGAGTGGTCAAGAAATTCAAAACCTGATACAGGTAAATGATATATATATATATATATATATATATATATATATATATATATATATATATAAAACCTTTAAGAAGAAGAGAATTTTATTGTTTTTTTTTTTTCTTACAGATGATAACTAGAATTTGGAGAAAAATAATACTGAAAAATGATAGCTAAATCGGGAGAAGCCAAGAGGATAAAAGAAAATAAAAATGAAAGGAAACAACATTGAAATTTTAAAATATGTTCCACTATACAGTGTCTGTTGAAAGCTATAAGCAGGACTGTATTAAATTTGTATGATGTAATAAATATAAACTTACAAAAGAAAACTGAAAATACCCATAATAAGGCAAAATATTCACAAAATATCTAATATTCTTGCTGATGGATGTTATGCACACAAGCATGAAAACTGTTCATATGTAACACACTAGTCTGAAGCTGTCATATGATTCCCTAATCACCACTGTGACATTAATCTGAATCTGCCGATCCACTCTCCTGATTGCATGGCAAAGGTCTGAAGGTAGCCACCTCTTACCTGGAAATCTTTGATTTGGCATTTTCATGTTAGTTTCATTGGCTGATTCTTTCATGCTGGTGTTATGGTCTAGAATTATGAGGATATTTCATCATTCTAAAAATAACATTGCCATCAGTGATGATAGAAAAGAAGAATATTTCATTATCCTACCATCATCATTATAAAAACGACCTTTCCACCACAAGAGAGCAGAGTAGATTATATGGTACCCTATAGCAGTAGTCAGTAGACTAATAGACAAGCAGTCAGTAGAAACACACGTTTGCCAGCACTCTGGAAGATTGAAAACAGACGATGTCAAACACCATCCTCACAAATGAAATTCTCAGAACTAAACCATGTCAAACGCCATCCTCACAAACAAAATTTTCAGAACCAAACCAAGTAACCACTGATTTTTAAACAAAAGATACATTGAGAACATTTTACACACACCAAACCAATATTCTGTAATTCACATCACAAAAAAGAAAATACAAACTCTTGCTATTTATGTCAACACATGTCTCAGGTTTTTGTTGTTTATATTATTGTTGTATTGTTTTAATTCATTTAATTTTCAATATAAGAAAAGTGAAAAGGATTCCTCCTACACTGCAAATATATATAGCAACAGAGTAATTACTTAACAACACTCAAATAATATGAAATCAAGAATGCTACTCCATCAATCCTAACTTACCTGTTACCCTGGTGTAGGACAACTTGAAAGACAGTGTCACATCCCAACACTAGGGTTGGAAAGACTTACACCCAAGTAAGTTTAAAGAAGACTTTTCTTCTTCATAAGGTAAGTTTACCTGTGTCAGGTACCAACCTGAATTTTATACCCTCTTGATATGGTTTTATATTGTAGATTTCCCTTCTCTTAGATTGTCTTCACTATAGTTAAGTAGCTGCATCTACTCCATATTTTTCATCACAAGGTAGTGATGATTTGAAATTAGTTTTCCTTTTCTGAGATGGACTGCTCTCCCAAACTAACAAATATCAACTACCCAATTAATATTAAGTATTTAAAAACATTTATACTTATTTAATTACTATGCTAAGGCATGTTCTGTCAGTGTGCATAAACATGTGGTAGGTATGTTTCACTAGAAGTTGACATAATGGGTTAGTATTATTTATTAAAGCATTGTTATGATCTCTGTTGTTGGGGTTACCAATTTATAGAAGAATATTTTTTTTTTATGAAGGAGGTCAAATCTAAGTTATTTATTTCAAGAGTTGTTTTGAGACCAGCAGTTGCGGAGATTAATACAATATTTGTATAGTCTGGCTGCTGTGTCTAGAGAATTAAAAAATTTTCCTAACAGCATGCAAAAAAAGGTACTTGGAACCATTTGTGTTTAAAATATTGATATTAGTGTTGTGCAGTAAACAGGTTTTCCGAGTTCCAGTAATTTGTATAAAAAGATGATCTTTGAATTCCACCACAGAGCACTGGAAAAATTTTCTCAATTATAACGTCCTTCCTAATGGTTTGGTCTCTGAAGTTATTTGTTAACATCCAGTCCTCTGAGTATCAAGCGATCAATGCAGGCATCACCTAAGGTTCGCTTCTCATTCCAATGCTCTTTCTACTTTACATAAATGAACTACCTGATCATTTGTGAATACCCTTCCTGATTATTTGTGAATATCTATGCTGATGCAGTGATATATGAGTGCACCTCCAAAATCCTAAATGGCATGTGATTTTTCCTCTAACCTTGCTCTAACAGCTAAGTCGGGGGAAAAACTGGATGGTCTCATTCTATGCCTCAAAAACCAAACTAGTGACATTTCACCATTGCCAATCAAACCCAGAACTTACACAACTCACAATAAATGGTTGTTCCCTTAGGGAGGCAATATCCCTTGAGCACCTCTTGGTAATTAAACAGAGCTCAGACCTCAAGTGAAACTTGTATATACAATCCATCGCTAAAGTTACTGGAAAAATGATCAGTTCTCTGTACTCCTCGTGCTATCCTCTACATTTACAAGAGCTAGATCAGGCTGAAAATGGAGTACTGCTGCCATAGATGAGCAAGAGCTGCCCAGTCTTCACTTTCCAGTCTCGATAGAGCCCAAGAGTGTCTCCGCTATCCTTGTCATTTACAAGAGTCAGATCAGGCTGAAAATGGTTTATTATTGCCATATATGAACAGTAGCTGCCTAGTCTTCACTTTCCAGTCTCAATAGAGCCCCAAAGTGTCTCTGTTATCCTCTGCCTTTACAAGAGCCAGATCAGGCTGAAAATGGAGTATTACTGCCATATATGAACAGTAGCTGCCTAGTCTTCACTTTCCAGTCTCAATAGAGGCCAAAAGTGTCTCTGTTATCCTCTGCCTTTACAAGAGCCAGATCAGGCCGAAAATGGATTACTGCTGCCATATATGGGCAGGAGCTGCCCAGTCTTCACTTTCCATTTTCAAAAAAGTTCAAAATCGTCTCCATCTCCTTGTGGGTGACGAACAATCTTCCACTCTACAATCCCTTTCTCACAGATGAGACATTGCAAGCCTCTCACTGCTTTATCACTATTTGCATGGACAGTATTCAGATGAATTACACTCCTTAGTTCCACCAGTCCTAATCTTCACAGTTAAGATCTGCCGTACCACGCACAATGTATCAAACCACCCTCATTCCCTTCATATTCCTTTGGTGAGATGTAAGTTCCACTTGAGCACCTTCTTCCAATGAATCACTGCATTGTGGAACTGACTCTCAAGAGGTTGCTTCCCTGATTGCTACAATTTTAAACTGTTTAAGTGTAGGGTTAACTGTTATCTTCCCAAGTCTAGGGTTAACTGTTATCTTCCCATTTAAGTAACATTGAATGCCAGACAGGGAAGTCTAGGGAATTAAAAACTGATGATCTACTAGGATTTTCATACACAACCATCTCTAAGGCTCACAGACTGGTTTTATCAATTTTATTGATGAAAGAAATTGGGGAAGGATGGCTAGACTGGTTAAAACTGATAGAAAGGCAACAGTTACTCAAATAACCACTCTTTACAACACAGGTATACAGAAGAGCATCTCTGAATGCATAACATATGGAACCTTGAAGCAGACGGGCTACAGCAGCAGAAGACAATGCTGAGAGCCGCACCTGTCAGAAAATGAACAAGGAGCTCATGGTATAATTCACTAAGGATCTCAAAAGTTCCTCAATAGAAGATTGGAAAAATGTTGCCTATTCTGATGAGTGTTGATTTCTGTTGTAATATTCTGAAGATCGGTTCAGAATTTGGCATAAACAACATAATAGTATGGATCCATCCTGACTTATATCAATGGTTCAGGTAAAAAAACAAAAAAAAACAAACAATAAAAGCAATGAATTAAACTCGAAAGTATTATTTAGCTAGTTTTTAAATAATTTCTTTTTTATACTTGTAATGAAGTATAAGAAATAAAATTATTAATTATTATTTGTTTTGAAAAAGTGTGTACAATTAAGAAAAAATTATATTATACCATTGTCTAATTAATATTAAAGATAGTTCATTTTCAAACATAAATACCAATTTTTTTATTATTGTACTGTTGGTGTTTTGCATTTTTTAATTTTCTCTAAATTTTTTGGTGCATATTTTATGAGTCAGCATTGACAATAGAAAACTACTGTTGTTGACCTATACCCTTGATGACAGCTCACTGGCATAAATAATTGGCATTTTCACTATGTTTTAAGCAAAAAGTAAGCATTACAAAATCCACTTAATTAATCTTTAAATTTACTTTGAAACACATATTTCAGACAAATATTGAACTTGAGATTTTGAAATTTGTTCACATTTTTCATCTATTATGGAGTGACAAGTGAATGTATCAGTATTTTAAAAATGTCTAAAACTTTATTTACACATGGGAATTTATTTTTTTCTTTTCACATGGATTAGCTAGGCTATTATCTTTCAAATAAAACCAAAATTTAACTTCAAAGAAGGTATTTAAATTATTTCAAATGCATTTTTCATTTTTTTCTTTCTTTTTTTTAAAAAGAAATCCATGGAATTAATAGATAAACATGAAAAATAACCTGTGGAGAGCTATGATTGCCCACATTGTGAAGGGATAATGATATAATAGAATAACCTGCCACCCCCATGAGTGGTGGCACTATAGGTGGGTAACCACCTATAAGTATCCATGAGGACATCGGATTGGAGGGTCAAGCTCGGATCTGCGAGACTAGCGGCCTTCCAATAGCAGCCGCACACAACTGTACTGACTTGCAATGACCATGCACATAACTAAAACTTCCTTGCTTGGTGTATTGGTTTCTACAATAAACCTATTACTATTTATCCACCGTGTTTTCCATTCCATATTCCTATTAGCATGGAATATAATAATTAATAAAAAAAAAAAAAATAGAAACTTAATCAAATATCGATTTATTTTATTTTATTTTGTGTTATTTTCATCCGTAGTGTGGTGACAAAATTAAAATTGCATTATCACCTGAAATAAAAAAAAAAATGAAACAAAATAAAAATTACTATACAACCACAAAAGAAATGAAAGGTCAAATGAAAATGGAAACTTTCTTTTTTGGTTAATTCTCTTGTTTGAGGGGTGGGCTCTGTCTTGTCACCGCCGAATTTAAATACATTACTAAAAGATGTGCACTATGGTTATTGGCTCTGAAAGAGAAACTGGAGAACTGAGTTTAAATTCCAGTCAAAGTCATTACATTCGCTTACATGCAAATACTCTTGAGAAAGATATGAATCCAAGTTATCTCTCCTCCCTCAGCTATAGGTTTAGTAGTACAGACTGGGTCCTATAGCCTTGTTAGCAACCAGTCTACTGCAGAAAGAAATGGCAACCTACTGTGAGAAAGTCTTCTGCCTAGACAGTCATGAACCAAAAGAGACATTATTGCCCAAGTGTGTATCACATATTGGTAATTAACCTACTGTCTCACATTACTAATTGTTGCCTAATCTTGCCAAAAGGCCACAAAATGCTTGTTTTGTTGTGCCTAAGCAAACAGACACCCCTACTGACCACTGTAGGTCCAGGTTTAATACTCTTTAACTTTGGTGATCAGATATATGTTAAACATTGCTTTTGACTTGAGCGGAAAGTGATAATATATTCAAAAGATTATTATAAGGTCCAAATGGAAAAAAATGAAGAGAGGTGATGTGATTGCTTCTAAAAGTAAAATTATTTGAAATACTAACTTTTCCTTGGATTCAAACCCATCCCATTTGCTAGTATTAGGGGTTTGGTTTGGTTTGGTTTGTTTTGTTTTACGGCATATCAACCTCAATGGGTTATTTAATGCTGACAAAATTTTTATTGCTGGTAATATTTTGTTTTGTCAAAAATCTATTTCTGGTAATAATTTTTTCCTTCAAAACTGTATTGTTGGTAATATTTTTTTTCAAAACTGTATTGTTGGTAATATTTTTTTTCAAAACTGTATTGTTGGTAATATTTTTTTCAAAACTGTATTGTTGGTAATATTTTTTTCAAAACTGTATTGTTGGTAATATTTTTTTCAAAAACGTATTGTTGGTAATATTTTTTTTCAAAAACATATTGTTGGTAATATTTTTTTTCAAAAACATATTGTTGGTAATATTTTTTTTCAAAAACATATTGTTGGTAATATTTTTTTTTTAAAAAATGTATTGCTGGTAATAATTTTTTTTTCTTCAAAAATTTATTGCTGATAATTGTTTACAAAGTATTTTTGGTATTAAAACCTATTTTTACACTTTCATAGTGTTTTGACCCCAGTTTAGGGGTTAACTATCTGCCCATAGCTGGACTCTAACAGGTGCTACCACCCCGGGTCATTGTGAACCTGGGAACACCAGCAATTAAGAGGTGGTTCCACACTCCTCGAAACCTCCTGATCAGAGGCCTTGCTGTTGGATGTAGTTTATCGTCTTACACAGGACGCCCCATTGTGGGGAGTCTTCCCCCTCTGTAGAAGTGCAGTCAGCATATTCTACAGCCCCAGCTTCCAGGGCAGGCTAGTATTAGGGGGTTTCTTTAGGGTGTCCCAGTGGTCCACTACTTGTGACCCAATGACTAGTGCAAAAATGTAAAAAGTAGTAAAATAAAAAAAGAAAATATATCCACAGCATACAACTCAAAGCAGGCTTGAATATTTCACAATATATATATATATATATATATATATATATATATATATATATATATATATATATATATATATATATATATATTAAAAAGAAGAGAGGTACCGCAAACTTTTTTGGTTGTAATGTGGGTTTTTTAAAAAAATATTATTCTTTATTTTTCAGTTTTACATAGTTTTACAACACGTGTTTCTGGTCTTACGACCGTCTTCAGATAAAGGGTGGAGATTTCCACATATTATTAAAAATAATTAATTTTTTTCCTTTATATTTTTCAATGTTAAATCTTCTCTACATTTTTTTTTTTTATGTATATCTAGTGTAAGGCATATAATGTACTTGACTGTGTAGGTAAGTCCATAAAATAATGAACTCTGGCGAATCAATCATGTTTAGTAGAAAAGAAGATCACAAAAGTTCCTAAGAGTATCACTTCAAACAAGTCTGTAAGCTCGTAAGTTATATATTTAATCCTTTCATCTCAAGCAAGGCAATAATGCCACTAGAATGCAATGGGTTAAAGTGAGAAGTCTTTAGTGAGGAGAAAGGACAATAAAAGGATAGGTCTCAGGAATACAGAAGATGGTGATTGGCATTGCATGAAAATTATTAAAGATTGTAGGTGGCAGGCATGGTGGAGTAGTGGATAGCGGCTCAGAGTGAGGAATCGGAGAGCAGAGTTTGAATTCCAGTTGAATCCATTACATTCACTTACGTGCTAATACCCTTGGGAAAGGTATGAATCCCCTTCTTCTCTCCCCAGTTATGGGTAAGTAGCAGGATAGACTGGGTTCTATAGCCTTGGATGGCAACTGGTCTACCGCAGAAAGAAATGGCAACCTACTGCGGGGAAAAATCTGCTTCGTCAGTTATGTATTGAAAGATACATGATTGCCTAAGGGTGTATCACGCATGGCACATAACTGATTGACTGAGGTAGCAGGGAAGCAAGAAACTGAAAGAGACTTCCACAGGCAAGAAGTGCGAGAAAAGAAACTATCAGAATAGAATGTATGGTTACATCTAGTTAGTTCAACAGTAGAACAGTGAGACCTAATTGCCAATCTAGTAGTACACTTAAATTCATGCAGTTGAATCACCAAGGAGGAAAACTTATTAAAACAATTGTCATGAAAATATTTGTAGAAAAGACAGAGGGAAGTCATGTCATGTCAGTGAGTAAATCACTGAAGTCAAAATGTCAAGTCAGGATCAATTACATTACAAACTCTTCTCTGGATTTTGTCAAGAACCTTAAGAACATTATATTTAGTGGGTATACATTTGAATAGACGTCTTTCTTTTTTTCATAAAAGAAAAAAAAGAATGGAAATTAAAATCTACTGACCTAGGGATTGAAAGTCTTATTAAAGAAATATATAATTTGTAAGGAATTGCTGGATTTTAATTTATTATCTGACATTACCATTCCTGTAAAATATACTGACCATAGTAATAAGAAATAATGCTGGATTTTAATTTATTATCTGACATTACCATTCCTGTAAAATATACTGATTATAGTAATAAGAAATAATGCTGGATTTTAATTTATTATCTGACATTACCATTCCTGTAAAATATACTGATTATAGTAATAAGAAATAATGCTGGATTTTAATTTATTATCTGACATTACCATTCCTGTAAAATATACTGATTATAGCAATAAGAAATAATGCTGGATTTTAATTTATTATCTGACATTACCATTCCTGTAAAATATACTGATTATAGTAATAAGAAATAATGCTGGATTTTAATTTATTATCTGACATTACCATTCCTGTAAAATATACTGACTATAGTAATAAGAAATAATGCTGGATTTTAATTTATTATCTGACATTACAATGGATTTAAAAAATTTTTAAATTTAAAAAAAATTATAAATGGAAATCCATTGATTCCTAAGAAATTACTTTGTTTACATTTCAGATACAACAATAAAATTAACAGATATGGGCTTCAAAAGATCTTAATGAAAGATGTGATTTTTTATTCTATTTTTAAAAAATCTTTTCACCCCAAGCAAGGCAGGAATGCTATTAGCACACAGAGGGTTACAGAGAGTGAAAATGAGAGAAAAGACTGATTACAGGCGTGATTGAGGAAAGAACAAAAGATGAACAGGATTCAAGAATATAGGAGATGGCAATTGACATTGCATTTAAATTTTTGAAGATTGTATTTATCAGGGAAGCAAGTAAACGGAAGGGAGTTCTACAGGTACAAGAAAAGAAACTGTTGGAGTAGAAATGGTGGTTGCATTTAGCTATTTCAACAGTAAAAGCATGGGACCTAGATGTCAATATAGTAGCACACTTAAATGCATGTAGTTAGAGCACCAGGGAAAAAAGCTTGTCAAAGCAGTTGCCATGAAAATATTTGTAGAAAAGGCAGAGGGAAGCCATGACACGTTGGTGAGAAAGTGACTGAAGTTGAGATGCCAAGTCAGGATCTATTACATTGCAGATCTTTCGATGGATTTTGTCAAGAACCTCAAGATGAATAGCAGGAGCACCAGACCAGATATGGCAGCAGTATTCAATGCATGGATGAATGGTAGATTTATAAATATGCAAGATGGATTCTGATGAGAAAAATTTCCTGGTATGACAGAGTAGACATAGCAATTGATTTAATATAATCGCTTAACTTCATGTCAGTAGAAAATGTGAGCCAATGAAGGCACAATGAATTGCTCTCCTGGAGGTTAGCATCAGCCATATGCTGATAACAGGCAGCAAAAAATTTTCTATGGTGATTAAATGAAAGCAGTTAGTGTATATGTGTTGTTTTATTTTCTTACATGTACATAGAAAAATCCCTGCGTCCACCTAAATAAATCATGCATTTTACATGTGTTATAGTCAGTTTTAGAAGTATACAAAATAATGAAATATTCACGTGAATCTGTGTATCTATTTGTTTGGATGCAAAGGATAAGGATACTGTATGTACTTGTGTATCATGTGACTTTTGAAGACATAATTTTGAAGCTGATTTTAAGAGGGTCGCATAATACACGAGATAGAAAATCAGAAAATTAAAAAAAATATGCTGAGCCTGATAGCAATGATGTTAGCCCAGTTTCAAACTTGACATTTGTGAATAACATCTAAGTGACTTAGTATAAGAAAACCAATAACTCTGTAAAAGTCAGGGATCGATTTTGACACTAGTGTATCAATATGATGAATTAGGACCCCACTTCTAAATTGAAAATAAATTAATATTTTTTTGATTCTGGTAAGTGTTGTGGCCTAAGGAAAGTCTACTCTAAATGATGCTTATCTACAAAATTTAAAAATTATTTCTCTTCCAAATTTTCCCTATTACTTATGAGTGGACCAGTTTATTTAAGTAGATCCGTTTTTCGTATTTCTCATCAGAGTTAAAATACTGAAATGAAAAACGAGGTAGTTTGCAAGTGACTAAAAGTTGAATCGGGTCGTGTGTGTGTGTGTGTGTGTGTGTGTGAGAGTGAGAGAGAGAGTGTGTGTGTGTGAGTGAGAGAGAGAGAGTGTGTGTGTGTGTGCGCGTGTGTGAGAGAGAGAGTGTGTGTGTGTGCGCGTGTGTGAGAGAGAGAGTGTGTGTGTGCGCGTGTGTGAGAGAGAGAGAGTGTGTGTGCGCGCGCCTGTGTTTGAAAGAGAGAGAAAGAGAAAACGTGTAACTGTACTCAGTACAGTTATATACGTTTTTTCTCTTTTTCTTTTCTCTTTTGGCGACACTTACACAGTAACTTACACATAGTACATAAACAGTATAGTTTAGTGTACTGTACTGTACTGTACTATATGTGTAAGTGTCGCCAGTATTATTATGGCTATTTTTTGTTTTGTCTTTCTTTACCTGGGGATTATTAATGTGATTGTGATGAAAAAATTTAAAAAAAAAAATGCGTATGTGTGTGGAACTGGAACGTATACATAAAAAAGCATAAGTCAACATAAAACAAGTATTTTTATCTCTTAGTGTGTGTGTGTGTGAATATTCAAGAAATAAAGAAAGAAAAATATTTTCCTTTTTTAGTTTAAATAAGATTTCTCGAATATTCAGGGCAGTAAACGAAAATAAAAAAAATGTTTAAAACTTAAAAGTAAAACAGAGCGAATATTCAAATATGGGTATCCACTCCTAGTCCTCTAACTAAAATAACGTTTACTTTAAAAATTTGAAAAATAAAAGTGATGAAACCTGTCGGAATAAAAAAAAATCAATTACTTCTTTTTATTTTAATTAATAAGATTGTGCGTAAAAAGTTACAAAAAACTGTGTAAAATTAACTTAACAACAGCACACGTTAAGACTTAACTTTAAGTGATATTTTGCATCAAAATTTCTATTTACAATGAAGACTACTAAACTGTGTGTCCACACGCATTTTTGCTTGTAGAGTCTATGTGTGTAAAAACATGTTGGATGTTTGCACGTAATAATACGTAGTTTTTATTTGCATACACACGTGTGCATCATACTACAAACTACAAACAATATTGTGTTTCTAGCATGAACACACGTGTATGTTGTTTTTGTGTTAGTTACAAGCACGTGTGCAAATCTTGATCGTGTTGGTAAACAGCACGAAATAAACAAACATATGCTAGTATCGCGCGAAATGTATGTGTATTTATTTGGTTTGAGTATACCCGTATATCACTGTATAACATAGTGTGTACGTATCGCTCTTCATTTATAAGTAGAGAAAGTTGTTGACTTGACATTAGAGAGAGAGAGAGAGAGAGAGAAAAAAAAAGAAAGAAAGATAAATAAAAAAGAAAGGAAGAAGGAAGGAAAGAAAGAAAGAAAGAAAAACAAACAAAAAAAGATGTCCGGCGATGTTAGTCCTGTGTCGAAAGGTAAGCGTACAAAAAATCAAATCCCGTAAATAGTTTCCCAGCGGAAACCCTTGAAAATTTGCACAAAGTTTCCCAAATATACCCCCTCGAATATGAACCATATTTTTAGCCTGTCCCCTCTTATTTTCGCAGGAGATTTACCCAAATGTCGCGGATGTACCGTCGATATAACCATAGACAACACTTCTGGTGTTATGATCCAAGCACTTAATTCGACATGGCACCCCACTTGCTTTAGGTAAGTAAAAGTCAGAATAAATCTATTTTCAATTTACCCCCCCCCCCCTAACAGCACGGTTCAGGTAATATTGATTGAAGTTTGTACGGCTTTTCTACGTGGGTGACGATTGCTGTTTTTTTCTGGTTATTATCGGGGGAAATCGGTCAGTCCACTCCTGTTTTATCATTTTAAAAAATTTTTTTAAATATTTTTGTTTTAAAAATTCGACATTTTTCTTTCTTTGTGGATTTTTACTTCAAACAACGAAAAAAAATCTCTGTTTGGCATAAACTGTAAATAAAATCGTGCAAAAAAAAATAATAAAATAAAATAAAATAAAATAAATGAATAAAAAATAAATAAAAATAAAAAATAATTTAAATTAAATTTAAAAATGCAGTTTTCTTTTAAAAATAAATAGTTTTTTTTGTCAATGTTTTTAAATTAAAAAATATATACAAACTTTCTTTTTCATTTTTTTGTGTTTACAAAGTTGAATCAAAACCACTTAAAAATAAAAAGACACTCTTCTTAACTTACTTCAAAATTGAAAACTTAATTTTTTTAAATAAAAGTTATTTTTAATTTATTTATTAAAAATTAAAATATTTAACTAATTTCAGTGTTTCATAAAATTTATAAAATTATTAAATTCGCCGGTAGCAAAAATAGTGTAATTTACAATTTATATATTTTTTGTCTTAGAAATACACACACACACACACACACACACACACACACACACAAAAAAAACTCGATTGCTTTTTTTAAAAAGGAAAACTTTCTCTAAATTTAAAATTCATAAAAAAATTAATCAAATGTTAGACTTTCGATTTTAAAGCTATAATGGTACAGTTTTAAAAAGTTTAAATAAAAGAATAATAGTTATTTTTTAAAAATATTTATTTAGTGAGTGAAAAAAAATATCTTCTTGGGCTTCTTGTCATTTTTCACTAAGAAAATCTTTCAGTATGTAAATTTCATGGGGAAAAATAGCATCGGAAATTTGTCTTAAAATCTATATAAACAACAAAATAAATTTTCGCAACTTTTTTTCCCCCCCCAAAGATGGACTTAAAACACATTAAAAAAAATCACTGATACGCAGTTCATATTTTGTTTTGTTTCGTTTTTTTGAATGAAGTTAATTTTTTAGTTAAGAAGTTAGTTTTCTTTTTAGATAATCTCTTTTAAAAACATCCCAAACACACCCGTCATTGTGTATTTTTTCTTTCTTTCTTTTTTTTTTTTTTTAATGTGAATGATTTTTTTTCTTGGAACAAAAAAAATGCGTATTTATTTCGTTCAATTACGAACGATTCTATCGCGCACTTGTATTCGCAATTGATTACAACTGAAATATTGTTTTTTTTTTAAGTGATTGTTCTCTTACAGATTTTTTTAAACATCTATATTTAATAAAAATTCAAAGAAGTACTTCCATTTTTAACTCCCACTAAAACATCAAACAAAAATCTAACATGTGTAAACATCAGATTGTGGGATTCTTCCAAAAAGTTTGACGTGGATTCCTTTTTCTTTCTTTTATAAAACGCAGTATATGCATTTAAGAAGTGGATTATAAAAAAAAAAATATTTTAAAATTTCCCCGGCTGGATTACATTTTTAAAACAAGCTAGCATTTTACACTACAGTCTTCCTTTATTTATAGGTCACCTAAACTAAAAGTGTGGATAACCGGAGATTCTGCCGATCTTTGTAAGGCAAGGGACAAAAAACAAAATAATAAAAATAAAAAAAACAGAATAAGGAAGGGATAAAAACAAGCTTAAATCTGTTTTGTTCATTGTCGTTGTCTTGATCTTCCTGGCAGGACTTTTAGCACATAAAGTCCTTTTATTTCAGCTTTGTTAAACGTAAACATCCGATCTATTTATAATTTAATTTTAAAAAGACTGCATACACACAAAAAAAACATCACATTTTTAATTTTAAAAAGTTTAAAAATGTTCTTTGATGAGAAGAGTACAACGATTTTAAAACTAAATTAGGCCTTAATTTTATTTTTAAATCACTAAATTTTCTTACAATTATTACATTATCTTTTTAATTTTTTTTATTATCACAGTTTTCTGAAACTTGCGAAAAACTTATTCGCAAAAAAATTCAGTTTATTTTTTTTCCTTTTTAAATCTTTATTGCACAACAAAACAAAATGAAGTGTTGTTAGTCAGTTTTCCAAGTAAGACTCGAACTCGAATTTTTGAGATAATTTTTTTTTTTTTTAGTCAGATTTAAACTCTCAACCGGGTGTCAAGCTGCTACTACTTATTAAATTAATCTTAAATGACATTAAGGAATCTTAATGTTTAAAAGCTGCACGCGAATGAATAAGGCGGGGAATACTGTCTATCGGGAAAATAAATGAACATTTGTTCTAATTCTGGATGTTACCTCGACTCGAACACGAACCTCTGTCGCCGGTGAGAAAATAGTTATAGCTGTTATTATTTCAAGCCACTATGTATTGTAGATTATATAGTTGTTTGTAATGTAGTTTCATTCACTCCACCTTCCGAGTGGATACACTAAAAATGAAAAGCTCTGGTTCACCACGGCACATTAAAGTTTGTGTGTAAAACTAGTGTAAATAAAAATTTAATTCATTTTTAAAATAAAATGGTGTTCAAGTTCACACTTCTTTTTTTTTTTAAAGTGAGCACAAGGGTTTTTTTCTTTCTTGTTTTTAATAAAATTAAAATGAACATTTTTTTATATTAAAAATTAATGATCACGTGAAACTGTTCAACTCATTTGATTTTTAACTCGTGTTTAAACCTCGTAATTAAAACTTAGTTTATGTTGTTGCGTGAATCATCGTCATAAATGTCAATGGGCAGTTTTAATTTTTTTCTTCATACTGTAGTAGCCTGTAGTGTAAAACAAGTATTTTTTCAGATTAATAAAGTTATGAATAATAATTTAATTTATATCTTTACCTTTTTTAAAGAAAAAGAAAATCTCTTTACAAAACATTCTTTTTCTCGGCTTTTTTGCGCATTCAGACAACTACGAAAGAAGAATCAGTATGTTTTTAGAAGAGGTGACTGTTAGTAGTGTTACTTTTTAAATCCATATAAAATTAAGATTTACCAAAAATAAAACAAATTTTATAGCAGCCACTTTAGAACAAATTCTGTTAAATTAAAACACTACTGTTCAGTTTCAGACAAAAAACTAAAAACTAAACATCTTTTCTTTTTATTGTTGGTACACTACAGCCACGGACTTCCTAAAAAAATCATGAAAAAACGCCTTATTTTACATAATTTTTTAAAAACATTTAAAATTAAATATTGACTTTGAAGTTAAATTTCGGTTTTATTTGAAAGATGATAGTCTAAAAAATGTTTACTAAAGCAAAGCTAAATCCATATTAAAAGGAAAACAAATTTCCGTAAAGGAATTTTTTTTAGGCATTTAGTTTTAAAACATTGGCATATTCACTTATCACTCATCGAACTGACCTTTAAAGTTAGACAAAAAATGTAAACAAAATCTCTTAAAAATGTAATATTTGTCTTAAAGATGTTTCAAAGTCAGTTGTTAAATTTAAGAATTTAACTGGATTTTAAAAGTAATACTTCATTTTTTATTTAAAACGTAATGAAAATAACATTTATTTACGCACGGTAGCCTGTAAATGAGTGTAAGTGTAGTAAATGTCATAGGCCAAGAATAGAAATTGTATAACTTCACCCCTGGACTTAAAAAGTGCACAAAAAGTTTAAAAAAAAAAAAAAATTAAGAAATACGGTACACTAGCAGAGCAATAATCAATTGATATTTATGCTTAAAAATAAATTTTCGTTAACCTTAATCACTATACTTTGAAAATATAATTTTTATTTGTCACGCTTTTAAACTTAGTAGAAAGAATTTTTTTATATACATTTAGATTTTAGAAGTATATAAAAAAAAATTAATTAAAAATTAATGAAATTGAAATGATATTTCTGAGTTTAAAATTCATTGATTTTTTATTTCTTAACCTATTTGATGTCATCATACAATATTTAATTTAATTTTATGATGTCATTTTTAATTTTGAATTTAAGAGTTATTATTCGGCCAATAAAGTGTAGTCAAAAGCGGTAGTTCAGAATTCCTTTTTGAACATCCATACAAAAAATAATTTACCAATAAAATAAAAAAATTAAAATTCTTTTAAAAAAGTTTCACACTCGAAAATGGTATTAAACTTTACATTTTTTGACTCTTCAAACCAATTTTTATCTAAAAAGAAAAAAAAAAACTCTTCTTACAAACAGTATTGGAATGAATTTCAAAATTGCATTGAAAAGTTAGAATTAAAAAAAAAACAAAAAACAAAACAAAGGCAAAGCTAATCCATATTAAAAGAAAAACAACTTTCTGTAAAGGAGCACCAACTGTAAGCACCAACTGTCAGAAAAAAATTAGTTTTATTTATTTTTGCTAAGGTTCGGGACAAATTTTCCATATGTTTACACTTGATATTGCATAAATATTTTATCGATATAGCACCTTCATAGATTTTTCCTTATGGAACAGTAAAAATATTTCGCAAACAGACCCTAAATTAAAAAGTACACAGATACAGAACCTAAATTAAAAAGTACACTAGATATTGAAATAGGAGGTGGTGAAAAAGATACCTGAAAAAATATTTCCACAGAGTTTTCTAATAAACTAATAATCTATTCAGTATACAATTCATTCATTAATGAATAAATACTTAAAATTTCATTTGAATCTGATAATTATAAAGAAACTCTAAATTCAAACCATGTCTTTTCATGAGAGTGTCATACATTTACTGTCCTTAGCGCATTCTGTGTTTGTGTAAGATTGTAGAAATTTGTAGGAAGGACACTGTTGATGAGCAAAAGAAGAACTTATGAGTGATCTACTGCTCTGGACACTTAGCCATGGCACAAGTTGGGCTTTGTCAGCTAGCAATCACCTATATTGACCAGCTATGTTAGGACCCAGAATGCTACCCTAATGACATTTTGATCTTTATGCAGGAGTATGATGGTTGGCATGATGGACTCCTGAATGTCCAAGCTAGCTTGAGCAAATAAACTGTCCTCGGGCTTTAACATCATATACGCAATCTCATAGACATTCAAAGCCGAATTAGAAGAGTATTAAAAAATAACAACATTCCTTTACTGAATTATGTCCAAGATTCCACTGAGCTTGAACTCACCACTTCAGTTCGATTTTTTTTTTTTTTTTTTCTTTTTTTTTTTTTTTCTTTTTTTAAGCGTATCACCCCAAGCAAGGCCGGTGGCCACTATCACGCATGGGGTTACAGAAGGGTTGGAGGAAGAGCAGATAGGAGTGGTAAAGGAAGGGATGTGGAGAAAGAGAAGGACGGAGGGTCGATCGAGGCAGGGGGGTTACGGAAGATATAGAGCGAGAGCAGATAGGAATGAAAGATGTCAGGAAGTGGATAGATCAAGGCAATTGGAGATGATGATTGACGCTACACTTAAACCGTTGGAGATTGTATTTGTCAGGGAAACAGTAATAGGGAAGGGAGTTCCATAGGCGAGATGTGCGAGACATGAAGCTATTGGAGTAGAAAAGACGTCTACATCTAACAGTTTCAACGGTGAAGGGGTGGGAACGGGATGCCAGCTTCGTAGGACGCTTAAATTCACGAGGCTTAGGGACAAGCGAAAGCAACTCCTCAGAGCAATTACCGTGGAAGTACTTGTAGAAAAGGCAGTGATGCAACATCGCGTCTGTGAGAGAGCGACTGCAGACGAGATGACAGATCAGGGCCAATCACATTGCATATCCGTCTCTGGATCTTATCAAGAACCCTGAGGCAACACGCAGGGGCCCCAGACCATAAATGGCAGCAATACTCCATGCAAGGTCGAATGGTAGACTTATAGACTTGGAGGATCGATTCCGGGGAGAAGAATTTCCTGGCTCGGCACAGGGAACCAACTTTTCTTGCGGTGGATGATGCAATTGACTCGATGTATTTGTTCCATCTCAGATCAGCGGACAGCGTGAGACCGAGCAGCCGCAGAGAGGAGCTCTCGAGATGTTGGTCCTCAGACATTCTGATTATCATTTTTCTTGCAGCAAGTGGGGAGGAAGAGGGTTCCACCTGATCCTACTAGTTAAAAACCAGTTAAGTCATGAGTTCAAATCCCAACAATTGCAGATGTTAATTCATTATCATTTATTCAGTGCATTTTGTGCCACTGTGGTTACCACTCCCCTTCATCTCACACATGACATTCAAGACAAAATAGTGCAATGGCTTGCCGGTTCCTTTTTCATTGGAGATGTTGAGTTTACCCTATGCTACCTCTCAGAGTTGGATTTGTTTTCAAACTTAACTACTTCTAGCCTTTGTCTAAAGAGACAGGACCTACAAGGCAGCAGGTGCTTTTGAATCCAGAGTTTCTTTCTTCTTGAGTGGCTGCCACTTAAGTCGATAGGACCCAGTCTGCCCTACTATTTTACTTATAGCTGGAGAGAGGTGAGAAGAGACAGATTCATACCTTTTCCAAGACTATTAGCATGTAAGTGAATGCAATGAACTTTACTGGAATTTGAAGTTGGCTTACCAATTCCTCAATTCAAGCTACTATTACCCCACCTTTAAAGCTTAGAAAACTTTAATAATGAACATTTAGGGATAGGGGAGTAAAAAAATCATTCTATGGTAATGGAAGTTTTTAAAAAAATTATATTAGAATTTAAAAAAAAAAATCTATTAATCATGGGTTAAAAAAAAACGAGTTAATTATTGGTTTCTAAAATAAATATGATATTAATTATAGTTTATTTTATAATTATATCATATAGGTTTCTAAAAAATATACAGGTATTGAAAAAAAAATATTAAAAAAACTGATGTTAATTATAGGTTTCTGAAAAAAAAGAAGAAAAAACTGATGTTAACCTTTATCACTGTATTTTTTATATACGGGGACCATCCATAAAGTGATTTCATACTCAAAACTCAAGTGTAAATTTCATCCAACACATTCCTCATAATAAAACAGGATTTTGTGAAATATTAACTTTTATCACTCTGTATGTGACTTCATTTGCTGTACAAATTTGTTTATTCTGCCACTGAATGTGACTCTGATCCCTGAATTTGAATATGTTTAAATTTCCTAGTTGTGTTGTCATATCCTGCTATCACAGCAGAAAACACCTTTGAGTGAAATTAACAATAAGGTTACTGCAATAGAGAGGCCTTGAAAAAGAATGCAGTGAAAAGGGAAGTGATATCAATTACGGAGTGTGCTAAATCTTAATTACAGGTCCCTAAAATGTCTGTTATTATAGGTTTATATAAAACCGGATATAGGTTTCTATCTAAAACCCATTAATACTCACTGTAAAATCTTTGGTACATTGGGCATCGATGGGTTAAGCTGAGAAAATTACAATTACTAATGTCTGAATAATAGTTGCTTTGCAATTTGGTGTCAAACCTGTGAGGTGCTGAAGTCATTTCAGGGGTATATCAACCCAGGCATACACCAAAGCTGACTATAATTGAGTTGTATTTGTTAAGTGTAGTTGTAGGGAATTTAGTATGGCTTGCAACATGTTCCTTTTTTTTTTTTTTCTTTTTTTTTTTTTCTTTTTTTTTTTTTTCTTTTTTTTTTTTTTTTTAATGGGGTCTGGTGAGTTCAACGGTCAGTGGAGACCTGGATATCAGTTGAGTGTTCTTGGAATGAGTTTTTTAGGCAGTTGCATGGTCTTACTGGAACAAACTTTCACTATCATGTCTAGCATAAAGGGATACGAATGGGCTGCAACTAGAAAACTTATCATGTCCTTCAATAGCCTCATCAGATCAAGACCTTTATATGAATGCTATGCGTGGTGCCAAACCCATTTAAAAATATCTAAATTATCTACAACCATTTTCAAAGATTGATACTTAAAATGGTTTTGAGTGAGTGAAGCCTGTGTATCTAGGTGAAAACCATACTTCTTTGAACCTTGTGAATCACAAAGAACTGTACCAACTAAAGAAACCACATCATTTGAGGACTTTTAACAGCAGCAACAACTAAAATGTATAGTACATGGAACTCAAAGATAAAATAATGATATAATCAAGATGTTGGCATTCCACACTCTTCCAATAAAAGGTTAGGAAGGAAACCTCCATCAATACTGGAAAGATCACTAACAGACTTGAGAAATCAATTTTCCTGAAAAGTTGTTTTTATTTGGTCAATGAATGCCAAACATTTACTTGTAAGGAAATAAATAGTATTAATGTTGCCATTACCACTTGTAGTCTTTTACAAACTTAGTCCCATACTATTACAAAGCTACCATCATAAATTAGTGTGAAATCCTGTCTGTATCCCATAGCTGACACAGCTACACTACCTCCTTACCTATTACATCACACATATCATCCAGCTGAATCTATCTCTACATATTGGGGGGAAGGAAATCATCAAAGGTGTCTCTAAGTTTTTGGTACTTCAGTTTGTGATGATATAATCTCTCCTTCTGTTTCCTGAGGGCGTATATGGTGGTTGTTCCAACACCAAACTCCTCAGTCAGATACGTCACACTTAACACTCCTGTCTAGTTTTTCCAACAGTTTGACTTTCTCTAATATTGATAAACATAAATGCTTTCTTTTTCTTTTCTCTATCCATATGAGTATCTGCAGGACTTTTTGACATTTTGAATAATATCTTTACTGAGCATGAAACACCTTGTAAATAATCTACAAATGAAAGTGTTGCAGTGACAATTGCTAACAAAAATTTGGTGCCAATGTAGGCTATGAAGCTGGGCTGGGAAACCCCGATCCAGGGCAGATGAGGTCATTTACATAAGAACCTTCCCAATGCTTTTAGAAATTTTCCATTTGTGGTAAGTCATGATGTCAGTACCTGAAAAACCTTCGGATTTGGGAATTTTGGTTAATCAAAGTTCAAAGAAGTGTGGTCTTCACCTAGATGCACAGGCTTCACTCACTCAAATTCATTTTTAACTATTGATCTTAGAAAGTCGTTGTAGTCAGTTTACATATTTATAAATTATAAAATGTAATGGTTTCTTATGTTTTTAAAGAAAATATATAAATATTTTGTGCTTTACCTTTGAAAAATAGTGAGAACTCTGATTCCAAACCTTTACTGTCTTGAAGCCATGCTTAATCATAGGAAAAGTTTTAGGAGAAAACCCTTTGAGGATAAAATCTGAAACTGAAGTCCCAAAGGCAGTCTAACATTGCCTCTAATCTTGTGATGACACCAGTGTTATGCAAGATAGTTTTCTGCTCTTCTTCTGGAAACATTGGTGGCATGGAGGGGGGAGATATGTTGTATGCAAAACTGCTGAAAAGTTGTCAACTGTTCTAGTTCCCCAAATGTGACCAATGGTCAAGCAACCTTTCTCTCTCTTTCTTTCTTTTAGTTAACCTAAGAACTTTTTAGCACCTCCTCATAAATATACAGGTTAAGTATCCTTCATCCAAAATTCCAAAATCTGAAAGTTTTTCAGGTGCTGACATCATGACTTGCCACAAATGGAAAATTTCTAAAAGCATTGGGGAGGTTCCTAGGTGATGTGCAACTATTCTAAGTGACCTCATCTGCCCTTGATTGGAGTTTCTCAGTCCAGCTACATAACCTATGTTGGCACCAGATTTTTGTTAGCAATTGTCACTGCAACACTTTCATTTGTAGATTATTTACCAGGTGTTTCATGCTCAGTAAAGATATTCAGAATGTCAAAAAGTCCTGCAGATACTTATATGGATAGAGAAAAGAAAAAAAGAAAGCATTTATGTTTATCAATAATCAGAGAAAGTCAAACTGTTTGAAAAACTAGACAGGAGTATTAAGTGTGACGTATCTGACTGAGGAGTTTGGTGTTGGAACAACTACCATATATAACCTCAGGAAACAGGAGGAGAAATTGTTAATTTTTTTATACTGAAAGTGATGAACAGAAATTAATAAAAATTAGAAAAACACTACACAGAACAAAAAATGATGATATCAATCGTGTATCGACGGAGTGGATTTGTCAGCGTTGATGTGAACATTTGCTGCTTATGCAAAACTACCTTAAGCTGTGTTATGAAATGTAAAGGGATACTGTGTTTATGCTTGGGTTCCATTCCCAAGCTGCCCCATTTTATAGATGCTATATTCAAATTAAATAGCCTGTATTCCAAAGTCCTAAAAAATTTGAAAACCGAAGCACTTGTGGTTCTAAGAATTTTGGGTAATGGATTCTCAATCTGTATTTGTCTGTTTTCTCCTTTCTTGGCATTTTATGTTGTCCAGGTTTTAAGATTGCTAAATTAAAATAGATATGACCTGTATTTTATAGTGGAAAGCTTCAGTGAATATTCGAAGTAAATGTATTTAGTCATGTGGTTGGTTCTTATAAAATATGATTCTTAAGTGCCAACTCATAAAATAGCTTACTCTGTGATTTATGTAATGTTTACTTCTCTTATCAGGAATATTTTTGAAGTACTCTGATATTTTTATTCTAAGAATTAGAAGACTTTTCATAGTTAGGTTTCCTTGATATATTTTTTTTCTTCCAATTCAAAAGGACAATGAAAAATTTAAAGTATTTTGTGATACCAAAGTATGGTAAAAATGGTACTGCAGAAGAATATCTTCATTTTCATGAAAAGTTCTTATGACTACTAGTTTGGTACCCATCATGATCCTAATGGCAAAATCATGAAAATTCAGATCTAAATTCTTTATCCATTTAAAATACTACATTTATTAGAAAATATATTGAAACTGGGAGAGCTTCAGATCTTACATGGTGGAAGGTCTTCTCTCAGTGTTCTTCAAACATACCGTCTCAAAAACTTATATGAGAATGCAAATATACACACTATATACAATGCAGGTAATATAACCTACTTCAGAAAAAGCCAATACTTTAAACTAAACAAATAAGATAACTGATTCGCTCCAAAAAATAATAAATAAAATAACAAATAAACAAAAATTTAATAAACAAAATTAAGTAAATAATAAGCAAATTAACAAAATATGAATACATGCATAAACACAAGTGAATGTAATAATAATAATAATCAATAACAACTAATTAATGAATAAATACAAAACACACTAAGTAATCAATAATAAATAGTGAGTTATGTTAACAAATAACACTATACAATATCTACAAATAACCACATTTGAACCCACAATTATTTCAACTCGGTAACCTCTAGAATAATTTGAAATCTAGCTGTTACTAATCAGTTATGTGCCATGTATGATTCATGCTTAGGCGATCATGTATCTTTTGATACATAACTGATGAGGCAGATTTTTTCCTGCAGTAGGTTGCCATTTCTTTCTGCAGTAGACGCGTTGCCATCCAAGGCTATAGAACCCGGTCTGTCCTGCTATTTACCCATAGCTGGGTGGGGAGAAGAAGAGGAGGATTCATACCTTTCCCAAGGGTATTAGCACGTAAGTGAATGTAATGGACTGGAATTTGATCTCGGCTCTCCGATTCCTCAATCCAAGCCACTATAGTTTAGTTTATTGGAATATTAAGGATCTTTATGGATATGTAAATAAAATGCAAGACATGTTTATTAAATAATCATGGTGATATTTTTGGTCTTCTAAATTACTTGATAATTTCAATAAATGAACTGAAGTTTAGCCTAGTCATCAGGTCCATACAATGTAGCTCTACATTCATCACTAAAATTAGTGTTGAGAAATCTATTTTCCAATGTTTTTTCAATCAACTTAGTTATTTTACTTTGTTTACTTAAAAAGTAGTAACTTGGTCGTTTTCAGCTAATATTATTCATATTCTGTATCATTTGTCTCCATTTAGTCATGACATTAACTTCTTCAGATATTTTCTTGCTGATCAATCCACTTTCTTTGCTTTGTTACCTATTGTTTCTTGTCTCTTTTGTGACATTTTTAAAGCCAGAATTTTTTCCTTTGTTCTTACTTTTTCAATTTGGTTTCATTGTCCAATGATTTCTGTTTTTCATTGATTTTGTTTAGTATCATTTAATGCCAAAATTTAAATATTTGTACACAATTTTATAGCTTCAGCTATATATATTTTGAATGCAATTATATGCCTTCAATTACAGACAAAATGTATTGTTAGTTATTTTGCTATGAAGTGTGTTGCTTGTCATTTTGTTATGAATAGGTATTGTTAATCATTTTGCTATAAATTGGTATTTTTATACTTTCATAGTGTTTTGTTTTTATTTAGGGGTTCATTACTTGCCCATAGCTGGGACCCTAACAAGTGTTAGAACCAAGATTGCAGCATTTTGGCTTCAGGCCAAGAAAGAGCAACTATGAGATAGAGAATTGGCCCATTTCATTGGTTAGGAAGAAATCCCAGCATGCATCTGTGTGTTTTGTCTATAAATTTAGGGATGGGGAGATTTTCGCAATTATTCCTAAAAATTGTAACCAACAATTTTGCTATAAAATATATTACTGGTCATTTTGCTTTAAAAATGTATTGTTGGTAATTTTACTATAAAAATGTATTGTTAGTAAATTTTCTTATAAAAATATATTGCTGGTATTTTTACTGTAAAAATATATTTTTATACTTTCCAAGTGTTTTGATTTTTGTTTGGTGTGTGCAGGTGGGGGGTTCACTATTTGATAATATCTGGGACCCTAACAGGGCTTACCACCCCAGGTCAAGGTGAACCTGGGAACAATAGCAAGTAAGAGGTGGTTTCACACTCCTCAAAACCTCTAATCTTTTTATCAGAGACCTTGCTGCCAGATGTAGTTTATTGTCATACCCAGGACTAGATTTCTGTTTTAAGTTTTTTTCTGGCTAATCAAACCAAAGTTATTTTAAATAATTTTAATCTGTAGAGAGTCATGATTGCTTACATCCTAAAGGGACATGACTTTTTTCCTTTTTTTTTTTTTTTTTTTTTTAAAGTGGGGGGAAGGCAATATATATTGTGCAATGGATTTTCATGTTGCATTGCATTTAATGTTATTTTTTCTGTTCATTTAATCTAAATATGTTCTTAATTTTAATCTATAGAGAACCATGATCACCTATGCCTTGAAAAGGGACATGGATTAAAAAAAAAAAAGGACAAGCAAAATGGTGCTTTGACACCACATAAATATAATGATGACAATCAAATATTTTTTTAATTTTTTTTAATCTTAACTGTATACAGAAATACTTAGTCATAAACAAGTTAACTGTAGAAAATGTAATATTTTTATTTTGGTCATCATTAATTTTATTCATATCTAAAATTTCCTGCAGTGAGGAATGTGACTTCTGCTAACCCTTATTAATGTTCAAACTAAATGAATTATCTTCAGATGAAGTCACTAAAATATTTAGCCACTTTCTTGTGAAACTGGAAAGTAGTCATTTTTATCTACATGATCTCTAGCACTAAACTGAAGGCTTCTTTCCTATGAATGATACGATAAACTGAATTAATTTTGAGAAGATGAGAATTATGAGAAGGTGTTTTTTTGTGAACAAGAGAGCAAATGTGAGAAAAAGAAAGGAGGGAGATTAAGAGAAGCAGAGAAGGGAAGAAAAATGTAAGAGAAAGAAGAAAGAATTAAAGTGGGAGAGAATGTTTTGAAGATGAAAAGAGAGAGAAATGTGAAAAGGAGAAGAGAGAAATAGAAATGGATAAGAGAAAGTGGAGAGACACTGAGAAAAGTGGACAGTAAAAAATGCAGAGAGAGGGTGAGAAAGTAGACAGTAAAAAAAATAAAAGCAGAGAGAGAGAGATAGAGAGAGAGAGAGTAAAAAGTGGAGTGCAATTGAAAAAGTGGACAGTAAAAAAAAGCAGAGACAGTGTGAAAAGTGGAAAGTAAAAAAAAAAGCGGGGAGACAGTGTGAAATGTGGACAGTAAAAAAAAAGCGGGGAGACAGTGTGAAATGTGGACAGTAAAAAAAAAAGCTGAGAGACAGTGTGAAAAGTGGACAGTAAAAAAAAAAAGCGGGGAGACAGTGAAAAGTGGACAGTAAAAAAAAATTATGCGGAGAGACGGTGTGAAAAGTGGACAGTAAAAAAAAATTATGCGGAGAGACGGTGTGAAAAGTGGACAGTAAAAAAAAATTATGAGGAGAGACGGTGTGAAAAGTGGACAGTAAAAAAAAATTATGCGGAGAGACGGTGTGAAAAGTGGACAGTAAAAAAAAATTATGCGGAGAGACGGTGTGAAAAGTGGACAGTAAAAAAAAATTATGCGGAGAGACGGTGTGAAAAGTGGACAGTAAAAAAAAATTATGCGGAGAGACGGTGTGAAAAGTGGACAGTAAAAAAAAATTATGCGGAGAGACAGTGAAAAGTGGACAGTAAAAAAAAAAAAGCAGAGAGTGTGAAAGAAGTGTGGAGGAGAAAAGCAAAGTGAGGACAGTGGAGAGAAGTTGAGAGAACCTGGGGAGTGGAGGAAAAATTGAGAGTGAGTGAGAGAGGTGTAGAGGAAATAGGTGACGAGGGAGAATTCTAGTGGTTATATGTGGCAATAGAGATGTGTTTGGGAGAAGGAGTGAGTTGGAGGAGATAGAAGAAAAAATGTAAAACAGGTGATAAGTAGACAGAAATAAAGGGATTTAATGTGACTGAATAATAAAAAATAATTACAAAAAGATTTCAGGAGAGAGAAGAAAGATTGAGTGATAAAGATATTCAAGTGTTTATTTTTGAAAATAAGAAACAAAAGAGTCTATAAAAGGGAGTAGCTGAAGTACAACTGAGTGAATAGGAGAAATTTTTATATTTCTTGATGTCAATGAACTAGGTCACCACAAATACCTTGAAGGATTATATAGAATCCTCACTGAGAAATGAAACCAATTTTGAATTATCTTTCGGTGTAAAAATAACCACAATCTATTTTTCCAGTCAGGTTTGAGATGAACTAGAATTGGGCATTTTATTCTCTTTAAAGAAGGAAGGATTTATTATTTTATTTTTTTTTTTAATTAAAAAAAAAATATTATTAAAGGAAACTCTCAAAACAATGCAGTTTCAATTAAACCACAATAAGCCAAAAAGAAAGGATTTTCATCTGAATTTATGAGATGGGGGATTATCTTTATAATCCACTAATTTATTTGGACTGGTGTTTCCTTGATTCTTATATTCAGTTTTGTTCAATATATTTACTTTTTCAGATGTCTGTCATATTTGCTCACAATCTGGGAATTTCAAACCAAACATTTTATTAATTTAATCTCTAGGGGTAGATTGTTCCCATTCTACTACTCAGGCTAGAGGATCTCTTATTGCTTAATATCTTTATTTATTTATTTTTTACAATAATGTTCACCCTGTACAAGGCCCAAGAATCACTCCAGGTAGAGGGTTACAGAGTAAGTATCATCAGCATAGATATCCACAAAAAAATGAAAGTTATCTCTTAGGTAGATACCTCCACGAATTCGCTAAAAAATTAGCATATCATGATGAAAAAATGTCCCAAACTCAATAAAATTAAAGTTTCATCATCAAAATATTTGTTATTATTAAGAGGAAAGATGAAAGGATTTTTTGATTACTAAATTATATTTTTTGATCCTTTTTAGAATGTTCAAAATTTTGGTTAAAAATCTTTTTTTTTTTTTTCTTTTTTTTTTTTTAACATCAGTGGGGACCAAAGATTAGTAGAAGAAATTTTAGTGTCTTTTTTGTGATGAAAAACATTGATTTGGAAATTATAAAAATCAAATGATTTCAAATTTTAATGAAACTTTCAAGTCTTATTCACAAATGAATTAAATTATTTTATAAGATCTTGGCAAAGAAATTATTTTTTTTACATTTATTACCCCCCCCCCCCATCCCACATACACAATTTTTAATTTTATGAAATTTCAAGAATTTCATTTTTGTACCACTTAATGCACTTAATAAGTTATATGCAGATCTCCTTGGAGAATTTAAATCATCAATTTTTATTATTTTTTTGTAAAATAGAACACCTACTTACCAAAAATCTGCTCAATATTGTAAAATAAAAAATGCAATAAAACTAAGACATTATTTAATTAGGAAAGCTTTTAATTGCTTATATGAATAAGATATATTATGCATACTATTATCTTGAGATAAAATATTTTTTCAATGAATCTGTGGAGGTACTGACTTTAATCTCTTTAAAGAAGGGAGGAGTGAAAGCTTCTTTTTTTTTTTATTTAAGGAGACTTTCAAAGCATTGTAGTTTTAATTAAGCCATAATAAACAAATAAGGATTTTCACCTGAATTTATGGGAGGGGGATTATCTTTATAATCTACTAATTTATTTGGACTGATATTTTCTTGATTGTTATATTTAGTTTTGTTCAATATATTTACTTTTTCAGATGTCTGTCATATTTGCTCACAACCAGGAAATTTCAAACCAAGCATTTTATTTAATCTCTAGGGGTAGATTGTTCCCATTCTACTATTCAGACTAGAGAATCTCATATTATTTATTTATTTATTTTTTTTACAATAATGTTCACCCTGTACAAGGCCCAAGAGTCACTCAAGGTAGAGGGTTACAGAGTAAGAGGCACAGTTTATAGGGATATGTGGGGAAGATAATGGTTAATCCTAGACATGAACAGTTTAAGATTATAGTGATTGCGGGAAGCATCCTCTTGGGAGTCGATTTCACAAAGCGGCTGCTCATGGGAAGAAGCGACTTGAGTGCAACTTAGATCTTACCAATGGAATATGGAATGAGGCTAGTTTGCTATAATGTGTATGGCATGGCAGGTGTTAGCTGTGAAAGTTAGAATTGGTGAAACTAAGTGTAGGGTGGAAAATAATTTATCACCCACAAGGATGCAAGGGCACTTTTGGATTCTATCAAGATTAGAAAGTGAAGACTAGGCAGCTTCTATCCATATATGGCAACTACTATATTTTCAGATTCTAATCTAGGTTATGTAAAGATAGAGGATAGCAGGAGTCAGATACTTACTGGAGCAGTACAGAGAACTGACCATTTTTCCAGCATCTATAGTGATGGAGCATATATACAAGTAAAACTCATACTTATAATCCATCACTAAAGATATCAGAAAAATGGTCAGTTCCTTGTACTGCATCAGTAAGTTCCACTTGATGTTAGGGTTGAGCTTTTCGGAAATTAGTCATTCTTTCAGGAAAGGTGAGGTTGGAAAGGATTTCTTTCTGGAGCCAAATTTCAACTTTTTGATGCATTCAGCCTTGTGATTTGTTTGTAATTCTTGCAAACGACTGACATCATTAATAAAGATTATCTGGTCACTCTCTGAGTGCTAGTGATGTCATTTAACCCAGTACTATCTGCTGCATTAATATAAAATTATTTACAGATATCTTGTACATAATTTTATACTCTCAGGGTAAAGGTGATTTTTAGATATATAGTTTGTAGATCATAAAATGTATTGTTGGTAAATTTAGTATTAAAAATATGTTCATCATGATAGATGAAAATTCTTGGTTCACTTAATGATAGAACATCACTAGTTTGGTTTTCAAGGCACTGAATGTGACTAGCCTGTTTTTCCATCCACTGAGCTGTTAGAGCTCGGTCAGAGTAGAGATCAGCTATCATGCTCTGGTTATCTAGAGTTTTGGAGATGCACCCATATACTGTTGTATCATCAGTATAGATATTCATAAATAATTAGAGTATATATTTAAGGATATCATTATTATTCTGAATGTTATTTTAGTGGATATGCTCAGTTTGAGTAGATCACTTTTTTTTTTTTTAAATAGTATGAATTATGTCTACTTGCCTGTGCATTTGAGAGACTTAAAATGAAAAGTGTGCTCTCTGGCAGGACTTGAACGATTCCTTTTGAACACCATGGGCAGATAGTGAAAGTTGTTATGTATCTGCGGCCTTGCTTAAGGTGGGAACTGCATGCATACAACATGTGACTTGAGTTAGAAGCCTTTATCAAAATGCAAGATAAATAACACAAACAGAATTAATAAAGTTTGGAATGAAAAGAAAAAAGGGTAAAAAAGGATGAAACAGCAACAACCATGCAAGCGAGCAAACAATATAATTAAATCAAATCAAACAGGTAAGAAGGCAAAAGAATTCACAAACTAAGAGTTGGTGTTTCTAGACAAAAGCAAGACTGGACAGGTGAAGGCAGTAGGTCTCTCTAGTAGTTAAGGCAGATCTGGACTGAGTTATGTCAAAACGCAAGCTGTTTCATTTTATTGGCTAAGAAAAATATCCCAGCATGCATTTTGTGTCCTTCCAACCATAAGAGGGGGAGGGGGAAAACGTCTGCAATCATTCCCCACCATTAGGGAAATCAACATGACTAGTAACAAAAAAATTATTTAGTTCCCTTGTGTTAAGAGAATCTATTTTTATGAATGAAACTTTTCTGAGTTTTTCATTCAAATTCCAATATTAAATTCATTTTTTTTTTTTCAATTTCAGCAAATATGGAAATATGTTGTCATTAATAACATTTTTTTCTGTATCAAGCAAGATAAGTAAAACATTGGCCAATGTTTTTGTGAGTTCATGCAGAACTGATTTTTTATTTTTATTTTTTTGTGAATTTTTTTCTAAGGCTTGGAAATAATTTATGCATGTTTGCTGCTTGTACAGGAAATAAAGTGCTGAGAAAACATCAAAAACACTTCTGAGATTTCCCTAACATTGTGCAAAAGATAGTGCTAAAACTTTATGAATCAACCTTAGATACTGTAATCACACACAGATATGTATATTTGAACTGTCATCTTTCTTTCATAGATGTGCATTGTGGTGTAATGGATACTGGCTCGAAATGAGAATTCAGAGTGCCAAGTTCAAATTCCAGTTGAGTTTGTTATATTCACTTAGGCACAAATACCCTTGGGAAAGGTATGAATCCATCTCTTCTCCCCCAGATATGGGTTAAATAGGACAGACCTGGTTCTTTAGCCTTGGTTGGCAACCAGTCTACTGCAGAAAGAAATGGCAACCTACTGCGGGAAAAATTTTCTGCCTCGTCAGTTATGTATCAAAAGATTCATGATTACCCAAACATGTATCACATGTGGTGCTTAACTGACTTTCTTTTATGCATGTTTCACTAAAAATAATAGACAAGAAATATCTTGTAAGATTTTTATTTAAGTTTTCTGTGTTCTTATAAGGTTTCATTTTTGAAGATTGAGTGTGTGGAGAAATTGTCTATAGTATTGGTTTTGGCTGATACTTTAGTCATTTACAAGAGGCATTAGTTTTCTGTGGTGACTAGGATTAATAATATATTTTGTTTTCTATAATAGGTTATGTGAAAAGCATTCTTTCTTTATCGCGGAGTTTTGCATAGTTTTCAAATACAGCTTCACTTAATATCACCACATATGAACTACATTCGTATGTGGTGCTATCAAGTGAAGGTTTCTCTACACTCACTGTCTTCATAAAAGTAAACGTGTAAAGATACAAGAAAAAAAGAAAAGAAAAAAGAACCACAAAATATTCCATTTTTAATGAAACACATATATAGTGGTGAATAAAATATAATGATACGGTCCCTTTGAGGAGGCTGAAAAGTATATTTTCAGCAGAATTTTGGCTGTAACACATCTGATGACATTTCATGATAACGAGAATTTAAGTCCGAGGAAGATAATGAATGCCACTTGAGAGCAATTCTAAGTCCTCCTTCCTGGTACAGACATGAAAGAAAAACAAAGGCTTAATTTGTAAACAGACTTATCTGTGCAAATTTTGAATAAAATTTGCATTTTCAAAATCTACCAGTTATATTGAATCATCCATATTTTTTCAAATAATGCATATTTTTTTTTTTTTAAAAATGCATATTTTTTTTAAAAATGCATATTTTTTTTAATAATCCATATTTTTTTTATTTTTTTTTTTTTAAATGCATATTTAAAAAAAAAAAAATAGATAAACATGATTGTTTAATTTTCCTTCTTTTTGCTTAAAAGAAAAGCCTGGGCTATGTTTATTCACACTTCATATGGCAGTATCACTTCTATAAAAAGAAATTAATCTATTTTTGAACACTTATCTTGGATAAAGTGATAAGACATAAATTAATTTTTTTTCTTGTAAGTATTTAACTCAACCCATAACACAATTTACTTATCTACTTGACTAACCCATTTTTTCTTTATCTGAAATTAATTCATGACATAATTCACAAATCTTTATGAAAGTGAAAAAGTTTTTTTTTTTTTTTATATATAACTTCTTTAAAATTAGCAGCTGGTAGGTTTGTTAGTTTTAAATCCAGAAATATTCAGATGGCATTAAATAACCTCCTTATTGTTTGAATTTTATTGCTCTTAAAATTTACAGGTTCCTACTGCTAATCAGAAGTAAAATATTCCTGTGAAACATTTTGTAAACAAATAATTACAATTAACTCATCTTGGAAAAATTTTGAGCATTCCTAAGCTCACAAATAATTTTGCATGAAGATTTTGCTATAACTAACAGGACTTTAGTTATTGCAGCAAAGTATAACTTAAATTTTGAAGGAGCATGACAGTTTAGAATAGGTTTTCAGGACATTTTCAAAGAGGTTGGTTGGTTACTGGATTTAATGACTTTGGAAGGGATATTTAATAGTAAAGTCTATTTTTTTATGATACTTACATCCATGGTCAATATAGGCTGCATTTAGGCCTATATTGATTGACAGATATAGGTTATATTTACGCCTATGTTCATAAGCAGAAGTAGGTTTCATTTAGACTTATGTCAATGGGTTAACATAAATTGTACATACACTCTCATCAGTGACCTGGTATGGGTCATGTTTACGTTCACATCCATGGACTGAGATAGGTTGTGTTTATGTTCGTGTTCATGGATAGGCATAAGTTATGATTATATACAAGGCAAGCCTTCAAAGAAATATATGATAGAAAATGGTTTGTTAATTGTTAATTATATGTAACATTATGTGCGTGAAGTCAAAAAGAATAGGTTACTTTTAAGGATTAGGTAAAAGATGAAAAAAAAAAGAATCTTTGAACTAGTAGTTGTCCACGTGTATTGTTGAGACATGTGCTTTTGAAATATGTGTAAATATCTGAGATCTTTGAGTTCTGAAGATTCACCAACTTGCGAAATTCTCAACGGAGGAAAGATAAAGAAATGAATGATAGTGGGATAACTGATAGATTGCACTTGGATATCCTGTTGCAAGTCCTGATTCAAAGATTGACTTTGGCTATCACAAAACAAAGAAAAAGTGGAAGGATGTTGCGTGTTTGCCATTTCATTCAATCATGAATTAAAAAAAAAATTATCAATTAGCAAAAATGGCAATGGATTACTTGTAAAAATTATTTTCTCTCTCCAAAATCTTTCACTGAGAATTTTTGTCTCCTAGTGAACATGTGACCTGAAACTGCTACAATGTAGGAAGCAAAGAAAAAATCACTTTCTCCCTCGCCTTGAATAACAAGTAATTAGTAAGTTTCCCTACTAAGGACAATAAAAGGAGTCAATACAGACTATATGTGTTGTGCAGTTTAACAACACATGAAGAAACCTTTGTCTTGTTGAAAAACATCTAATTTGATTTTCAACAAGAGATAGGCTAATTTTAAAATATTGGTCCCTGGGAAAGCTGTGAAAATTAATGTAATGATGCAACTGGTTTGGTCCACTACTAAACAATGACAATAGTTACTAAATGCCCATAAGATATCATGACAGTCTCATATATACTGACATATTTCAAACCTTCTAAAGCAGATGATAAATCTGAACATTAAAGCAAGTTGTTGGTTCGAATCATTGTTGGAATGACTGCAAAACACTTTCCCCTCCCCAGTTTATAGGTGGAAGAACACTATGTATGCTGGGAATTCTTCCTAGCCAATAAAATAGGCCAGTTCTTGGTTTCATCTGACTCAGTCCCAGTCTGTCTTGTCTTGAGGTCAGAATGCTACATTTGCTTATCTAAATTTGCTTTTATATGTTAACTCCAATTCTTAGTTTGTAAACTTTTTGCTTTATTACTGTTAATTAGCCTTGCATATATCGTTTACATGCTTTTACACTATTTTTTGTCCTGTCCAGTTCTTTTCTTGTTATTGTTTATTGCAAACTTTGCCAATTCTGTTTGTTGGGCAGTTCTACCATTTGTTTACATTTAACCATAGCCACGCATTCTACACAAGTAGTTGGAAAATATTATTTTTGCTTTTAACCTGGAAACACTTGAAATTTTTTCCTATATAACTTAACAGTAATTGCTTCTTTACTTTATGCTATTTCGGATGATGGTGGAAACCTGTCTTAATATTGGTCTTTTGTGAAAGTGAAATGGTGTAAATGGGTCAGTGGGCTAAAAATCATTGTCTAATATAATAATATACATGTGTAAATGAAATAGTTTTTCCATGACTTAGTCTTGTTGCTTTTGCTTAAGCAGGGATACCAATATAAGCAAAAGTTCTACTTTTATCATGTGTGACAATCTTGATAAATGAATTGGTACACTTCCATAAATTAGAGTGGCAGTGAAAAATGAAAGATAAGGTGTTTGTTGAGTAAAGCCAGCTTTGGTAGAAAGCCCACATTGAGGGAACACCTAGTCATCAGTAATGGTTTGTAAGGTCAGTATAATAACTAATGCTCTTTGACTTAGGTCTTGAATACTAAGTTAGTTTGTTAGTTCTTCCTGCATGCTCCAGTGCATAGGACAACATTTCTCCCCTTACCCTTATGTTGATCAGCTGCATCCTGTTCTATCTCTTCCCATTGCTTATTTAACATTTCTTGAATGTTCTGTGCCATGTTATTTATTGCCTTCATCTCCTCTGATGGTTCCTAGCCATCTTTGCATGGTCTGTCTATATTTCTGAGATGAGGTATTGTAATTATTTCCACTATTTACATTGTTCGGACTATTGTCCTTATCGTTGTTGTCATATTCACAATGCTTCGGCCATTGTATTCTCTGGCCTTCTTCAGGATCTGTCTATATTTCTGAGATGAGGTATTGTAATTATTTCCACTATTTACATTGTTCGGACTATTGTCCTTATCTTTGTTGTCATATTCACAATGCTTCGGCCATTGTATTCTCCGGCCTTCTTCAGGATCTGTCTATATTTCTGAGATGAGGTATTGTAATTATTTCCACTATTTACATTGTTCGGACTATTGTCCTTATCGTTGTTGTCATATTCACAATGCTTCGGCCATTGTATTCTCCGGCCTTCTTCAGGATCTGTCTATATTTCTGAGATGAGGTATTGTAATTATTTCCACTATTTACATTGTTCGGACTATTGTCCTTATCTTTGTTGTCATATTCACAATGCTTCGGCCATTGTATTCTCCGGCCTTCTTCAGGGTCTGTCTATATTTCTGAGATGAGGTATTGTAATTATTTCCACTATTTACATTGTTCGGACTATTGTCCTTATCGTTGTTGTCATATTCACAATGCTTCGGCCATTGTATTCTCCGGCCTTCTTCAGGATCTGTCTATATTTCTGAGATGAGGTATTGTAATTATTTCCACTATTTACATTGTTCGGACTATTGTCCTTATCTTTGTTGTCATATTCACAATGCTTCGGCCATTGTATTCTCCGGCCTTCTTCAGGGTCTGTCTATATTTCTGAGATGAGGTATTGTAATTATTTCCACTATTTACATTGTTCGGACTATTGTCCTTATCTTTGTTGTCATATTCACAATGCTTCGGCCATTGTATTCTCCGGCCTTCTTCAGGATCTGTCTATATTTCTGAGATGAGGTATTGTAATTATTTCCACTATTTACATTGTTCGGACTATTGTCCTTATCTTTGTTGTCATATTCACAATGCTTCGGCCATTGTATTCTCCGGCCTTCTTCAGGATCTGTCTATATTTCTGAGATGAGGTATTGTAATTATTTCCACTATTTCCATTGTTCGGACTATTGTCCTTATCTTTGTTGTCATATTCACAATGCTTCGGCCATTGTATTCTCTGGCCTTCTTCAGGATCTGTCTATATTTCTGAGATGAGGTAGTGTAATTATTTCCACTATTTACATTGTTCGGACTATTGTCCTTATCTTTGTTGTCATATTCACAATGCTTCGGCCATTGTATTCTCTGGCCTTCTTCAGGATCTGTCTATATTTCTGAGATGAGGTATTGTAATTATTTCCACTATTTACATTGTTCGGACTATTGTCCTTATCTTTGTTGTCATATTCACAATGCTTCGGCCATTGTATTCTCCGGCCTTCTTCAGGATCTGTCTATATTTCTGAGATGAGGTAGTGTAATTATTTCCACTATTTACATTGTTCGGACTATTGTCCTTATCGTTGTTGTCATATTCACAATGCTTCGGCCATTGTATTCTTCGGCCTTCTTCAGGATCTGTCTATATTTCTGAGATGAGGTAGTGTAATTATTTCCACTATTTACATTGTTCGGACTATTGTCCTTATCGTTGTTGTCATATTCACAATGCTTCGGCCATTGTATTCTCTGGCCTTCTTCAGGATCTGTCTATATTTCTGAGATGAGGTAGTGTAATTATTTCCACTATTTACATTGTTTGGACTATTGTCCTTATCGTTGTTGTCATATTCACAATGCTTCGGCCATTGTATTCTCCGGCCTTCTTCAGGATCTGTCTATATTTCTGAGATGAGGTATTGTAATTATTTCCACTATTTACATTGTTCGGACTATTGTCCTTATCTTTGTTGTCATATTCACAATGCTTCGGCCATTGTATTCTCCGGCCTTCTTCAGGATCTGTCTATATTTCTGAGATGAGGTAGTGTAATTATTTCCACTATTTACATTGTTCGGACTATTGTCCTTATCTTTGTTGTCATATTCACAATGCTTCGGACATTGTATTCTCTGGCCTTCTTCAGGATCTGTCTATATTTCTGAGATGAGGTATTGTAATTATTTCCACTATTTACATTGTTCGGACTATTGTCCTTATCGTTGTTGTCATATTCACAATGCTTCGGCCATTGTATTCTCTGGCCTTCTTCAGGATCTGTCTATATTTCTGAGATGAGGTATTGTAATTATTTCCACTATTTACATTGTTCGGACTATTGTCCTTATCTTTGTTGTCATATTCACAATGCTTCGGCCATTGTATTCTCCGGCCTTCTTCAGGATCTGTCTATATTTCTGAGATGAGGCATTGTAATTATTTCCACTATTTACATTGTTCGGACTATTGTCCTTATCTTTGTTGTCATATTCACAATGCTTCGGCCATTGTATTCTCTGGCCTTCTTCAGGATCTGTCTATATTTCTGAGATGAGGTATTGTAATTATTTCCACTATTTACATTGTTCGGACTATTGTCCTTATCGTTGTTGTCATATTCACAATGCTTCGGCCATTGTATTCTCTGGCCTTCTTCAGGATCTGTCTATATT
>OZ038517.1:34258437-34325937 GCA_964036315.1 Acanthosepion esculentum | reverse complement strand
GCCTTGTGCCAGCCAAACCAAAATGAAAAACAGTCTGAGAGACCCAGGCATATTTTCACACAACAGACCTATGAGTGAGAAGGGAACTCATTGAAAGACAACCAAGAAGAAACTATATACCTCTACAGCCCCCCTTGATTACTTTGATGATCGGATTGTCCATTAATCCAGGATTGGATGTTATCAAATGATTTTATTCACTACCTGGAACCTATTGATTTTTATATGATGTTTTATGACCTTCAAGAAACAGAAAAAATTTATTAAAGAAAGTACTGAACTGCTACATAATATCAATCTGCCTGTATGGCAGTGAATATTGGGCAATCTCCTCACCAATGAAGAAGAGACTTGACACAACATAAATGTGGTTCTACAGAAGGATGATGAGAATATAATGGATGAAGCATATAAGCAATAAGTTTTAAGGAAAATGAAAGCCAAAATCTTTTATACTTAGATTCAAAAAGAGTTGAAATTTCAAGTACTCATGAGAAAAGAAAGTTGGAAATTTGATACTCATGGGACATATCGAAGACAAGAGAAATAGAGAGAAGCTGAGTAACCTACCTAATGATCTAGTGTAAATAGGTGGTAGATCAGAATAATATCATTAGCGACAAAGAAATGGAATAAAGTAGGTCCCTCCAATAATTTGCTGAAAAAAGAGCATACCATAATGAAAAAAGGCCCCAAACTTGATAAAAACAAAGTTTTATGGTTGAAATGTTTATGTCGTTATTATGAGGAAAGACCAAAGTGTTTTATTAAATTTTTTAATCCTTTTTAGCAAGTTCAAAATTTTTGTTAAAAATCTTGTTTTTCTTGTGTCACCAGGGGCAAGAAATATTAGTATTAGGAAATTTAGCAGCATTTTTCCAGTAAAAAACACATTGATTTGTAAATTCTTGCAAAAATCAAATAATTTTCAGATTTTAGTGAAACTTTCAGAACTTCTACAAATGAATGAAATTATTTTATAAATTATTTTTTTTCTTTTAGAACATCTTGGTAGAAATTTTTTTTTTTTTTACATCTCTTACGCTTCCTTAATTAATGAAATTTCATGAAATTAAATTTTGTTCCACTTTATATTTATATTAGTTAAAAGCAGGACTCCTTGGAGAATCTGTCTATATTTCTGAGATGAGGTATTATGTACACTATTTACATTATTCGGACTATTGTGAGTTCAATACTTAGTTAAGGCAGTGGAGAATAATTAAATAAATAATTAATTAATCATGGTGATATTTTTAACACAGGAATGGGAACCATTTCTGCTGCTAATTATAGTGATTTTCCAAGCGTAGCTCAGATGTGGCACAAGGCTGAAAGTAGTGGGCACCCAGTGAGGATCGAACTCACTACTCAGTCATAAATTGTCTAGCAAGACAAACTTCCTAACCATTACACGACATTGAGGTGCCCTGCTGCAAATTATATAAATAACAATAACTCATCCCAGAAATTTTGACATTAGTTTTGACATAGTTGAAGTAGCTGTTTATATATTAGAAACAAGAAAATTTAAAAGTAGAATGGGTATCTTCTGTGATATGTTTAGTGGTATGACTTACTAATCCCAGAAATTTTGACAGTTTAAGCATAAAATTAAATCAAATAAAAAATAACTAAGTTTCTCATGACATAGTTGAAGTAGCTGTTTATATATTAGAAACAAGAAAATTTAAAAGTAGAATGGGTATCTTCTGTGATATGTTTAGTGGTATGACTTGGGCCCAAAAAGTTGCCTGATGCTGTAATGTCAAGGCAGCTATAGGTGTCATTCCCTGTCAGAACTTCAATTCTTTAACTCAAACGGAAGTGCTCACTTTGACATCCACAGCTCGTATGACAAAAACAGAGGTTAATTTTGTTCATCTCTGTGCACCCACTTCCAGAATATTGTTAAAAAATACCATTATCAAAAAAATATTTTCTGACCAATAATAAAACGGACCACATGGTTTTTGCATCAGTCTTTTCTGAACAACTGACTTGCTATAGAGCCAACACTGATTTCACCCATTAGGGCAGATCTGACCAGGCTGGCTTTAGCGATGGACCCCATGACAGGAAAACTTAACTAGGCCAGCACCATCTACACCAAAGCACTTCCATCAACAGTAATGCCTTTAGGATGGTAGCTTAGTGGATATAATTGTTGTTTAAATGTGTGACTGTCATCTAGTGTTTATGAGGTCAATCTCTAGATGAAGTAGGAAAATGCTGGTTCATCAGGTTCAAACAAGAACTGACATCACAGGGACAAAATAGCACAATAATGATCTAATATTTTGTTTCATCCAAACAATGAACATCTGATGGTGGCTAGAAGGTAGTTGGCTGAAACATTCTATCCATAATAGCATCTGTTAAGAAGCAAGATGAGATTGATTGATTTCTTTTATTTGAGTTTGTGAGTTATTTAAAGCCAAAACATATTTAAGATTGTAGAAAGTTGATTACAGTACCCAGTACTTTGAAGTGCTCCCTCATCTAATTACTGATCAGGCTTGGTACTTCAGTGACCAAAACAAGAACCAGTACCAAGTGGAGAACAAAGTATAGTAATAACTACTCATCTCAAAAATGAAGTCCAGAATAGCCTCATTAACCATTACCGCACACAGAATTGTCTTGCCATATGGGGTACTCCAAATAAAGAATTCTCTGTGTTAAAAAGAAAAATCCATTTCTGAAGTTTGAATATGAAGAGGTGAAAATCACTGGCTATTGAAGTAGATAAGAAAGAGGAAGATGAGACAATCAAGGTATTATTATTGATAACACAAGTGATAATTAACAAGCAAACTGATTACATTACACATTGTTCTTTGTGTTAGAGGCACACACAGACTTAGACAGATAATTATTGTTCTAATAAGTATATATATCTCTTTTCGTTTTAGGTATGTCTGCTACTTTGCTCGTTTCCTATAACTGAAAGCCATTGTCTAGTGTTCCTCAGCTGCTTCACAACCACAGCAGGAGTTTTTCACTATTAAATTGATTATTGAATCAATTGCTAGATCTGCTGTTAGGAAAGTTGGTTCACTGTGTCATGCTACACAATTTTTCTCTCTAGAATCTATCTTACACTTTTATAAGTCTACCATTCATATATACATTAAAATTTTTAAAGATCAAATTTGACTGGAAAGCAAAATTGGAACAGTTACACAGGTGAGAAGTGCAAGAAAAGAAACTGTTAGCATAGAACTTAATCTAGCCAATTCAATTGTAAAATCATGAGACCTTGTTGCCATTCTAGTCCTGTTCTAGAATTTATAAAGTATAGGTACCATAGAGCAAAATTTATCAAACCAATTACCCTGGCTTCTGTTCTCCTGCAATCCGGATTTAGCACCCTTAGATTTTTGGCTTTTCCCAAAGCTTGAATCACCATCAAAATCCCTGGAAATATGAAGATAAGTTTTTATATATATATATATATATATATATATATATATAAAGAAATATAGTCTTAAAGTGTGCTATATTTATGGGTTAAAGTGCTCAATATCAGAGAGCGTGTGTAAATATAAAAGTGAACATGGAAGTCAGCACTTAGAGGCGACAGTCTGTTTCATGCTAGTGCAATCGTTGCCTGACGATTGCACTAGCATGGAACAGACTGTCGCCTCTAAGTGCTTAAGTGCTGACTTCCATGTTTACTTTTATATATATATATATATATATATATATATATATATATATATATATCAAACGGCTTAAATCCAACATATTGTTTTTTTAATTTATTTTGTTTAAATGTTATTTTTGAAGGATATTCATATTTGAGTAGAAGCTCTGTTTTTTGATTAAACAGTATTTTTTTATCCAACTCCATCTACTGGCCTGAATATTTGAGAAATCTTGTCAGAAAAATATGCATCCTCTGGCAGGATTTGAACGTGCATCCCCTATGGATCTGATGTGACTTACTGCACGGCCATGTTGGACTTCCAGTCAAACAAAGCCCGAATAGTGCCTCTTTGAGAAATTTTGTCAGAAAAATATGTGTCCTTCAAATCTTGATTAGATTAAATTTAATATTTCCAATATTTTTCACCATTGCTCTAAAGATGCTGTTGGATACAGCTGGCAGTTTAGATATTTCTGAGCGGAATTGGCTCAATGCATGATATCTGTATGAATATCTCGATCTGACAAGGCTATTCAAGAACATGACTCAAGTTTTCAGGTTGATCTTTTGGGTTTTTTTTAACAATTTGCAGTGTTGGGCATCTTGGTGTATCTTCAATTTCACTCTCTTATATACTCAACTTGTTATAGCTGATCCATACACCAAGGTTGCTGAAGTGTTTAATATTTCCTAATTACACATCCTGAAGCTTAGTAGGAGTTATTTTTTTTTTATTCATCTCACCCCATGCAAGGCAGTAGAGCCACTTAGACACAAGGGGTTATTCAGTGTGAAAGAATAAAAAAAAAGAGAAACATTAAGAAGCAAGCACTTCAGAAGAGTAATCATGAGAAAGCAGGTATGCAACTTACTAATTATTGAATCCAGATGGTGGCTCCCAAACTTTTAGCCTGTTGTGTAAATATGTAAAAAGTCAATGGATAAGCCACTATTTAAAAGGGAAGATGAATTTCTTTTTTTTTTAAAATTTTTTTTATTTATTAAAATACTGTATATATTCATGTAACTTTTGAAGATCTAATTTTGAAGCTAATTTGACTACAGTATATAGATACATAGTTTGGTAAACAGCATAGCCAGGGCCAATAGTACATATGCTAATTTTATATCTCATGTACGATGCAATCTCCTTAAAATTAGCTTCAAAATTAGGTTTTCAAAAGTCACATGATATGCGAGTATCTACGGTATATGCATTACTTTATGCCTATTCTTAAATTAAAAAGATGCAGCATAGAGTTTTGAGGGTTTTTCTTTGACAGTTATTATTTCACAAAGCACAGCTGTTTATAGACATTTTAACAATCTTGATGTAATGGAATAACCTGTCACCCCCATGAGTAACTACACTATAGGTATCGGTAAGTCAACGGACTATGGAGTCTATCTGGGATCTGTTGAGTACGACTCAAACTTACGTGAGAACTACTGAGCTTCCAATAGTAGCACTCACTACTGGATTGACTTTCAATGATCATGTACATAACTATTACTTTATTTCTTATTGTACTGGCTTTACAATAAACCTTTACTTATTTTATCCACCGTGTTTTTCAAGTATATATTCCTATTAGCACGGAATATAACAAATTTCAACTTTGATGAAATGTTTAATACCAAAATCTAAAAATCTAATTTTAGAAAAGAGCTATTGAAAAGTGGGTAAGATGTTTGCAAGTATGACTAAAACAGATTACAGTATTGCAAAGTAAAAATATGGGAAGAAAAAAATGTCAAGTCTTGTACATGGCAGAGATGCACTTGTATTTCAACTCTACCGATGACCTACCAACCTGTTTGTCACCTCGTACAAAGTATTTTCTTGCTAGTCTAGTGCAATCACTAAACATACCAGATGGTATTAGTAAACTCCTGGACTAAGCTTAAAAAGAGTAAATTACAATCTTCTCACAGTTGAAGAACAGACTTGAAACAACAGAAATGTGGCTCTACAGAAGAGAATTCCATGGACTGAACATGTAAGCAATGACAAAGTTTTGGAGGAAATAGAAACAAAAAGGAGACTCATACTTAACATCTGAAAGAGGCAATTAAAATTTCTATGGCACATTATGAGGAAAGAGGGCTTGGAAAATCTGATACTCACAGGACTGGAAAGCAAGATGCATAGAGAAAAACAATGCATAAGCTACCTATTGAGCTTTAGTAAATGGAAGGCAGAACAAGTCTCAGGAGATATAACAAAAAGGCAAAAAATTATTAGCTTTCAGGAAATATAAATTGTGTTTTGATATCCTCAATAGTTATTAAGAGAGACAGTGTCATAATGTGACACAGACTTTTGAAACCCCCTGGATAATATATTTCATCAGAATCCATCTTGCACATTTATAGATCTACCATTCATTCATGAACTGTTGTTATATCTGGTTTGGTGCTTCTCGAGATTCTTGACAAAATTCAAAGAAGGGTCTGTAATGTAATCGATCCTGACCTGGCATATCAACCAGTCACTTTCTCCCTGATGTGGCGTGGTTTCACTCTATAAATAGAGTTTCATTGCAATTGTTCTTTTGAGATTTCTTCCTTGGTGCATCGAATAAATAAATTTAAGCATACTGCTAGATTGGCAAATAGGTCTCACATTTTTACTGTTGAACTAGTTAGACGCAACTGTATGTTTTGTTCTAACAATTTTTTTTTTCACTTGTGGAATTTCCTTTCAATTTCTTTCTTCCTGCTACTTACAATCTTCAAAAGTTTAAATGCAATGCCAACTACCATCTTCTCTTTACTTCAATCCTGTTCTTTTATTGTTCTTTCTTCTCACTAAAGTCTTCTCACTTTCTTTCACTCTCAGTAACCCCTTGCATCTTAGTGGCATTATCACCTTGCTTGGGTTGAAATGATTAAAGAAAATATTTAAATTATGATACCCTTTACTTCAGAATAGTCCCCTTGATTGCATGCACAGTGATTCCAATGCTTCTTTCATGCCTCACAATTACTGTGGACATCCTCTTTCTGACGATCATTCAATATTGTCTGTGATTCCAACTGAATTTCATTTACAGTCTTGATTCTTAGAATGTGAGAACTCCGATGGATTTTTTGCTTCATTGATGAATTCAGATTTTTTTTTCTGGTATATTGCAGTTAATTGTTCTCTGAGAATATTCATCAGTCTGAACAACACTTGGCTGGTTCTGAAGCAAGCAAAAACCTCTGTTCAACCTAAAGAATATTCACACAAAAAAAAACTCATGAAGTATTTCAAGTTTTTTTAGCTGTAAATTTTCTGATCTTCATGCAAAATTTGATGCAGTAAGTTTAAATTGTTTTTAGAGGTTGCAGAGCCATTTCAATACAAGCTTATTTGTGTACTCATTGAAAACAAGTAAGCATCTCTGCATCATTGTAGGTGATGAATATTTTCCACCATACAATCCCTTTCCCACAAATGAAAAATCACAATCCTCTCTCTGCTCTATTGCTATTTCCAGGGAATATATATTCCTTAGTTCCACCAGTTCCAATCTTCATGTCTAATACCTGTCATGTTACGCACATTGTAGCAGATCACCCTCATTCTCTTTGTATTCCATTGCTGAGATGTAAGTTCCACTCAAGCATTTTCTTCCCACGAACCACTACTTTGTGTAACCGACTCCCAAGAGGATGCCTCCTCAATCACTAAAATCTTAGCCAGCTCAAGTCTAGGGTTAACTGTCATCTTCTCTTCATATCCCTATAAATTGTGACTCTTACTTTGTAACTCTCTATCCCTAATGAATGTAATAAAATGGATTGGAACTCTCTGATTAGCAATTCTAAGTCATTATCCATTACACCAACTGTTATTCCCAAATGGTCACCCGTCTTGGTACTGACCAGGCTTGATGTTGCTTGACTTTGGTGATTGCACTGGGAACCAGTATTTCAATGAATATGGCCATAATTCCTTGTTGTTGCAGTGTAAAGGACAAATAGGTCTCAAAAATTTGTAAGGTTTGCTCAGCTCACTTGGAGCCACCCAAATGAAGATTACTACTGCTTCGTGGAGGAAAAAAAAGTTTTTAAAACAGTTTTCTTGACTTGTGCTGCTTACAATTGACCAGGAGTGAAATGAATTTGCATAATAAAATCTAAAATTCTGGCCTCGTCCAGTGGGCAGGCTTTTTTTAATTTATTCTTTTTTGAAGTTTTATTTGTTATTCTTTTGTACAATAACAGGATGTAACACAAGAACATTTTGGCTGATGAGTTAAGTCACCATTTTCTTTTATACAAAAAAGTGTTCAGAATGCATTTGAATATCTTAGGAAATTTGGCTAAAAATAGTCATTATCTGAAAAATACTCAAGTTCCGTACAGTTAAATGTGGAGCTAGCCATTAAAAATAGACTTGATTTTTGGACTTAGCATCTCAAAATTAGCTTAGAAAATGCATCAGTTGGCTATTTTATTTTCTTTAATCATTTTACCCAAAGCAAGGTGATAAAGCCACTAAGACATAAGGGATTACTGGTAGTGAGAAGACTTTAGTCAGGAGAAAGAAGAATTAAAAATCATGATTCAGGAAGACAGTTGCAATTTTTGTTGCATTTTGGTGGCAGGAAAACAAGAAACTGGAAGAGAGTTCCAGAAGTAAAAAGTGTGAGAAAATAAGCGATTAGACTAGAACTTGCAGTTACATTTAGATAATTAAACAGAAAAAAAACTTTTCTGGGAGTGAAAGAGAATGAAAAGAAAGGACAAAAGAAAGTTTAGGAAAACAAATGGTGATTAAACATTTTTGATGATTGTAGATTTCCGTTTCTTTCTGTGGTAGTTTATCCTACCACTGCCAATAGCGTGTTTGAATTTCATAGATGTGTTGTCATATCCTGCTATGGCAACAGAAAAAAACTGAGTGAAATTAGTTAGGATAATGCAACTGAGAGATCTTGAAAAATAATGCAGCAGAAAGAAGTAATATTAATAATACAGTGTGCTAAAAGTTAATCATTGCACCCCAAGCAAGGCAATAATGCCACTAAGACATAAGGGATTACTGGGAGCAAAGAAGAATGAGAATACTTTAGTGAGGAGAAAGGACAATAAAAGAACAGGTTTCAAGAAGACAGAAGATGGCAATTGACAAGTGAGAAGTGCAAGAAAAGGAACTATTAGAATAGAACACAGTTACATCTAGCTAATTAAACAGTAAAATAATAAAACCTATTTACCAGTCTAGATGTTTTCTTAAATTCATGTAATCAAAGTACCTAGGAGAAGATCCTATTAGAATAACTCCCATGAAAATATTTATGGAAAAGACATAGCAGTGACTGAGATTGAAATGTGTAAACCATTAATACCACTTTGATGGCAGTGGGAAAGTGATTGAAGTTGAGATTCCAGGTCAGGACCTATAACATTGCAGACTCTTCTTTGAATTTTATTGAGAATCTTGAGGTATATTATACAGAACTTACATTCATAAAGTTTAGGCAGCATTGTAAAGAGGTCATCTGAACAGTTACCATGAAAGTATTTACAGAAAAGGCACAGGAAAGTTACATTACAACGGTGAGGAAGTAACTGAAGCTGAGATGGCAGGCCAGGACCAATAATATTGCTGATTCTCCTTTGGATTTTGAGGAATGTAAGTAGCATGGAAGTAAGAAACCGGAAGAGAGTTCCACAGGTAAGTTACATCTTAAGTTTACATCTAGCTATTTCAACAGTAAAGCAATGAAACCTAGTTGCCAATCAAGTAGATGCTTAAATTCATGCAGTCAAGGTATCAAAGAAGAGAACTCATTAGAACAACTGCCTTGAAAATATTTATAGAAAAGACGTAGCAGTGATTGAAATTGAGATGTGTAAACCATTAATACCACCTTGTAAAATATACTGGACTTGGTGGTAATAGTAATATATGCTATTTCCTTATAAGGAAACATTCAACATTCATTGACCAAGTAGCTTTTACTTGAAATTTATAAAAACTTTATATTAAAAGAATTTTTCAGGAAAATAGGTTTTGGAAGTTCACTGTTATCACTCTTTGCAGTTTTGATTGGGGAGCTTCTTTCCTAATCATTAAAGTAGTGTGGAACACCCAGCTTGTCATTATTTTATCTTTGAGTTATATGTAATATTTATTTGTTTGGTTGTTGAAAGTCCTCAAGTGATGTGGCTTCTATTATTTGGTACAGTTCTTTGTTTGTGATTCTGTGGCGCCAGTCCACAAGGTTCAAATAAGGATGGTCTTCACCAAGACCTACATGCTTCATTTGTACAAAGTTATTTTTAACCATTGATCTAAGAAAGCTATTGTATATGGCTGATGTTTTAGATATGACTGAATGAGTTTGGTGTGAAACACTTAAAAGTCCAAACTAATCTGATTTTCTCTTGTATTTTTGACTAAGTTCACTTTTAGACATTACTTAAATGACTATTTTTGATTTTCAAATTGGTACAATGAATGTAAATATCATTGTTTCAGTCGACTTTTAATGGAATGCGAGAATTGTTCAAATACAATATTTGGTTGATTAGTTGATTTTGTTTAGTGGCATATCCACCTCCATGTGTTATTTAATGTCAAAATCTAAGTATTACGAATGCAATTGTATGCCTTCAACAACAGATAAAATGTATTGCTGGTAATTCTATGATAAAATAAATTGCTGGTTATTATGCTTTAAAAATATATTATTGGTAATTTTACTATAAATATGTATTGTTGGTAACTTTTTTTTTTTATAAAAATGTATTGCTGTTATTTTGACTATAAAAATGTATTTTTCTACTTTCATAGTATTTTGTTTTTGTTTGAGGGTTAACTATTTACCCATAGCTGGGATTCTAAAAGGAGCTACCACACTGGATCAGGGTTGACCTGGGAACAACAGCAATTAAGAGATGGTTCCACATACCTCAAAACCTCCAGAGGCCTTGCTGGCAGATGTAGTTTATCATTATACCTAGGGATTTTAAATACAATAGCCTAAAAGTTAATATGTATAGTTTTTTTTTTTTTTTTTACAGTGTAGCAGTTCTCAGGGAAGAAAGTTGTCCGAGTGGACATTCCTCCTTACAAATGGAATAACATCAATAATAATAATAATAATAATAATACAACTGAGAAAATACATGAAAATTATATTTCATGTATTTTTCAGGTTAGAACTTCTGCCAAAATGTGTTCAATAGATAACTAGAGATATAATATTCAGTAAATTAAGATGTCATTTCTTTTCTTACTTCATTGAATACAACTGGAATACAGAGGAAATGTGAGTGATTTGACTCTGTAGATGTAGCATAGCATGTCTTAGTTATAATGGTCTGAACTAGTGTAACTGTATGTTGCTTTATGCAAGTAATACCTTTTTATTGTCATGAAAGTTACAAATGGTACCTGTAGCAAAACAACACCATTAGAAAAAGAAAGTTTTCAGCTTTCTTTTTATTTGCCATGTCCTTTCAGGACATAGGTGATCATGGCTCTCCACCTCCCTCTATTCCTTGCAACTCTCAACAAGTTCCTTCCCTCTGCTTCTTCCCCCGGACCATGTTCTGTCATCTACTTGCTTAAGCTCACCAGGTATGTCATGTGTTGTTTTTTTCCTGATCTCTCTTTCCCTCTATTTGATCCGTGAGTATCGGATTCTCCGGGCCCTCCTTCCTCATTATGTGTTCCAGAAACTTCAGCTGTCTCTTCCCGATATTTTTCCACATAGTCGCAATCATTGGTGATGCCTTTTTGAGTTAGTCTTTATTCCATAGGTTGGCAGCTGTACATCTCGTCACATACAATGCTGTCAGCACTGCTGAAATACATTACCTTCTGCTTAACTGTGCTCACATACATTATTTGGTCTCTGTAAATGCTAAGCAACTGTTAATGAATTTCAGGGAGTGCAATTTTTTTGTATGGATGAATTCATTGATATGGCTCTGTGTTGTATACACTTTCATCATTTTGCCTGATTGCTATCTGTAACAAGGCAACAAAAAGTTCAACTTACAGTGACATTACAAATGTCTGCCTCTGATGTCAGGGACTAACATAAAGAAAAATAACTTTAGGGCAATCAACATAGACTTGCATTGTATACCCACAAATAATGATGCGATTATTTACATATGAATTAGCACTTCTGTCTTGGATTAGAATATCTGTGGACTCGGTGATCTGCGTATTGCTCTGAGTCACTTTTGCCTATCATCAATGGGGTATCTGTATAATGTGAAAAGCATTATCTTGTAACCATGGGGAGATTACTGAATATAATAATCAAATGAAGGTTGCTAATGAGCGATAGTACTTAGGACAAGAACAACACATATAAGATTTGCCAGCGACATGTAGAAGAAGTAGTCAACTGCTAGAGGTGAGTTAAATGAATTCCACAATGAATCTTCAACTGCAGGATATCTACCAACCATGCCATGCGGTCAAATGTGGCACAAGGCTGAATTTAAATTCCCCGTAGACCCCATGATAAAAAAAGGGGTTGGGTAGCTATTTCCTGAGACAAGACTCTGCCCTTCAACATAGCCTCATCTGGGGATCATCTCTGCTCGGAGGCAAAGAGTTTGACCAGAACAGCTGGATACGAATCTCCAACTGCAGACCAACATACAGTATTTACTACTGTATTTATGTGAATGGGGACATACCCATTATTGTCCGTAGGTATGCTACAACATATTACATGCAAGAGAGAAAATATAAGAGTTGATATTGCATTAGATATAAGGGGATGCCAAAAAATTCTCTGCTAGGCCCACTGCGCAAAATTTGACAGAATAACCAAACTTAATATTTTTTGTCTTACAGGGGAAGTGCTTCATGCTCTGAACAATAACCTCTCTTCAGTATTTATATTATTTACATGTGGACTATTGTCTTCATCTTTCTTATTATCACAATGTTTCAGTGCTAACAACAACAGAAATCAGCACAACAGTGTGTACAGAAATAATGCAAATAATGATAACACCTCCTCCCAGAAAATCAGTCTGAAATCTCTCCTGTTTGAATTCAGAACTTTGTTTTTCCTAGACTGGCTGCTACCCAAGGCAAAGAGAGCCCAGTTTGCACTGCTATTTATTTTAACAATGAACGAAACAGAATAAATTGGAATTTGAACTCTGCTCAGCTATTTCCTTTTTCACATGAATAACACACACACACACACACACACACACACACACACACACCAAATAAAATGTATGTACGCAATACTTTGATGGAATCTCATCAGATATTATTTTCATGCTCTGATTGCTGATTCTGTGCTTCTTCTGAGAATTTGATCTACTGTACATCTCTGACTGAACTTAGTTATTTCAATTGATTCTATCTTTTAGATTATATATCTTTTGGTGTAGTGATGTGTATCAAAAGGTATTATCAAACATGTTGAAACACTTGGAGCTGTGAAATAAACAGTGTACTGGAGATAGTTATACATTATACAAATAAAGAACAGGTTAGAATATTTAAGGGAAGAGATTTGCACCTGGCCAGAATTTTCTGTTTTTGTTCTGATGTTTAAAAGTAAAGAGTCTTCTGACCTGGTTTAAAATTACTGCTATTTATATATTTATAGCATTAAGGATTTTATAAGTAATAGACTGACAAATGTAAAGAGGGGATACTAGTTTTCCTTCTTTAAGATGAATTGATTGATTCACTAATTTTTATGGCTTATCAACTGTTTGCAGGTTATTTAAAGCCAAGAAATATTTTTAGAGTGAAGAATTTTTGAAGAATTTTTTTTTTTTTTGATGACAACCATTCCAGTGACCAATGGCTTCATTCTTGAGATGAGGGCTTAGATGGATTAACTGTAGCTGGGTACCCAACCTCCAAATAATGGTTAGAAGAGGATTCGGGATCCACCAACATCATCTCCTGCCCCTTGATGAAAATAAGGGACAAGGATGTATAGACAGTGTAATGGATAGTGAAATTGGAGAGTGGATTTTAAATTCCAGTCGAGTTCATTAGATTGATTTATGTGCAAATATGTTTGAGGACTAAATAGTAGAGCAGACTGGGTACTCTAGCCCTGACTGACAACCAGTCTATGAGAATTGACTGATTTGTGCCCTATGGCTTATCAAACCTTTTCCGGTTATTCAAAGTCAGAAAATATTTTTAGAGTGTAATAATTTTGTTTTGAGATAATAATGATACAAATCTTGTTAATTAACCCATACCTGGGAGGGAGAAGATGTACATTCATACCTTCCCCAAGGGTATTTGTATGCAAGTGAAGATGAAAAACCTGACTGGAATTGGAACTCAGATCTTCGATTAACAATTTCAAGCCATTATCCATTACATCACCTGCACATCAAAGCTTACAGCACTTGGTATTCCCAAGCAGTCACCCATCTAGGTATTGACCAGGCTCAATGTTACTTAACATCAGTGATTGTACACCTTCTTTAAGATGAAGTTTTTGTAATGAGTGTTGTTGACAAAAGTACAAGAAAATAACATCTCTTCCAGTTTGGTAGTTACTTTATGAATTTAGTAACCACAATACTAGACTGTTTGAAGAAAGGTCTTTTATACTTTTGTCAGTCGATGTGATTATTCACAAATATGAGTTTCTGCATATATATATATATATATCTATATATATATATATATATATTCATACATGTTTCATTAAATAATATAGATAAGTGTTGTCTATATATTTTATGTAAGTTCTTTTCATATCGTCTGATAAGTTTAATAACATTATCATTAAACAATGAAAGAAAATCACAATATTGATACATATTTTTTAATCCAATCTAAGCTTTCGGCTTACATAAGCCATTGTCGAAGATAAACAAAAACAGATAATCATCAATTTCTTGTTCGTGTATTGCTTAATATATTGTGTAATTGTCATCTTCGATAATATTATATCTGAATTTTTACACATGTGCAAACACATAAAGACACACTGCTATGCCAGAAGTCATGGAATATGGTGTCACCATACCCAGGCCTATATCACTTATATCCTGAGTAACTGTGAATCTTGGCTAAATTTAAATCCATATCAATTGTTATCTTCTGTCTTATTAATTTCTGTTATATTATTGTTCTCACTCCATAATAATGTTTTTCTTATATTCTTTCACACTCACCATGTTTCCTAGTGGCTATATTGCCTTTGCATGGGTTGAAATATATATATATATATATATATATATATATATATATATTTGTGCATTTAGGCAGCAAATTCTCTTTTAGGCATGTCTGACTGAATAAATTACAGATATTATGTCTGCTAATTTTTAATAAAATCTGTTCTTACTCAGGAATAACCTTACGTGTATTGATGTTAAAGGATGAGAGCAATGTGCTCTCGCTGATTAAATTTCTTATATTTTCATTTCCTAAATACTTTTGATCTTCTTCCAAGATCATCTTCAGGGGTGCAAGTGGTACAAAACTATATGTTGTTCATTAATATAAGTATTTATACAAAATTGTGCATTGTTATCCATTACCGTAATTTTTTCATTATGCTTTTAAATGCAAAACAGTTGACAATGTGCCAAGCGTTCATTAGAACGTGAAAAAATTATCCATTATGGAATTTTTTCCTCTGTTATATGTACTCTCTCTATCTATCTCTCTATCTATCTATCTATATATATATATATATATATATATATATATATATATAGTAGAACCTTGAATTAATGGTCCCAGAACCAACAGACTTCGAATTTAACAGACAAAGTCTGCAGAAATGTTAGTCTGTTAGTTACAGAATTGGCCCTTGTTGTTTACTGGCGCAATCAACAGACAGAGACGGGTAGTTCTGAGAATAGCTGCTGTTGTTTACTTGAGTGTGCATCGTGTACACACATGCATCATCTCTCAAATATTTTATACTGATTTTGGTACAGTATGCAGTATTGTTTTCTGTCAAACCCTTCACTAGCAACAGGGATTTGGAGAAATAGGTGGTAGAATGACCAAGAATGTCTAACATGTGTGATTCTGTTACCACTCTCCTGAAATTTGTTGATGCGACCAAGAATCAGGAAATTAAGGTGTATTATCAACACTTTTGAACATTGAGGGAATTGATAATTCGCGAACATTATCAAAGTGGGAAACAATTTAAGTTGGATTCGTTCTTCCAGTCCAAACAGGCGGCTCAGGAAGGCCACCCCAAATCACCACCACCACAACAATTTTCTCCCACCAGCACACCATTATCACCCCTCCCAAGCATCAGCACTGCTTTGGAGGGGGTTCCATGGCTTCCGGTAATTACTACTGTGAGGCTCCACTATATGATCACAGCACTTTCATGGCAGTATTAGACCATCACAGGTATGTTTAAAGGTAAGTTGAGGTAAACTTTAAAACTTTTCAAACTTTGTTTAAAGGTATATAGTAACTTAAAAATAAAATACAAATACATATATACTGTATTTACATTTATTTAGAATAATTTTGTACTGTAGTGGGTGTTTTTAAGCCATGAAAAAGTGCTTCAAATTAATGGACAGATGGCTTTAACAGATGACCTTCTCTTCTATTAGTCTGTTAAATTGAGGTTCCATTGTATATGTATATATATTGACAAATGGAAACATTTCATGAAATAGATTTAACTGAAAACAGGTTTGATAATGCATTTTGCCATTCAAGGCTTCATCTGATCCGAAAACAAAAGAATGAAATGTTTGTGTATTTGTATGTATGCTTCAATAATGAATCTTAGTACTTTCCCTAAGCTGGTGTTTCTTTGATTAAAGAGAAAAATGAGTGACTTTTTAAAAAGTTGTTAATATTTATGCTGGTACCTTTTTTTTTTTTACAATTTTTAGTTTGAGTTGAAAGTTGTTAATGCACAGGATGCAATGGATAAATTGTCACCTAAATTACACAAAAATGAAAATAACACTGACATCTCATTTTAACAGATATATTTATCAAAAATTACACAAAAATATCTTGAAATACTAAAGACTAAATTTATTCAATAAAATTGCCTCAATTACAGCCTTCAGACAATGTTGGAATCTCCTGCAACTCTTTTGGATGGTCTCCTTGTTTAAGTTGGTGAATGTTTCCATAATCCTTGCCTTCAGTTCATCTTCAGTGTTACAAGGAGTTTTGTTGGTCTCTTGCTCAACTATTTTCCATACATAATAATCAAGGGGGAGTTAGGTGTCCAGATGTAAGGGGTGATGTGGTTGCAGAAATTGACAGCCATGACTGGTTTCTCCTGTGTGGCATGGTGCAGAGTCCTGTTGCCAGCAATCACTCTTGATCCAGGGCGGCACTACCTACTCAAGGCACTTGATGTAGGCCTCTGTGTCTGCTGCCCTGTGGGAAGATGAATGGAGGCATAATGTTGCCATCACTAGTGATCTCTCCAAACAACTTTGTAATCACCATTAGACTCATCCAACTGTTTCTGAACCTCTACATTGTCCTCAGATTGACACCCAGATACTCTGAAATGATTGTATTGGTGCTTCTGGCACAAATGCCAAGCAGTACAGCATGTTGCTTTCAAATTTCTGGTGGAGGGAATTGTGTCATGGTGCTCTTTTTTTTCTCACAACCCAACTGACCTTATTCCTGTGCAGTTGACAAAATCAAAAACAAGCAACACACATGTGCAAAATTAAAAATATAAAATGACAATAATTTATGTGTATATATATACTTAACACATTTTATTAGGTTCAAAGTTTTATTTAATTTTTATTCTATTTTTCTTATTTTCAAGTTGTACCTCCAAATCAAATTATTTGAAAATTAGAAAAATTAAAGAAACAAAAAAAAAAACAGACCTTAAATATCTGTCTATATTTCTGAGATGAGGCATTTAACAGTATACATTGTTCAGATTGTTGTCCTCATCTTTGTTGTCCTCATCTTTGTTGTCATATTCACAACGCTTTGGCCATTGTATGCTCCAGCCTTCTTCAGGCGTTTGAAATTTCAAATCAAAGTCTTTATTTTGTCCACTGGGGGTAAGTTGTTCTAGTTCCACATGCCATGCCTCTTTTGGATATCTTGGTTTCAGTTATTTCCCTTTAGTACCTCAACTCTCCAAGCTTTTTGTTTATCCCTGCCAAAAGTTGTGAGTATGAAAACAAAGATGAGGGCAGCAGTCCAAACAATGTAAATAGTATAAATAGACAGACCGTAGCAGTTAAATTTAACAATACCTGTTGAAATTAATTTTTGTTACCTAAATATATTTCACATATTATTTTTATTATTATAATTCTACTACACTGATTTATTCAAACCTATGCCCTCAGCTTGGTTACAGACAAAACATTTCAATTGTTGTTCCTCCAAGATTTCTTCAGATGCCTGTCGTATTTGTTAATGTTCTGAGAATCTTAAACGTAACCCTTTATTCCATTTATTGGAGTTGATTGTTCTTATTCTACTGTACATATTACTCAAAAAATCCTCTTGGATGGAAATTTCTTTTTTTTCTCATGAATGAAACATTTTCTACTCTTGGAATTCTTTTCTCTCCCCAAACTAAAAAAAGAATTACTGAACCATAGATGTAAAAGATGAATCAGTGTGTCACAATGTGATAAAAACTGTTTGCCCATTTCAATCTCAAACTGAAGAATTTCTAAACAGTCCTAGATCAAAGTTATTGTTTGCCTTTTCAAAAGTAGACCCATGTAGAATTGAATTAATAAAAAAAAAGTAAATAAACTGGTATTCAAAAGCAAATTAAAATTAAAAAAGCAAACTATTCTGTAAGCAAAGGCATTTTTCAGTCACATGGTACAGGGCAATTTAAATGTTTTCTGTTGCTCTTTTTATTGAAATACTCAGCTCATCTTTTGTTTTGTGCTAAATTTCATCCAGAACAAGGCACGAGGGCCATTCATGGTAGTGTTATGGTTAAAATGCTTATGATGAATAAAGTATATGATATGAATGTAAAGAGTTGGCAGGAAGTGAAGATTATGAGGGATAGATTATTACTGACCCTTGACTTGAAGTTAAAATTATAGTGTTCAAAGAAATATCCATGTAGGAGTCTATTCCACAAAATAGCAGTTTAAGTGGAATTTTTTCATGATATTTGGAATATGGAGGAAAGTAGAGTGATTTGACTTTGTGGAAATAACATGGCGAGTCCTATTTACATTATTTAAATTTTCAGCCTGTTGTCCTCATCTTTATTGCCATATTCACGTTTTGGCTGTTATATGCTCCAGCCTTCTTCAGGTGATTGGAATTTCGAACTGACTGTTTAATTTTCGTCACATGGCCCAGTGGATAAAAAAACATTAGTTGGATCCAGTGACTTGATCCAAAGAGTTGTGAGTTCAGTACCTGGCTACTGCAGTGGTGAACAAAAACTAGAGTTAAAGGGAGATAACTGAAATACCTGGAATAGGCATGGCACATGAAACTAGAAGGTTCAGTTTGAAATTCCACTCACCGGGAGCATACAATGTCTGAAATGTCATGAATATAGCAATAAAGATGACAACAGTCTGAACAATGTAAATAATTACAATACCTTATCTCAGAAATATAGATAAATGGTGAGTCCTAGCTCTATAGGTCTGAACTGGTGAACATAAAGAATGGACATTATCTAAACATATGCCATGGATATAGTAATAGTCTTGTGATATTTTTTATCTCTGGGGAAAGAGGCTACAGAGTGGAGAATATGTCTCGTCTCACAAGATGATATAAACAATTTTGAACTCTGTTACATATAGAAAGGGAGAGTCAAGGAGCTCCAAGCCAGATATGGTAGCAATAATCCATTTTTGGTCTGATCAGACTCTTGAAAAGGTAAAGCATGACAAATTTTAGGTACTTTCTAGAGTGCTAGAATGACCATTTTCCAGCATCTTTAGCAATGGAATGTATATATATATGAGATTCACTTGAGGTCTGGAATGAACTTTAAACCCAATAGATCTTCAAAGTGTGGAACTTCATTGGGTGTGTAACTGTTTAACATGACTGAAGTAAACTCAGATCTGATTGTTTGTGATGATGAAACTATATTGGCTTGGTTTTTGTAGTTTTGAATGTAACAAGCCATTCTTTCTCCATTGAGCTGTTGGAGCTAGGTCAGATGAGAGATCAGCTGCCATGCTTTAATCATTTTTATTTTTGGAAGTGTATCTGTAAACTGTGTTATTATATGTATAAATGTTTAGTAATGATCTAATATGAAATAATCATAAAATAATCATTATGAAGCAAAAATTAAAAAAAAAAATAAATTGATTTTTGCCTCCAAAATGATTTGAACCCCCATCCTGTATCTTGAATGGGAAACCCATCTGTATGGATAATACCCTACTGTTTGGGCCACATAGAACCACAAAGAATGGAATTCAAATTTAGTTGTAGGAGTAAATATGTTCTCTTATCATCCAGTTTACACTCCTCCCTGGTCTTTTGAATAGGAGTAGAAGTTTATCCCTTGTTTCCTGTTTAGGATTGGGTTTCTGGCTTTTAAAGTCTTCTCATTTTCTTTTAATCCCAGTAGCTCCATGTATCTTAGTGGCATTATTAAAAAAAAACATAAAACTTTCTACATTCTGCTTTGTTTGATTTTAATTCCATGCCATATTGTTTGTTTACACTTGGCATTACTACATTTAATAGTCTTAAGTTGTCTACTTTTCTTGGATGAAGATTTGCTATTTGTATTATTTATTTTGGGGCATTTTTCATTTCACCATTTCCTCTTGGTATCAGTTTAAACTGACATCTTTTGCTTAAAGATCTTATTTTTCTGTACGCCTCGGTGGACACCTTTTACAACTCCACTTATCTCTTTTTTTCAACGGGAGACATCTACCCCATTTTATCATTTGTTATATTTTATGTTAATACAATTGTTTATTTCTTTAAACCTTTGTTGTTTCTTCTTTATTCTGGCATCAGTTTAAACTGATACTTCTTTTGGCCATATTTTGCTTAAAGTGTGGATAATTTTTCTGTTGAAATTGCTAGATATACCTCTAAGTTCTATGCTAATAATTTCTTCTGTTGAATTTCTCACCTATGGAATTCTCTTCTGGTTTCTCACTTTCCTGTCAAATATTATCTTCATTTTGTCTTATTGAATCCTGTTTTTTTTTTTTCTTTCGCTCCCAGTAACCCATTGCATCTTAATGTTTTTTATTGCTTTGTTTGCGATGAAATGATGAAAAAGATGGCTGAAGACATGACATGTCTCCATTTGTGAAAAGGATAAAAATAGAAAATACTTTTTCTTCAGCATAATAAATTAAAAAGAAATTACACAAACATTAGTAAAGCAAACAAATAATATTTGAATAGTAGAACAAATCTATCCTGGTGGATGAAATAAAGGGTTCAGTTTGAAATTCCAATCACCTGAAGAAGACCGGAGCATACAATGGCTGAAACATTGTGAATATGGCAACAAAGATGAGCACAACAGTCCAAACAATGTAAATAGTATAAATAATATTGCAGTTAAACACACAATTACCATAAAATGGGTTGATAAAAAAAAAAAATTCAAGCAGGAAAAAATATTATTGGAAACCACTACATACATCATCTATTGCAGGGATTCTCAACCTTGGTTGCCCCATGTACCCCTTTCACCATTTGTCAGAATGCTATCCCCCACCTCCTTCTCAAGGTGACAGGCCAGATAGGCCAAATTCTATAATTGCTCCCCCCCCCCAAAAAAAAACTTACTGTGGTCACAATTCACCCTCTGAAAATCCAAAATTCATCCACTGGGGGTGAATTTCATCCCTGTTGAGAACCCCTGATCTATTGGGATGACCCATAGCATCCACAGGCTTCTTTCATTCAGCATGGTCTACCATGATGGTCTTTAGGTCTTGTGTCGTCCCCATCCCTACAAATAAGAATTTTCTTCATCCTCTTGTTCTTTCATCACTTGGCTGCCAGGGTAATAATTTACTGGCAACTTGGTCATCATGCATTTTATTTTTATTTTTTTAATCATTTCACCCCTAACTAAGACAGTAAAGCCACTACTATGACACAAGGAGTTACTGAGTGTTAGTGTATATGAAAAAAAGTAAAATACTATTGAGAAGAGAGAATAATAAAAGAACAAGAATTAATAAGACAGAAAATAACAATTGACATTGCATTTAAATATTTGAAGATCAAAGTTGACTGGAAAGATAGATGCCTGAAGAGAGTTCTACAAGTGAGATGTGCAATAGAAGAAACTGTTATCTCAGAACTGACAGTTGCATCTAACCATTTCAACTGTAAAATTATGACACTTTGCTGTCAATCTAGTACTGCACTTAAATTCATAAAGTCTAGGTACCATAGAGGAAAGTTTATCAGTACAGTTACCGTGAAAGTATTTATAGAAAAGGCACCGGGAAGCCATGTTGCAGCAGTGTGAACGTAGGTTAAGACCAATGACATTGCTGATTCTTCTTTGGATTTTATCAAAATGTATAGCAGGAGCACCACACCAGATGTGGCAGCAATATTCACTGCATGCATGGATGAATGGTAGAATTATAAATTTGTATGATAGATTCTGTCGAGAAAAATTGTCTAGCATAACATTGTGAACCAACTTTACTAGCAGCAGACCTAACAATGCTTGATACAGTGTTCTGCTAAATACCACCTTCTTTGTTCACCTTTGATGTTACCTTTGGTGACTCACTTATAGTTAAGCATTTGATATTTCAAATATGTCTCCAGGTCACATTAAGAACCATCCTGAACATTCTGGTGTAACACCCATCTAGCTGTTTCTTCAGAGTGTTGGTCATAATTCAATATCTCTTCTCCATAGAGCAAGATAGATTCCCCTGTTGCAACAAACAATCACATTTTTAATTTTCTAGGTAGTTAGGAGCCCTATACCTTTTTTCAATTTGTGGCATGCAGTCCAGGCAAGAGTTTTTCCTACAGCCAAATATTTTTCAGAACTTGGTGTTCATGAACCCAGGTACTTGAAGTTGTTCACTGTTTGATCACTTATTAGAAATAGGTAATAATTATTGAGTGATGTCTCAAAAACAGAGTACCTTTCCATTGCACTAAGCAAATAAAAAAAGAAAATTAATAATGAAAATACTTCATTTATGTAATTGAGACAACTCTGGTTTATTTATACCTACAAGAAGATGTAAGTAAATAACAAAACTAAGACAAAAGAAAAAATAATCAAAGAGTAATTCAGACAGTTGAACTTGGAAAATAAAAATAAGATTGAAACAAAAAAAAAGTTGAAATAATGGAAATATTTCATGAAAAAATTTTGACCACTTAAGATTTTTAAAATTTGGACCACTGAAGATTATTATATCAACTAACCCACCATCCTCCTCCTTAGTGCCATTGGACTCTCCTTTATTAGTATAGGGCCACAGCTTCACCACATTTGCTACCATGGTTCGGTAAGTTTTTTTGGGTTTTTTTTACAGTGGAGTTACCAGTTCTGTATCCAATTCGGTTTGAATTTAGAGTTGTCCTTCTGCTAGACATTACCAATCAATGCTAGAAAGCCCAGTGTGCCTTTCTATTTAACCCATAGGTGGAAGAGAAAAAATGGATTCATACCTTTCCCAAAGGTATTTTTGGGAAGTGAACACAGTTAACTCATCTAGAATTTGAACATGGCATGTCTATCCCACTTTTCACACGAATAACCACAATATAGTATACACATCCAATCCATCAATAACCCCAAGGTGCAAATTAACAACGAAAATAAGATGAAAGAAAAAGAAGTAATTAAAAATAATAAAAATGCTTTATCTAAGAAATTCAAACAACCTAACAATATTATATAAAATAAATACTCATGCAAAAAGATAAGATAAAAATAACTTATCAAAACTTAATAATGAATATGTTTCATCAAACAATTTAGATAATATCAGGCTATTAGATTTAGTACTTCAATAAAAAAATAAGATGAAAATGATTTCAAAATATTAATGTTTCATCTAATTCACATAATTTTAGTCTAATTAGATTCAGTGCTCAGACAAAAAATAAAATGAAAATAATTAAAAATATTAATAATGTTTCACATAATTTCAGGCTCAGATTCAGTGCTCAGACAAAAAATAAAATGAAAATAATTAAAAATATTAATAATGTTTCACATAATTTCAGGCTATTAGATTCAGTGCTCAGACAAAAAATAAAATGAAAACAATTAAAAATATAATAATGCTTCAGAGAATAGTCCAGGTGGGCAAAAAGGAAGATAGAGAACAGAAGTCGAGCGGATGAAAAAAGTGAGGGTGGACAGAAGACAGGTGGATGAAGAAAGTGTGAGGGGGGAAAAAGATGGGAGGATGACGAAAGTTGGGGCGGGACAGAAGATGGGCCGGTGAAGAAGGGGGGCAGAAGACGAGCCGATGAAGAAAGTGGTGGGGAGCAGAAGACGAACTGGTGAAGAAAGTGGGTGGGGACAGAAGATGGGTCAATGACAGAGAGTGAGAGACATTTAGGCAAAAAGAAAATTGCAATGGATGAATTAAACAAAAACATATCTACCATTAAGATAAAATAAAGAAAACTGTCATTATGTGAAATTTTCCATGATCTCCTAAAGACCTTATCTTGCACAAATTACAACTTTTTTTTTTTTTGTCGCTAACATTTAAAATGCTTATTTTTTATCTAAAAAAAACAACTCTTTTTTTTGTAGCTCACAAGTTACTCCACAAATTCAAATCAATTGCTTACTGAAGATGTGACTTGTTGACTGAGGGAGTGATTTATTTTATTTTACTTTTTAAGAATAACAAGCTTGTACAGGTGACTAAAACAGTCTGAAATTGACACGGAAGTAAGTTTGGACAGGTAGATTGCACTAGTTAGACAGTGTGAGCGTTATAGGTAAGGGGGTTTTGGTACAAACATTGGTGTTACTTGTGACAAGTGAGACCCATCCTCTGAAAAATATCACTTGAAAGAAAAAAATAGCTGTTTTTCTATCATTATAAATGCATATATTTTCGCATTTTTCATTCTCTCTTTTTTTCTTGTTCTGTTTTTCTCATTTACTCTTCTTCCCCAACCTCAACACTCTCTCTTTTTTTTCACTTTTTCCTCTCTCTCTCTCTGGCTATTTTTTCATTCTCTGTTCTCCCATTTCTTCTCTTTTTGTCTTTGTTTTCTCTCATTTTTCTTACTTTTTCTTTTTGCCACTTTTTTTCTTCTCCAGTTGTTCTTAATTTCTCTTTTTCTCTCACTATCTTTCCTTTCTTTCTCCCTTTCCATCTTTATTTCTGATAAACTATTTTTCATTTTCACTTTGTTTCACCCTCAATAAAACCCTCAATCTATTCACTTTTAACCTCTGCAAATCATTCCTTCTAACTATATATTTATGTGGGATTTATCATGCATTTTTCTCAACACTCCTTTGGTTTGTCTTTGTTGGCATCTTCCTCCTTTTCCATTATTTGTCTAGCTTATGCTTCTTTCTCCTCCTGTTTCTCCCTTCTATTATTGTGATGAGTGAGTGTCCAATTTTTTACCTCTGTATGGGTGAGTGCCCCACCTTTTCTCTCCGTATGGGCAAGTATCCCATTTTTCCCCCTCGTGGCATGTGCATGTCCCATTTCCCTTCATAACAAGTGCACGTCCCACTTCCCCTCATGCCATGTGCACGTCCCACTTTCCCCTCGTGTCATGTGCACGTCCTACTTTCCCCTTCGTGACAGGTGCACATCCCACTTTCCCCTTCGTGACAGGTGCACGTCCCACTTCCCCCGTGACATGTGCACGTCCCACTTCCCCCGTGACACATGCACGTCCCACTTCCCCCCGTGACACATGCACGCCCCACTTTCCCCCGTGGCATGTGCATGTCCCACTTCCCCCTTGTGGCATGTGCATGTCCCACTTTCCCCTCGTGGCATGTGCACGCCCCACTTCCCCCTCGTGACATGTGCACGTCCCACTTCCCCCTCGTGACATGTGCACGTCCCACTTCCCCCTAGTGACATGTGCACGTCCCACTTCCCCCTAGTGACATGTGCACGTCCCACTTCCCCCTCGTGACATGTGCACGTCCCACTTCCCCCTCGTGACATGTGCACGTCCCACTTCCCCCTCGTGACATGTGCACGTCCCACTTCCCCCTCATGACATGTGCATGTCCCACTTCCCCTCCTCGTGACATGTGCATGTCACACCCTCTCGTGTGACATGTGCATGTTCCACTTTTCCTCTGTGTGACATGTGCATGTCCCACTTTTCCTACTCGTGCACAGTGGGTTCCCAAGTGGACATATCGAATTTTGACAACTTCCTCAAATGACTTTAGGACATGGAAAAATGAAAAGTTCAGTTTCTGTAGTATCAAAAAAGGGTCTTATTTGTCTTCTAACTCCAATTATTTCTCAAGATATGCCCATTTGAAGCTCAAGTTTTCAATACATCCTGGAAACATAAGTTTTTTTTCTAAATATGTCCCATAAGCCCCTAAGGCCAAATGCCCAAAATTTGATTCAATATAAAAAATTGGGTATATGGACAGGTTTTTGACATATTTTTATGAGTTTTCCACAAAATTTACTGTAAAAATGGGCATTTTTTCCATCAAAAAAGTCCCAAAATTGGTCCCCGCTGATAAATTGTGATGAAAAATTGCAGAAAAGCCCCGAGATGAAATTTTTCATGCTTCACATATAAGAATCTAGAAATGTAGGGCTATCATAATCCATTTGGGTGAAAAATATTCACTCTGGGGAACCATTTTAATTCTTTTATATTGAAAAAATTGGGGACAACCTTCAATTCCCTTAGAATCCAAAATCCGGATAATTTATGTAATTCTCACTCAAATGATCCAGCCCACTTTTCCCATGTTTTTTGGGTGCTGAATCCAAATCTGGCATCAGAACACCATAAAACTGCACCATGCTCTTGGTATAAGTGATTTTTACCCTTTTTTAAGCCCTTTTAAGACCATGGAACGCTTGTCTTGCAAAGGGACAGGGCACACCATTCGCAGCTGTGAGGAGTTGAAGGCTGCTATGTATGGTTGTAACAGTCATTATGAATCTTTGTTGTGCTTCCTCACAGATGAATAACTATTAACTTTTTTTCAGTAATCTTTGTGATAAGTTGTAGCTGTATATGATTTATTGTTCATTTTTAAACTTGAATATTTGAAACGCTCATTGTCTGTAGTGTCAAAAAAATGGTCTAATTTGTCTTCTAACTCCAAATGTTTCTCAAGATATGCCTGTTTGAAGTTCGTTCGTAAATGTCGGATTTCCGCAAAATTTCTACCCTTCTATCTTTTGGCCCCAACTTGGATTTTTGAGCCAAAAATTCATAAAAAATCATATCTCAGTTCTTGAAAATCAATCTTTTTGCATACCACACCCTAGAATTTGTCTAAAATGTACTTAAGCACCTGAAGCAGGTGCTTACCGTATGTTATTGTCATATGTCCGCTTGACCCCCATTTAAGCCCACTGTGTCGTGACGTGTACCTGTCCTACTCTTCCTCCATGTGACATGTGCGTTTCCCATCTTGTTCCTTGGTATGGTGAGTATACCACCTTTTTCCCCCTACAATATGTGTGTCCAAGGTTTGACTCTCTGTGATATCTGTGTGTCCCACTTTTCCTATTTATGTATTTGTACCTCACCTTTTTTATTATGTGAATTTCTCTCTTGCATGTCACATACATTTCTTTTCTCTCTTCGTTTTGCATGTGCGTATGTGTTTCTTTTACCTTCTTTTGATCTATCTATATCATGTCTGTTTCTATATCTGTTTCTCCTTTTTCCTGTATCCCTTTCTGTATTTTTCCTTTCTACAGGGTGCAATGAGTAAACTGTCATCTAAATTACGCAAAAATGAAAATAATACTGACATCTCATTTTTAACAGGTATATTAATCAAAATTACAGAAAAAATATCTTGAAATATGGCCTCCAGACGACTTTGGAATCTCCTGCAACTCTTCTGGATGGTCTCCTAGTTTAATTTGGTGAATGCTTCCATAATCCTTGCCTTCAGTTCGTCTTTGATGTTACAAGGAGTTTTGTTGGTCTCTTGCTCAACTGCACCCCACACATAATAATCAAGGGCGTTGCAGTCTGGAGAGTTAGGTGGCCAGATGTAAGGGGTGATGTGGTTGCAGAATTTGTCTGACAGCCATGACTTGGTTTTCCTCCATGTGGCATGGTGCAGAGCCCTGTTGCCAGACATAGTGTCTTCCAGCAGTCACTCTTGACCCAGGGCAGCACTACCTCCTCAAGGCACTTGATATTGGCCTCTGTGTTAAGTCTGCTGCTCTGTGGGAAGATGAATGAAGGCATAACCTTGCCATCACTAGTGATCATTCCAAACACCTTCGTAATCACCATTAGACTCACCCAACTCTTTCTGAATCCTCTGCACTATCCTCAGATTGACACCCGAACACTCCAAAATATTTGTATTAGAGCTTCCGGTATGAATGCCAAGCAGTACATCATGCCGTTTTCAAATTTTTGGTTGAGTTTATTGCGTCGGAGTGCTCTTTTTTTTTTTCTAACAGATGGGGTCCAACGGACTTTACTATTCTGTGCAGTCGACAAAATCAAAAACAATGTGCATGTTTGAAATTAAAAATATAAAATGGTGACTATTTACCCCTTGCACCCTGTATATCCACTTTATTTCATCTTTTTTCAGCCTCTACATGCTTTGTTAAAGACATTTTTTTAACTCTAAAATCTTCAATTTTTCTTTCCTCATCTCTCTGGTTCAAGCTTCTTTTTCTCACTAGCCAGATTAAGAAAATCTGTTTGCTATTAATTTGCACTTAGAATTTTCTTTGGTGAATATCTTTGCTATTACAAATAAACTTTTCTAGGGAAGTCACCTCAGCTAGTTATAACTGGTATAAAGTCTCCTCATGCTTAGCAAATAACAAGTTGAAGAGGAATGACTTGTGGGTTTGGGGGGAAATTTTCTTGTGTTGAATTTGTAATTTTGAAGATCTTGCAAAACATGATGAAGCTCAACTTAAATGTTTTTGTTGTTAATTGAATATTCATTCAGGATCTTGAGACCGGTTTTCATTGGAATAAAGAGGTGAGAATTGGGATTTGACAATATATAAGCCAACCTTGTTATCGTTGTGATTTATTAGCATCATGTTATTTTCTTCAAGGGATAGTTTATTTATGGCATTACATTGTGCCTTTTTGCACTAATGTTTTCATCTGACGTGAAATGGAAAGAGTATATCGAATCAATTGATAAGTGTGCAACCAAGAAAGTTGGTTTAATATATCATACTAGACAATTTTACTCACTAGAATCTTTTACAGATTTATAAGTTGCTTTAAATATTGCTATGTATTTAGATATTCTTGATAAAATCAAAAGAAGAGTCTGCAGTGTTATTGATTCTGACCTGGTATCTCGGCTTCAGCCTCTTTCCCACCACCATAATGTAGCTTCCCTGTGCCTTTTCTATAAATACTTTCATGGTAATTGTTCTGAGGAACTTTATTCTTTGGTATCTAGACTTTATGAATTTAAGTGCAGTACTAGATTGGCAGTAAGTTCTCATCAATTTACAGTTGAAATGGTTAGATGTAACCATAAGTTCTTAGCTAACAGTTTCTTTTATTGCACTTCTTGCTTCCCAGTCAACTTTCATCTTCAAAAATTTAAATGCAATGTCAATTGTTATCTTCTGTCTTCTTAATTCTTATTCTTTTATTGCCCTCTCTCCTTAATAGTAGTAACCTCTTGTGTCCTAGTGGCTTTATTGCCTTGCTTGGAGTGAAATGATTAAAAAAAAAAAATTACTTGATAATTCAAACTTGGCCCTCTGATTCCTCAGTCCAACTCTTGCAATCATGTTAACCATCACAGTCCTGCATCAAGGTCAGAAGGTCATTTTGGTGGCAATCTGTGTCATAAGGTAGCTGGTCAATGTAGGTGGTTGCTGAACAACCAGCCTGTCTTGTACCATGGCTAGGTGGCCAGAGCAGTAGATTACTTGCAAGTTCTTGTTCTAAGAAGAATATTAGATAAATGTATAGTAAGAATGTGTTTACCAAATAATTTTGAAACTTTTTCACTTGTCTTCTTGACACAGAATTTGACACAGAATAACTCCTGGGGTGTAACAGCAAAATTGTCCAAATCATGTAAAAGCAAAATTGTTCATTTGTTAGACTAAGGTTTGAACTGTTGTAACTTAGAAATGATTAAAGATATCTTACTGTAATTCTTCAAGGTTTTTATAATACTATTGGCCTCAACTTTGAGCAATAAGAATGTATAATTACTCGCTAAGCTTAACAGAAGTATTTATATATATTTGTATATGTTCACTCACTTGTACATCTACCTATATTTACCCATTCAGTTATATATACTCACACAAACAGAAGGTGAGAAAAATATAGTGCCCAATTTCTGTTTTTATGGTTTTTAGTTGATTGTCTGTTTACTATTTGCATCACAGCCGGCAAGAAGGTAGAAATCAATGAAAGACTTGCTAATCTAACCATTTATTCAAGGGGAAATATATATTCTGTAATAATGCACTCATTCATGTTTGGGTTCAGACTAGTGAGGAATCACAAAACTCTGAGTTGATCTCTAAGTACTGTGAATTTTAATTTCTGATGCAATAGCTATTGCTCTTAATAACTATTGAGCACAATTATGTTTGCCTTGACATATGTTGAATTATATAATTTTATGTATATCAATAGGTGGCATTACTATTATTTTATATATATATATATATATATATATATAATATATATATATATATATATATATATAAATAGTACCAATTTGTAATTGGTAGGTATTATTCCAAGGAGGACTTTAATCCAATGAGAGCTCAATGTAAGTTACAGAGCAGTATATAATGATAAATTAAGAAAACACCATAAAAATCCATATTGGTTATAATTTATTTCATGAATATTGTTATCTTTCTCTTCAGACTGAATATTTTTAAGAAATGGAATCAATCCATCCAGACATATAGTGATTTTCCAAGCATTGCTTAGATGTGGCACAAGGCCGAAAGTTTGGGGAAGCTAGTGAGGATTGAACTCACTACTCAGTCATAATCCATCCAGACAGATATACTGGAATAAAAAGGAGACAGGGGAAAAAAAGAGAGAGAAAAGAAAAAGAGGAAAAAGAAAACAAGAAAAATATGAATAATAAAAAAATTTTAATACTAATAAATTTTAAATTTTTTATTATTAATATTTTTCTCTTTTTTTCTTTTCCTTTCTCTTTTTTTCCCTTTTTTCCTTTCTCTTTTTTTCCCTTTTTTCCTTTCTCTTTTTTTCCCTTTTTCCTTTTTATCCTGGTATATCTATCTGGATGGATTGGTTCCATTTCTTAAAAATATTCGGTCTGAAGAGATGAATATAACAATATTCATGACATAAATTATAAATGATATGAATTTTTAAGGTGTTTTCTTAATTTATCATTATATATATATATATATATATATATATATATATATATATATATAAAAACCATAGGAAAGCATAACGGCAGCAACAGCGGAAATCAACCTGCTCGATGAGCAAATGGACACGGAGTATATGCTAACATAAAGAATGTCATAAAAGCTCACACAGACCAAACAGTGAGGGAACTACAAAAAACAAAAACTGAAAAACAAAGAAAATTAAAATGGAATATTTCCTCCAGACAGAAAAACAAAAGAGAAATCAAGCCAAACACAGAAGAAAGTGAACGACCATACCACAAAAGAAAACAACAAAACACCGCAACCACACTGACCACCACACAACCAATGCAGATACAAAACACCAAATAAATACACCAATAGACAACCACCAGCATCACAACCAACAATAACAAAACCACCATCAATGATAACTAGAACCTCAAAACAAACACACACAAAACACACCACTAACTTATGCGGACATCCTTAGGGTGCCGTACAAACATACACAAGCCAAAATACAGCAGTCCTTCTACAGAACGCATACCCCCATTAGACATCCCAGACCACCCAGATTAGCCCCTAGTAGACAATCAACAGCAAACACACTCAACCTTCAAAAAAACAGGATAAGCCCCCAACCAGGACACTTGGATGGGGGTATAACATCCCTAACAGAAGACATGATGCAAGCTTTCGAGCCTTTACAAAAGAACTTCGCCATGCTTGCAAATACAAACTTGACCCATACGGGTGAGTTATAAATTTAAGTAAGAATAAATTTTCACTCAACACATTCAGTTTATTAAATAAAGGGCTAAGCTTTTGCCCTAGTCTCCCAAGATTTGATAAAGACACCCTGGCAAACGACCTGAAATCCTTCTTCAGAAGAATACGGCTAAAAGCCCACTATGGGGACAATGATCACAGATATTACTATACAGACATTTGAAATAGCCGTAGCAAATGACATAAAGAAAACAATAGCACGTAAGCTGCCACGTAACAATATTACTGAAGGGGAACGTATAGCCCTTGACACGCTGACACACAGAGATGACCTAATCATAACACAGGCTGACAAAGGGGGTGCCACAGTGATCTGGGGAATCAAAGAATACATGAAAGAGGCCAGCAATCAGCTAAACGACAAAGAAACCTATAAAAGCTTACCTACTGATCCTCTTCCCAAATACCAAAAAGAATTAACTAGCTCACTAAACATAATGCTTCGCAACAATCTAATTGGCAAGGAAACATGCACAACACCTGCAAACATCACACCTGCTCGCTTCTATCTCCTTCCTAGAATACACAAAAGCAACAACCCAAGAAGTCCGGTCATTTCATCATTCAACTGCCACACGACCAAAATTTCCAAATATGTAGACCATTACATACAACCCCTAGCTAAGGAAGTAAAATTCTACATCAGAGACACAACAGATCTACTTAACAAAATTAATCACATGCAAACAGCTCCAGAAAATGCTATTCTAGTGACTATGGACGTAAGATGACTCTATTCAGATATTAAACACATCGAAAGGCTAACCGCCCTTCAGGAAGCACTTACTAAAAGAAGAAAACAAGACCCCTCCACAGAAGTTATCATAAAACTCATGGAGTATATTCTTACATTGAATACTTTCAACTTCAATGGAGCACACTACCTGCAAGTAAGAGGCTGTGCCATGGGCACCATTGCAGCCCCATTATATGCTACAATATTCATGGGAAAATTTGAGAAGATCCACATCTATCCCCTCATCAGTAATGACTGTGTATTCTATGCAAGATATATCGATGATATATTCTTTGTATACACGAGCAGTGATGATAAACTTATCCAATTCCTCATGACCCTAAACACAGTGCACGACTCAATTAAGTTTGACTATGAAAAATCCACAAGTTTGGTAACATTTTTAGGCACCTGCATTTACATAGATGAAACAGGAAACTACAAATGACACTACACACTAAAATCACCGACACCCACAACTATCTACACTTTAAGTCTTCCCACCCTAAACACCTCAAAGAGAACCTTCCCTATTCACAAGCACTTAGAATCAGAAGAATATGTTCCAACAATGAAGAACTAAATAAACACATTGAAAATCTGGAGCATCAATTCCCAACACTGGGCTATAAACAACACTTAATCAGGGAACAAATAAATAAAGCAGTTTCCACACCTCGAGAAGACACCCTAATGTATAAGATTAAAAATAAACCCAGCCACATCCCTCTAGTAACTACTTTCAACCCCACTCTGCCTCCACTATCCCAAATAATCAAAAGTTACTGGGAAATACTACATCTCAAACCAGACCTAAAAAAATTGTTTGAGGAACCTGGTCTTCTATCATATCATAGACCTAAAAACCTAAAAGAAATCATAGGTAGTAACCACATTTTCAGGGGACAAGGTAATCTGTAATAAACGAACAACAAAAACAACAGGATTTTCCCAACCATGTAACAACACAAGAAGCTTATACTGCAACCACATTAAACACACAAATTCATTCACTAGCTCAGTCACTAAATCTACTTTCAAAATCTACCACGACTCTAACTGTAGAAGTCATAACATAATTTACCTCCGAGAATGCACACTATCCCAGAAACAATATGTAGGAAAATCTGAATGGCCCTTTCACTACAGAATTAATAATTATCACAATCGAATTAAATCGACTCCCCATGAAAGATTATTACCTGTAGAACAACATTTCCGCCTACAAAAACACAATTTTAAAACCCATGCCAAATTCACTATAACTGAGAGAATAGAAAAGTCCAGAGCAGATAACATTAGAAAGATTTTAGAGTTCCATGAAAATAAGTGGATACAATGTTTAAAAACGTATTATCCAGCCGGGTTTAACCATAAATTTAACAACATAGATAGTATTAATATATAACCCTACAAATCAAAACCTACCCACATTTCTCACCCACACAAGATAGATATGCTTACAGAGGTGTTGAGCCCTCACACTTATACACACACCCACACGTATATACTCACTTACACACATCATACTCACTTACTCCCTAATGAGCCAAATGATAACACACACCCATAGTAATATACATGCTTACACACATCATACTCACTCACTCCCTAAGAACTAAATAACACACACACACTTAACAGAGACACATCCCTTTTCCAGGAACCAATAAATCTTTCAAAATGACCAAGGGAATTCAAAGCAGCATGAATCCATCCAGCTCTTATCTCAAATAACAACTTAAAAGAGACTGTTTGACCAACACAAGGACTGGCCAAAAGTCATGATAAAAATAAAAAAATAAAAAACAAATGAAAACTACAGACAAAAGTTCATTTTCTCCATCAAGACATTCATTTCTGTAGTTCACTGCTACCAGCAAGCAGAAAATTATTTTTCTCCTGATGATGGCTATGTTGGCCGAAACTAGTCGAGGAATCTAAATGAAATAATAATAAAAATGAAGGAATATTAATATACAACCCAGTGTATCTGAAGATTTTAATTTTTTAATATTTTTTATTGTTCAAAATATATATATATATATATATATATATATATATATATATATATATTTGAAAACAAGTAATGGATTTTTTATTTATTAATCTGACAGATTTTATCACTTAAATGTTATTTTTAGTAGATACCCATATTTGAGTAGACACTCTGTTTATTTATTAAACACTATGTTTATTTATTTTTGTCTACTTGCCTGACTATTCGAGAAATCTTATTAAAGAAAAGATGCACCTTCCGGCAAGATTCGACCCTGCATCCCTCTTAGCAGGAGAAAACGTCATTAGATCTGACATGCTTTAGACCAGCACAGTCACGAAGGTTCTTGTTGATCAAGCAATCTCAAGAATCTTCAATTCAAGGTATTATTTGGCTTTGATCAATTGGCAAGACATTTTGTAGCTGAGTTGGTCAAAAGCACATTGGCTCGAACAATGGTTTCTCCTGCTTAATAAAATTTCTCGGATATTCAGACTGGTGGATGAAAATAAATAAATATACTGTTTAATAAATAAAAGGAGCGTCTACTCAAATATGGGTATCCACTAAAAATATTAAGTGATAAAATATATAGTTTAATATTATTGACATTTTAAGTTACTTGCTGGAATTCTTGGAACATATTCCTTGTGAAAAGCAATGGGAATGACTGTAGCAAGTTATGACTAGTTTTATATAATGTTTATAATGATGAAACTGTTTGACGTAAATATTTGAGCTACTAAAACTGAACAAGAGACTTTTGTGTGTGTGTTTATGTGTGTGTGTGTGTGTGTGTGTGTGTGTGTGTGCATGTTATTGTTTAAATCTGTTTTCTGGTGAGTGCCAAAAATATGTTTCAGAATAAGCCTGTCTGTAGGAAATATAGGAAATCTTGTCTGCCATTGGTAGAAATGAAAACAAAGGGCCCTTTTATTTTTCCATCAAACAAAAAAGAGTTTGTTTTAAGAGGCTGGTTATAAGTAGAAAGAAAATATAAGATGATGTAACAGGAGAAAGTCGATAACAGATAGCATTGGACTGGTTAAAAAGTATACAGTTTAATTATATACAGGAGCTTATGGCCATTTCATGTTGAAACATTGGTTTCTGTACGAGCACCAAAGTTAAGCAACGTTAAGCCTGGTCATTAACTAGATTGGAGACATCTTGGAAATACCTAGTGCTGTAAGCTTGGAAGTGTGGCTAGTGTAATGGATAATGGCTCGGAATTGTTAATTGGAGAGCCCAGTTCCAATTCCAGTTGGGTTCATTATATTCACTTACGTGCAAATCCCCTTCGGAAAGGTATAAATCCACCTCTTCTCCTCCCATCTATTGGTTAATTAGTAAGACTTGTATCACTAAGTCATTATTATCTTAAAAAAAAAATTTCTTTCAATCTAAAAATATTAACTGATTTAAATAACTTGCAAAGGCTTGATAATCTGTAGAAAATAAATCAATCAAAAAAATTTAATTATATACAAAGGTTAGTCAAAAAGTGATGCAATTTGCTTTATTATATAAAAAATAAGGAACACAAGCAAACATATCATGCATCAAGATATAGCTATATATCACAGTTTCACCCCCCCCACGTCTCAATGTGGTCACCACCTTTTCAATGGTAGCATTCCACCTATGAATGAGGGCATGTGTTCCAGCTTCATGAAACTCAACTGGTTGCTGATGTAGCCAATTCCTTACATCTCTTCATCAACACCATAACGTTTGTCCCCTGAGTGCCTGTTTCATTGGACGAATGAGATAGAAGCCTGAGGATACAAAGTTAGGTGATGAAGAAGTGACAACTACTGAAGGGATTGGTGACATTAGCATCAGCAACCAGCTTTTACAAAACTTGGATACATCCCCTACTTTGTAGGTGGGTCACTGCTACTCCAGTTTCATATGCTTAGGTTTTAAAATTGTAAAAACAGCTTTTGAAAATGATAAAAATTGCTGAGAGGTTGTACAGTAATAACAGTTTTAAGAAAAAAAACATCCTTTTGACACACCTGCTTTTTACAGGCGCATTTGTTAAACTTTGCCAAATCGTCGCTCACTGAGACAGGAAGTCATATAGCTTGCTTACAGGCACATTTGTTAAACTTTTTCTTACCGAGACAGCAAGTCACATAGCTTTTTAGCTGGAAAAGTTTATATAAAACAGAGGCAATATAATAAAACAGTAAAAATTACTGAGGGATTATATAGTAATAACAGTTTTAAGAGAAAAAAAACATCCTTTTGACATACTTGCTTCTTACAGGCACATTTGTTAAACTTTGCCAAATAGTCTCTCACTGAGACAGGAAGTCATATAGATGGTTTACAAGCACATTTGTTTTTCTTACTGAGACAGCAAGTCACATAGCTTTTTACCTGTGAAAGTTTATGTACAACAGAGGCAATATAATAAACAGTAAAAATTGCTGATACAGAAATAGCAGTATAAGAGGAAAAAAACTTTCTTTTGACTCATTTTCTTTTTTATTGTGGATACATTTGTTAAACTTTGCCAAATTCTTTCTTCTCTTACTTTTGAATGAAGGATACAGAAAGTTTATATTCTCTGTATTCACAGTTACAACCAGTATTGTCCCTGAACTGTGAGCCAAGTCTCTCCTGTAATGTTCTCAAAAATATTCATTAAGTTTCTTCAGTCTTAATAAATACTATAACTCTGTGACATAGGACAGGAATTTGTGTCAACATCTCAGTTCAGTGTCATTTCAATTATCTGACACTTTTAAATTTTTGATAAGAACCTATTAAAATACATAAGTAGAAGATTTGAATAAAATACCCACTTCATTGGTTGATTTATTTTGAAATCAAAGGGCAATGCAGCAGAGAAAAAAGTTTTTTCTTTCAATATATTATATAACCCTCAAAAATGGATCATTCTCTGTTAGTTCTGTTAAGTTGTTAGCGGAATTGTCCCCTGTCAAAAAAAATTGACATATACAAAACTAATCAGGATAGCTGTAAGATTATCAATGAAAACAAAAATTAAGGAGATTTAAGAGTATAAATTTTACAAAATAATGCATAATTTCAATCAGATATTCATTTGAAATACAGCCACACTTCACTTAATGATTTCCTTGTTCAATGACCTCTTGGATTTGTGACCAGCTATAAAATATCATGAAATGTTTTTTTGGGGAGGGGGGGATTCAACCAGTTGGTATTTTACATTGTATAAAAGCTTTAGACAAACATCAACTTATGTGCCCACAAAAAACTTATTGTCAAAAGGATGGTTTTTCCCATGATGCCACTTTTTTAACTATCTTCACTCATCTGCAATGTTTATTGTTTTAAAAGCCTATGATTAAAATTGTAATAAAACCTAGTCATATGCAAGTGATTTTATACATTTTCTTTGCTTTTGAGAATTTATAACAAAATAAACACTATTTATTTACACACTATTTATTTTTTATATGTTTAACGTTCTTTTTATAGATACAAGTATTTAAGTAAATGCTCTGTTGTATCTATAAAAAGAATGTTAAACATATCAAAAAATCTTTAAAATAAATTGTCGGACTCTGTCAAATTCAAAATATACACTATTTATTATATTATTTGTTAAAATGTTTGGCAAAACATTGACTAATTGTCAATTAATTCAAACTTTATCAAATAGCAAATAATAAGGATTTCCTTATAGTTGGTTTCCATATATTAATAATTTAGTAAATGTTTATAAATTTATAAATTGTTTTTATATTTATTTCTTTATAAATTAGTAAATGAAAAATATTGTTTTGCATTAGTTCTGTTTAGTTTTTAGAATGTTGTAAATATAAAATTATTCTTGTAAATAAACTATCTATAAATAAATAGTGCTTAATATTTTTGTTGGAAATTCAAAAGAACCAAATAAATGTATATAAATTCATTTTCTTCATACTAGCAAAGAGTGGAGGTAGTTAAAAAAAAAAAAAGTGAGCCACAGTACATAGTTCCACTTTTGCCAAATTTTGTTTCCTCTAATTCAAAATGTATTGAATAATGCAGGATTTGAATCTGATATTTGTTTGAAACAATTAGAAAATATGTAGTCAAAAATTCAATAATACATCTTTTCCAATTTATTTGAGAAACTGAGGCAATTAATTTTGCATGTTAAGTTAAAACTTTCAAGATACATTGTATTTTTTTAAAATTTTATTTTTATTTTTTTTTATTTTTCACCCCAAGCAAGGCAGTAAAGCCACTATGACACAAGGGGTTACTGGGTGTAGAAGAATTAGAAAACAGAAACTTTACTAAGCAAGAACAAAAGTAGATGGCAATTGACATTGCATTTAAATTTTTGAAAGTCGAAGTTGACTGGAAAGCATGGCGCCAGAAGTGTTCCACAAGTAAGAAGTGTGGGAAAAGAAATTGTTCGCATAGAACTTAGTTACATCTAGCCAACTCAACTGTAAATTGATGAGACCTTGTTGCAAATCTACTACTGCGCTTAAATTCATAAAGTCTAGTTACCATAAAGAGCTCATCTGAACAATTACCATGAAAGTAAGTATAGAAAAGCCACAGGGAAGCAACTTTACGGCAGTAGCAAAGTAACTGAAGCTGAGATGCCAGATTAGGAACAATAATATTGCTGATTCTTCTTTGGATTTTATCAAGGATCTTCATATATGTAGCAGGAGCACCGAACCATATGTGGTAGCAATATTCTAAGCATGGGTAAATGGTAGACTTATAGATTTGTAAGATAGATTCTGGAGAGAAAACTTGTCTAGCATGGCACAGTGAACCAACTTTCTTAGCATTTGATCTGGCAATGGATTCAATATAGTCTTTCCACTTCATATCAGCCAAAAAACATGAGCTTGAGAAAGCACAATAAGACACTCTACTGGAGGTTAGCATCAGCTATGCTAATGGAAGGCAAAAAGGGATTTCTCAGATGATTAATAGAGAGTAGTTTAGTTTCGGAGGCATTGGTAGGGTGAACTTAATTTTAAAAAAATGAAGGGCTGATAACTCTTGGTTGACAACAACATCCATGCTGCAATTCTTCTTCTGTTTATAGAAGACCCATAGAAGACAGTCTTTTAAAGAATGAAGTGTGATGAAAAACTGAATTGAATCTGGATATGCAAGCAATCCCAATAGATATGTTTGGAAATTTTAAAATTTTGTAATAATACTACATGTAAAAAAAAAACTACATATTTATGAGTGAATAGTTAAGCTTTGTAAATAATATAAAGCTTCTCTCCCTCCTATAGTGCTTTATTAAGGCAAGATGTTTAATTGTCAAAATTTTGGTAGGAATGATGTTCATGTGGCTGCTCTAGATATTAAAGTGATTTAGTTTTCTCTTTTTCTGTTGCTTTTTGTCACATAATAGGATGTGTGTAATGGATATCAGCTCAGAATGAGATAATCAGAGAGCCAAGTTTGAATTCCAGTTGAGTTTGTTGCATTCACTTGAACACAAATACCCTTGGGAAAGGTATGAATCCATCTCTTTTCCCAGCTGTAGGTTGAATAGCAGGACAGACTGAGTCCTATAGCCTTGTTTGGCAACCAGTCTACTGCAGAAAGAAATGGTAACCTATTGCAGGAAGATCTTCTACCTAATCAGTCATGAATCAAAAGAGACATGATCACCCAAGCATGTATCACATATGGCACTTAACTGACTGACCAAATAGAATGTGATAATTAGAAAATGTAAAAGAGAAACCTGAAGGCATTTTGAAATTGTGAAGCTAAATAAACTATAAGAAATAGGGAAATTACATTAAAAATCAGAGTGATGAAATGCTATATAATATCAATTCTGTTATATGAGATTTGAGGCAACAGAGATGTGGTTCTATAGAAAGAATACTATGGATGGAGCATGTAAGCAATGAGGAAGTTTTAAAGACAATAGAAACAAAATTTGTACTTGTACTTAGAATCAGAATGATACAGTTGAAATTTCTGGAACGCATAATGAGGAAAGAGGGTTGGAGAATTTTATACTCATCAGATGAATTGAGGAGCAGAAGGAAACTATGAGTAACCTATCTAAGAGACAGGAAAATTTTGTTAGAAACAAAAGAGTGCCTTACTACTGTGGAGTATAAATCCTCCAATATGGCTGGGGATATTGGAAAATTTTGTTAGAAACAAAAGAGTGCCTTACTACTGTGGAGTATAAATCCTCCAATATGGCTGGGGATATTGGAAAATTTTGTTAGAAACAAAAGAGTGCCTTACTACTGTGGAGTATAAATCCTCCAATATGGCTGGGGATATTGGAAAATTTTGTTAGAAACAAAAGAGTGCCTTACTACTGTGGAGTATAAATCCTCCAATATGGCTGGGGATATTGGAAAAGTTTGTTAGAAACAAAAGAGTGCCTTACTGCTGTGGAGTATAAATCCTCCAATATGGCTGTGGATATTGGAAAATTTTGTTAGAAACAAAACAGTGCCGTACTGCTGTGTAGTCTCAATCCTCCGATATGGCAGTGGATATTGGAAAATTTCCTCGCAGATGAAGAGCAATCTGGAAGTAACAGATGTTGTTTTACAGAGGGATGCTGAAAATACCATAGACAGAATGTGCAAGTAATGAGGAATTTTAAAGGAAATGGAAACTAAAAGGACACTTGTACTGAAACAGAAAGATACAGTTGAAATTTCTGAGAAATATGATGAGGAAAGGGCTTAGAGAATTTGATACTCACAGGACATATTGACAGGAAGAGTTTATTATGGAAACAGCAAGGTGGTGTAATTGGACAATAGGACATGGACGGGGAGGGATAGTAAGGGAACAAACATTGCTTAGAGCTACAAATAATGGGAAGTTGTGGAGAATCATGACCAACCTACTTGACAAGCTTGTGTAAATGGATGGCAGAACAGGGACCGGAAAGGATAGTAAGGGGACAATAATTGCTTAGAGTTACAATCGATAGGAAGTTGTGGAGAACCATGATCAACCTACTTGATGAGTTTGCATAAATGGATTTCAGAACAGGGACTGGGAAGGAGAGTAAGAGGATAAACATTGCTTAATGCTACAAATGATAGGAAGTTGTGGAGAGCCATAATCAGCCTACTTGATGAGCTTGTGTAAATGGATGGCAGAACAGAGGTTGGGAGGGATATTAAGGGGACAAACATTGCTTAGAGATACAAAGAATAGGAAGTTGTGAAGAGACATGATCGCCATATCCTCAAGGGTCAAAACATATAAAGGAGAGAGGATGCAAGTTGAAATGTCAAGTACCTACTATTTAAAGTTTAATTTAAATGGTACTAAATCTTGTACTGTCTACCATTTTCATTTATACTTATTTGAATGCTTGCATCAGTATTGCTTGTATGTTATTTTCAACCTGTTCTGGATTGACCCCATGATGAACAGTAAAGTCATCAAGATTGCAAAAGCCAAAAGCATGGAGGTCATGCTCCTTCAGACACACTTAGAGTGGGCAAGTCACATGTTGAGGACAGGAGACTGTTGTTTCTAAAAGATTCTTACTTTTTGGTGAACTGTTCACAGGTCAGTGAGGAAGAAGTGTACTACTGAAGAATTCCTTAAGCTAATATGAGATAAGTTTATCAGTTTATCATACATACATACATACATACATACATACATACATACATATATATATATATATATATATATATATATATATATATATATATATATATACACACACATCTAGCCACCCTGAGGAGCTGTGATACAGCAAAACATTCTGTCTGTGGATGACTATATATATATATATAAAGTGAACATTGAAGTCAACACTCAGAGGCGACAGGCTGTTTCATGCTAGACACAATCATCATGTGGCTTTTTATATTTACATACTCTCTCTCTGATATTGAGCAGTTTATCTCATAAATATAGAACACCATAAAGCTATATTTCTTTATATATATATATATATATATATATATATATATATATATATATATATATATATATATATATATAGAGAGAGAGAGAGAGAGGGGGGCAGTTAGGATTCAATCAAATGTTTTTGCTAAATTCAGCCTATAACATCCATTCAAGCATTATTGATACAATCTAAAGTGCTTACGTGGAAACCCACATACATACTCACACACACACTATATATATATATATATATATATATATATATATATATATATATATATATATCCTTTAAATTAAGTGTATGTACTCTTTTATTAATTGAACTTTTAGAATGCCATCTCCCATCAGGACATAGGTGATCATGATGATAGTGAAGTTGTTTTGCTTTGCCTTCTTCAGAGTTTGGAATTCAGAGTAGTCTTTCTATCTTCAGGACATAGATGATCATGACTCTCCACAGTTTCCTTTTGTTTATTATCTGTGAATTGTGATGCATTGTTGGGAAAGATAGTGGAATGGTTTCCTGTTGCTTTCTCCATGGTTTTCTTTTCTCCACAGTTTTTCTTCTCATACAAGGCTAGAGGGCCCAGTCTACTTAACTATTTACGCCATCTTCATTCAGGAAATCAGCTATCGTACTTCTCCACGAATTCCTTTTCTTTATTATCTGTGAATTGCCATGATTTCTTGGGAAAGATAGTGAAATGGTTTACCATTGTACTCTTTATAGTAGAGTTTTCCTTCTCTTAGACTGGCTACCATCCAAGGCTGGAGAAACCAGTCTTCTATGCTTATTAACCCAAAGCTGGAAAAAGAAAAGCAAGAAGGTATATAAACACACATCCATAAATTGCCAGGTTTTATCCCTACAGTAAGAATGCTATTGCATAAAAGCAGACAGATATGCAAAATATATTTACATATACCGGGTGTAACAGCAAAATTGTCCAAATTGTGTAACAGCAAAATTGTCCAAATTGTGTAACAGCAAAATTGTCCAAATCATGTAACAGCATAATTTCCATCCCACAAAATGTTTAATATCTAAAAAACACTAAACTGAGTTTCTTTTTTCTAGGTTTTCAGATAAGATATTTAGCCATCTTGATACGAATTGTCATCAGAATCACTAAAAGATCCTTTGAATTATTTAGCTAGAAAGAGAACAGGTTAAAATTGTTTTGTGTCAGTCCCACCATCTTCCCAAATGAGCAATATTTGAGAGGAAGACATCATTCAGGCTTTCAGTAATGGTGCCGACATTCATATTCTGGCTTCCATCTTCAAATTCCATTCAAGAACCATCAAGAGAATGGTGAATAAGTTTAAAAAAGAGGGAACAGTAGAGAGGGAAACTGGATCAGGAGGTCACAACAGAAAGAGGGATCATTATTTTAACTTAGAGCTGAAGAGATCAATTAGAAAAGATCCAACTCAATCCATGAGATGTTTGGCATGTGAGAGTAGTTTCAGCTATGATAGTCCAAAGAGCTGGGAACACCAGCAATTAAGAGTTGGTTCCATGCTCCTCAAAACCTCCTGATCAGAGGCTTTACTGTTGGATGTAGTTTATTATCTTACCCAGGACGTGGATGTAGTTTATCGTCATACCCAGGACGTGGATGTAGTTTATCGTCATACCCAGGATGGACCCATTGACTGAAGTCGATTTCACTGAGATATATATAAATATACTACAACATAGTGGGAGGTTAATGAACTGTTTAACCAGTTACAAGTGAAATACAAGTGCAACTGAGGCCAGCCATTGACAAGTCACATTAAGTTTAACTATTTAGAACAGGTGACAAACCTCATGGTGAGGCCTGTACCATTTTAGGTTTTCATTCATGAAACTGAGGCCTTCAACAGTTGGAAGATCTTGAATAATTGTTGGAAAATAAGATAAATGGCAACAGAAAATTAAAAGAAAACACATAATCTTAGGAATTCAGGTAACTGCAGATGGTAGGACCAGTAGTACCAGAAGTTATCTGAGTACCTCCTTAAGCTTAATTTCTCCCCCCACACACCTTCCTCTTCTCATTTTCAAGAGATGGTTGTTACTTTGAATTTTTCAACCTTCACCTCACTTCCACCTCCAATTATTTACCCGTGTTTTATTTAACACACCTGTCATTTCTTCAGATGTTGCTTGACTTGTCTGCAGGATATTTTTAATGTCACAAAGTAACTCACTACCTGAAATAGGTGACTAAAAGAGAAAAAAAAACCCAATGCTGTTGTTTGCTTGATATAACATTACACCAAGTTAACTCTTTTACAACTTAAGTGATTTTAATCATTGCGATTTCTTTCTGTCATCAGGACATTTAGTTATTTTTAGTTAATCATTCAGCAAGTAAATGATCCTTTTTTAATGAGCCTTTTAATTTCTGTATTTCTGAGATGTGAAATTATCCTTATTATACACTGATTTGTTTTCCTCATCTTAGTTGTTATAGTCACAATGTTTCGGCTTGTACTGTGTGGCCTTCTTCAAATACCCATCATATTTAGTAACATGCTCTAAATTTGGAACAGCCAATTGTTCTATCGGACATTGACCTTGTCGGGTTGCCAGATTAAGCTTCACGTAATGAATTTGACGAAATTTGGGCGCCCAGCACTCCCAAATTCTGAATTGACTTTCTTCTCATTAGTAGCCCAAATTATTCTAACTTGCTTTAAAAGTAGCTCAAAAAGTCACAAGTAATGAAATTAAAAAGTTATTAGCACTGTTAAGTGTTGGTTAAGACATTGCAGTTTACCTTGTAGTCATGAGTTCAATCCCTGGGTTAGGCAGAATAAGTATAAGCAGCGTCAAAATATTTTCCTTGACTTATGCTACCTGTAATATATCAACAACTCTAAGTAGAAGCTTATGAATCTTTATTTGACTAATTCAGATTTAACGCTGAAAACATTTTACTATAGTGGATGACTACAAGTGGGAGGGGAGATGGGATGTGCTTATTTTATTAACACACTACCTTTCAACTGAAGAATTACTGCAGTTTTGATTAAATGTAGTCTTCAAAGAATTGTTTAAGGTCTTGAACTCATTGCTGCTGACCAAACAGCAGTTGTTGTAAAGAATGAACCAAGTGATGGTCTTGTGATGATAGCATTGTACAGACGAATGTAAACATACAATGCAATCATCGCTGAAGCTTTCCATCAACTGGCCAATGATCACCCCATGTTGCATTTCAATCCTCAATCTAGTCAGTGTTCAATAAAATCTGGGAAAGGGCCTGCTGCAAGTTCACAAAGTAACACAATGAAAGAAAACCCATATTGAGAAATAAGAACTCAAACCCGGTTTCCCATATTATGTGTAGGTGTTTTATTTGGAGATTCATCTGCTTGTCCAGGTGGGTAGGGAGTTGATACCTGGCATGACTTCTGCTATGTCAGCTCTTCCCCCTACCAACTCTTCACCCATCTGCTCATTCCAACTTGGTGGCTGGCGATATGAATTGGACGCCTCAGAACTGTGACATGGACAAATCCCTTTCCCACCAATGGTAGACCAGCACTCTCCCTGATCCCAAACATGACCGTTAATATAGACCAGCACCTGGATATATCCTATTTCCAGTTTTCTTGCCACTTGATCTCTGAAAATCCCTTTACTTCCTACTCCACTTTGGTTAAAATAAGTGCTGCTTAGAAGACCGAATTTCAAAAGGAACAATCCACTGGTCTATCAAACAGAAATAATTGTGATGAAGATAAAAGCCACCTGTTCCTTTTCTATGTCAGGTGTCTATAGTATCACCTGAGTAAGAACATGAGAATAAATATCTTAGACATAAAAGTATCTGTTGTATCCATAAAGAAGGTTACAAACAGACAAAGGTGGTACTTGAGTGAAGGAACAGCAACATGCGCATAGATGAAAGAAAGAGTTTTACTGAAAGACAGGGAATCAGGTGGCAGGTTAGTAATTCCCGAAGCAAGGATATTTACCTTATCCCCACCTCCGTGGCAGGATGTGGTACAAGGCTGTTTTAATGCAGGGTCAAAACCAAGCCCATAGGCTCAGGCAAAAATTCCCCATAGACCCTGTATACACAGGGTCGGGTAGCTGTCTACCACCCCAGACGAGATTCTGCCCTTCATCATAGCCTCATCTTGGTTCTTATCTGCCCAAAGGCAGAGAGTTCAATCAGCACAGCTGGAGACGAATCTCCAAGTAATTGCTGAAGCAAGGTTATTTACCTTACCTCCCCATGAGGCAGGATGTGGTACAAGGCCGTTTTTAATGTGGGGGAAAATCAAGCCCATAGGCTTGGGCAAAAATTCCCTGTAGACTCCATAAAAAATGGGGTCAGGTAGCTGTCTACCACCCCAGACGAGACTCTGCCCTTCGACATAGCCTCATCTGGGTTCAGAGGGTTCGACCAGCACAGCTGGAGACTAATCTCCAACTAATTGCCGAAGCATGGTTATTTACCTCAGCTCCCCGTGAGGCAGGATGTGGCACAAGGCCGTTTTTAATGCGGGGTTAAAACTGAGCCCATGGGCTTGGGCAAAAATTCCCCATAGACCCTATAAAAATGGGGTCAGGTAGCTGTCTACAACCCCAGACAAGAATCTGCCCCTTGGCACAGCCTTGTCTGGGTTGCTCTCTGCCCGAAGGCAGAGAGTTCGACTAGCTCAGCTGGAGACAAATTTCCAACTAATTGCCGAAGGAAGCCCCCAGGTATATCCTGTGCTCCCTATATATAGCTACTGATATAGTCAGTCCACATAGGCGATAGGGAGTGTGGGACATTCCATTACAACAGTATCGTTTATTCAACTCCAGACTTTTTCATATAATATAAGAAAGTGGGTGTGTGAATGGGTGGGTTTTCTCCAAACGTGGATATCCTTCTCGAGAGGATGTGAGAAACACTCTGTTTTTCCCACTTGAATAGGGCATTTATATATCTTTTTGCCATCTGATTGTCCTACTTACTCACACCCTAATCACTGCTGGGTCAAACATATGATTATATATCAGGGACAACTACTAATATCTTGTGAAGTGTAGATCTGTTCCTGTTGGCTATGAGATTACCTTCCAGATCAACATGATACACCTGGTTTCTCTGATGCTCTGGTGTGATCCTATTTTGGTATCTCTTAAGGATGATCCAATTACATAGTGGAGTGATCACAAATCAACTTTTCTTAGAACAAAGGTTACCTATTAACATTAATTTTAATTCAGACCATTTGGTATTTTCCTGGTGGGAGTCGCATCTGTAGGTGACCAATATGGCAAATATACTTCTCATCTTCGCTCTTTGATTATTAGTTTTATCACATTTACAATGTTACAATAAACATTTTCATACAGTCATTTTCTTTTCTCAGGAAAATATCTGTTCTACTATAATATGTAATTCAAACAAGGCAATTGCTCACTGAAATATTACACTGAAACACTACAATTTCATCATAATAAATTCCTTTTGAAATCCACCAAACACAATGTTAACTGTCCTTGAGCTAGCTATAATTTTTTTTTCCTTTTTTTTTTTTCATTTTTGATTCTTATAATAAATCCATTATGAGTGTTTTGTAAAAAAAATAACATTTTTCTGTGATCAGAAAAGAGAAACAATGGTTTAAACATTGGCTGAGGTTTTCTTAGTTTCTGAATTGCAGTGGCCAGCAAACTGAGCTCATTGAACACAGTTTGCTGGCCACTGTCAACATGCCAAGAATGAGGTTGTTTCCTCTTTCCTACTCTGGAAGCCTGTGTTAAACCTAGCAGAAAACTATCATTCCTTGATGTCATCTCAAGGGATGCAGGCATTGGTAGGCAGGACTTAGGAACAGCAATGAAGGACTAGCAGGTCTGGTGTAGTGTTGTGGACTCCATGATCTCAACTGCAGTCGACACATGATGACGAGATTCTTAATTTTTCTAAAAACTTGTAAATGAAAGCACAGTTGATTGACTACCCTAGCAATAAAGAGCTGCGTGAACTTCAGACACTTGTAAGATTTCATTTACATTAGGCAAAAGAATGCGCTGAAATGTTTCATATTAATTGATTGTATATATGACCTGACGATTGCGTCTAGCATGAAACAATCTGTTGCCTCTGAGTGTTTACTTCAATGTTCACTTTTCTATTTACATATGCTCTATCTCTGATATTGAGTACTTTATCCCATAAATATAGCATACCTTAAAACTATATTTCTTCATATATATTTTAAGAAATTTTTATGATTATACATTCTTTTTTTCATAAAAAAAGGAAAAAAAATGTCTTAAAATAATTGTCGGATTTTGTACATTTCATATATATAAATATATATATATTTCAATTGAGCACTGTTGAGAGATAAGCTGATTCTATAAGCAACAACCACTTGTGCTAATGCAAAGCTCTTCAGTAAAATGAATTGGAACACTCTGAGTGGCATATGTTTACATTCATAAAAACAATATGATAGAATTAGCTGTTTCTCTCTGCTGAATGATGATAGCTTAAACAGTACTATCTGCGAATGACATACACACACACACACATATATATATATATATGTTACTAAAGTTTACCTAATACAAGGCTTGAGAGACACTCAATGTAGAAGGTTACTGAATGAGGTATGTGATATAAATATAATGTAGTAGGAAGTGGAGATAAGAGGGAAAGATGATGACTTGAAGGTGTTACGGGAAGCATCCAAGTGGAAGTCTGTTCCACAAAGTAGAATTTCTTGCAAAATAGCTGAGAGGAACTTTGCCTCAGATTTTGAATATGAAGAAAATGTTGGGGGGTTCAGCACTATGGACTTAACATACATTTATATATAAATATGCATAATATAGCATATATATATATATATATATATATATATATATATATATATATATATATATATATAATGTATGAGAGGGTGCTGAAAAGTTCCTTACCCTGCCAAAAAATGCTTTCTGTTCCTTGAAAAAAATTTTTTTAAGAAACAAAAATTAAGTAAACCTGATTTGTCTCCTATTAGATGATGTTTGTCATGATACATGTGTCAAAGGTCAGGTTTATTCTAGTTGCCACCCATTAATTACACATTCTACCTGTTTAGTCCCCCCCCACACAAATCCTACACCCATTCCCATTCTTCTAAATAAACCGTGACAAACAGAATTTGTTCTGTAGATAAAAACTATTCATTAGTTTAGTTCAACTGAGTGTGTGTGTCTGTGTGTAATATATATATATATATATATATATATATATATGATTTCTTCATGATTTGAAAATAGAAAACCAAATAGATTTGGGCTTAAAATTAAATTTATTGCATCTCATAGGTATTTGCAATTACAGATGATATTTTTATTTATTTTTATTTTGGCCAACATGGACAAACATGCCCACAATAAAACAGTTTCAAATGGATGGATTTCCCCATGAAACTGCTTTTTTAACTAGCTTTACTCTTTGGCAATGTTTTATTGTTTTACAAAGCAATAATTAGAATTGTAATACAAACTGTTGTATGCACACACACACACACACATACACACACATATATGGACACGCATATATACACATACATACATATATATATATATATATATATATATATATATATACACACACACACACACACACAGACACATATACACATACTAACTTAAAATATCGGGCAGCATTTAAGCTAACTCTAGTGGAGAACTCTTGATTGGGCCTTCATCATAATAAGTAGGGAAGAGTAGATGCGATAAGCAACAATAAACTACAGAAGAACTCTAAATTAATCACTGCATTTAAGTATTGCATTAATATTTAAAATTACCTTTAAAAAGTTCAATGATAATTCTTCTGCCTTAATTTAAAGACAATTAGATGTATGTAGGTCCTTACTTTGCATGCAAACAATAATTTTAATTACATGTGTAACTTTTGCTAGATTTTGCAATTAATTTCAATTATTCCCAAATTTATTTCGAAATTATACAAACTGTTATCATACAAAAAAAATTCTCAAAAAAATCACGTAAAGCAATTGCAGTAATGAAAACTCGGGAATCCAAAATTTCCGGATAGCGGGTCCGGATCCAGGAATCAGGAGCCAGGAATGTTTTTAATTTACTTATGGGGTTGGCCCGATTCCAAAATGGTATGATATATTGGGCTATGACCTCTAGTAGTAAAATTGAAAAATTGTGACACACTGACATTTGCATTTATTATACATATATATATATATATATATATATATATATATATATATATTGAGAGACACATATGGACACACACACACACATATATTAAATTATCCCAAGTTGAAATACTGCTCAAATTTAAAATTGCTAATTTCTTAATTTGGGAAATATTTAATCTTCAAATCTCTTCTCTAAATCTCCATTGTAATACACTGTAAGTTGTTTGGTGTTCTCGGGTAAGACTTTCATGTTGTTTATTGAGTAAATGTTTATACTGATAAAATGAACATTCAGCATCTATGCTGGTAACAGGCATCCATATGACCTTATTGGCAATCTGTTCCAGAAGAGGAAATCTGCTCTTACTTGCATTCCAAAATGATTGGATATAAAAAGGATTTGGTAAATCATCTTGGTAATTCACATACATTTGGAATTCAAGAAGATCAGTAGAAGGACATTGCAAGTCTTTGATGGCTGCAACACTGTCTAAATCATGACCTATACAGGGTAGCTGTCTAGGGTCAAACAGGCGAGCTGTCTTGTAAAAGTTGTACACAGGGTGGGTATCCAGGTATATATTCAGTTTCAAAAAAGATGTGCTGAAAAGATTTTTGAGATTTGAGATAACTCTCTCCCTCTCTGTGTTTTCTAGTTCAGACAGAAGACAATCAGTTTCTAGGCCAAATGTTTAGTTTGATGTACCAGTATGCAAATACTATTTTACATCCTCCATGTTATATACAACACATGCAAGTGAAGACTTAGTTTCTTCTAAGTTTGTCAAAGCTGTTATTAAATGGGTGCAGTTCTCATTTATAAAATGTGGATTTAGGCACAAATTCTGGTAAGAGGCATAATGTAGTCAACCATCTAATTCTAGAATCCTATTTACTGCAAGGCTCTTTCTTAAAGAATCCTTCATAAAACTGTACAAAGGATGAGTGATATTTCACCATATTAAACCAGGAATTCCATCTGGTTGCCACTGGTACAGGGGGTAATTTTACTTGTTCTTTAGGCAAGGAATCTTCAAGCCATTTTAAGTATCGCTTTTTCTAATTAGCCTTTTTAAAAAAGGCTGACTTGATGAAAGTAATGAGCTGGGTAACATTATCAAATGCTGACCAGTGTGAAAATACTTTACCAACAAGATTTAAAATATGTTCTAAGCACAACATATGGCAACTGTTAACAAAGGCATTTGACAACACTTCCTTATGAGCTTTTTTTGCAATAGCCTGCAAAATCTTACAAAGGCAATAATATCCTCAAATGTTACAGCTCATATTCCTACCTAACTTAGTTTGATGATTGCATTCTCCCAAACCTAGAACATCAATGAGAAATGACTCCCCACAAATGCTTTCAATTACATTCAAAATGCTGTGGTCATGATAGTTGTTTCGTCTGTTATAATGCTGACTGATTAGTAAGCTTAGCTTTCAGGGCAGTAAAGTGACAAGCAAACAATTTTGGTAGATGAAGTTGCCTAACACAGTTGATACTTGGAATAGCACCACCTTCTTGACAATGTTTTAATATGAATGGCCTCATTTTGTCAATTTTGTGTAGGGGATGTCAAAGTGCACATTTCAAAAAATCAAGGACAAAATCATCTTGTACCTCTTTACTCTACAACAAAGTTGTGATTGTCTTCTGTTTCAGTTGAGCCGATTTAAAAAAAAAACAACTTTTTTGTCAAATGAGTTTTTGATTGTGTTGACCCTAAATATGTCAACACTATGGAGACAGAATTTGCAAAATAACATTCTCTTCTGTACAAAAGTTATCAGGAAATTGCTCTACTCTGGTTTCAGCACAAATTTTAGATATTGGGGTAATTTTTTTTTTATTTTTTTTTTTGGCGTAGCAGATTCATCTTTAGAGGTTGGTTCACTATATTGACTTCATTCAGTCATCTTGACAATTTGTTGCTTATTCATACAACTGGTTTAGATTACAAAATATAAATAAAATATAAAAAATAATCATTGATAGTTAATATTATTAAAGGAATTTTTTTTTGTTCAATTTAAATTTGTTTATAATAGCGAAGCACTGAAGATGATGTAATTATTAATCTGGGAGAAATGCTATGTGACAGTAAGCTTAGACAAGCCAGTCGTTTCAAAGAGTGGTGTTTTTGGAGAATTTCTTTGACTTTTTTTTTCTTTATTTCTAAATAGTATGGTAGGCATGTGAGAGCATTTACTTTTCTTTCATATTGATAAAACAAACTGTTTAGAATCTTTTACTTGTAAATTGTGTGAGGCCTTAAAGGAAATGAATTTGTTAAACTTGTTGGTTTGATCTTTGTGTCTCTCTCTTCCCTTTGATTTTAACAGCAACTAATGTCTGTCTTCTATTTTCACTTTAGCAATGGATTTCAATGCTCGCGACTGAGCTGTGACCTTCTGAATTTCATCTCGTTTGCAATATACAGTTTCTTAAAAAAATTTTAAAATATTTAAAAATAGATTAGCCAACATATTCTCAGAAAATCAACAACTCACTTTTCTTTTTTCATGTAAACATTTTTGCTCTTAATTATTTTTTGGGTTTTATAAGGGAAATAACTCAAATATTTGTAAAAACAAATCTTAAGGAAATATCTGTTATGTTATTGTTATATTTATTAAAATGTTTAAAATCGGAGAGACAGTAAGTTTTGAAAGAATTTTTAAAAAAAATCTGAAAAAAAAAATCAAACAATTAATTTGTGATTTATTATTGAAAATTACATTAAAAACCCAGATTCCATTTAAGATTAATGATTCAGCAATTCCGTGATCATGGAAAATTTTTTTCCCCCTATATCAGACCTTGCAGCAGCCATCCTCTTTATCTAAGGCAGCACTACCTTCTAAAGGCACTTTATGTAGGCCTCCAATGTTGAGTCTGAAGCCCTGTGGAAAGATTAATGGATGTATAATGTTGCCATTACTAGTGATCACTCCAAATCAAACACCATGATGTTGATTGGATATTTAGCTTTCATCACTCTCAGTACATCTTTTGGGGGCACAGCAAGCCAACGGTTGTTCTGTGTGTTCACCATCTTATCCTGGCAGAAATTTTTCTTGTCTAAGAAAAACCAAAGCATGTTCGGTTGTAGGAGATGCTTGAGTTTGTTCGGAAACCTTTGTAGCGTGGTCTTTCCTCTTGTCCTTCATGGCTTGAGATAAAAATTGTCCCCTTCTCATCTTGTATGAGAAATACTAAAAGGTCTTCACGCACTACCTGCCTGATAAGAAACTGAAACACTTTTGTGTCCCTTGCTATGGATCTGATTATCTTTGAGGGATCGTTATCAATCATGGCCTGGATCTCACCAACAAATTCAGGTGATCTTTTCTTATCAGAATGACCAGAGTAAGTTTTCTGAGCTGCTGTACCTTCGTAATTACCATTAGACTCATCCGACTCTTTCTGAATTCTTTGCACTGTCCTCAGACTGACACCCAAATGCTCTGAAATGTTCGTTTTGGAGCTTCCAGCCCAAATGCCAAGCAGTACAGCAGGTTGTTTCCAAATTTCTGGTGGAGTGAACTCTGTCATGGTGCTCTTTTCTTTTTCACAGATGGTGCTCATCTGACCCTGCTATACTGTGCAGTCAACAAAATCATAAACAATGTGTATGCGTGAAATTAAAAATGGCAACAATTTACCCATTGCACCTACTTATCTCTCTCTCTCTCTCTCTCTCTCTCTCTCTCTCTCTCTATATATATATATATATATATATATATATATATATATATATATTTGTGTGTGTGTTCTAGTCAGAATTTATAATTTTCAAAATATTAAACAGCTCTGCAAGTCTTGTCTTCCAACTTGATGTTGAGCACTTTCAATGTATACGAGCTTAACAAATATTTTACTGTTTGTTTACTCTGGTGTGTGTGTGTGTATATATATATATACACACACACACACACACACATACACACACACACACACACATACACACATATATATATATATATATATATATATATATATATATATATATATATATAGAGAGAGAGAGAGAGGGAGTTAACATAATGTTTATAGTAATAAAACTACATTTTGAATAATATAGTTGGGTTAGCAAACAAAAATCAAATATCACAGAAAATGTTTATTTTTAAGTGTTACCAGTGGAAAAAAAAAATGAAAATCTTAGAGGTAAACATTACCCTACTAGATACTTCAATATTGTGTATAAGATCTCAAGGATCATTTATAGCCATTTTGTGGAGTAGCAACAGGGAAGGAGAATGTCATTGAATTGAGTAAGATGAAAGAAATTTATTTTGACAGGCAGGTATTAGCCAGGTTAGGATGACTTTAAAAATTATTAATAGTATTTATTGATTTATTATTAGTAGTATATTAGTAGTGTTATAATATTATAATAATAAGATTATAATGAAAGTATTAATTTTGACTTTTATTAACACCTTCTTTGTTGCTTAAACATGTATGACTGTAAATTGATCAAGCAGAGAAAGAAATCTGTTTTTTAATTTCATTTTTGGTTAAAAAAATTTTGTTTTGCTAGAGAGTATGTTGGCCCCACTGTTTGGTATGACAGCTTCTCAGCAGCAGACAAAAGAACCCTCTAAAGGGTTATTGAAAATAATCGGTTGCTTGTTGCCCTCCCCCCTGGACATTTATAATTCTTGTTGTTGCAGCAGAGCAGAAAACATAATGCAAGACAGCACTCATCCAGATTAACATTTGTTTGATCTGTTGCCCTCAAGGTGAGGTTTTAAAGAAAAACAAAGAAAAGAATACTGAGCTGTTACGTGACATCTGTCCTTTTTCACGGCAGCAAATGTCGGACAATTTCCTCAAAGATGGAGAAGAAACTCGAGGCAACGGAGATGTGGTTCTACAGAAGGATGTTAAGGATGTCCTAGACCAAGCGTGTGAGAAACTATGAAGTTTCAGAGAGGATACAAACAAGGAGGAGGCTTATACTTAACATCAGGAAGAGGCAGCTGAAGTTTCTGGGGCACATAATAGGGAATGAGGGCCTGGAGAATATCTGATACTCATGGAAAGAAAGACAAAAGAAAACAATATATGACATACCTAGCAGGCTTGAGCAAGTGGATGACAAAACGTGGTCTGTCATTACTTTTCTTTATTCAATGCTGTCTGTTTTTTTTTTTGTGTGTATCAGTGCATACAAGTACTGCTGTCAAATTACATTTTGCAATGTACAGTGACAAAAAGAATAAACACCCCTAAAAGATAAATTTATCTTCTGTGTCATAATTACTGTTTCAACTCACTATATATATATATATATATATATATATATATATATATATATATATATATATATATATATATAGGGCAACTTCATAATTCCAACCTCACACAATTTTTATCTTTCAGGGCAAAGAACTGCTCTATTTAGCTGTCTATATTTCTGAGATGAGGTATAATTATTTACATTATTAGGACCATTGTCCTCATCATTTATGCCATATTCACGATGTTTCGGCTGTTGTACGCTTCGGTCTTCTTCAGGTGATTGGACTTTCGAACTGAACATTTTCTTTCATCCACTGGAGTAAACATCTTGACTATGGCAAAAAAGATGAGGACACAACAGTCCAAAGAATGTAAATAGTGTAAATAATTGCTCTGTTTAGGTATATCAATAAGTCCTAATGGTAAAAAATATTATACATATTTATTTTTGTTATGGGACCTACCTTTCTGGACTAAATGGACTCGTCCTATTACTATATATACGGGGAGATTATGCCTCTCAGGTGAGCTGTCTATAGTTGACGAGTTGACTACTGTATTTTGCCGTCAGTCCGACGTGTGACACTTTTGTATTCATTCTTTTGTTTTAATGTTTTCACTAAATTGCTGAGTTCGAGTTTTCTTTCGGACCTATTCTGGGTCCACAACAATTTTTCAACATAATCTCCTTCTTTATCAATTTATTAAACTTAACACTTCTTTATTAAAACTTTCACTGTTGCATTCTTTCAATGTTGCCTGGCTGTACTGGCCCATTTTTGAGAACAGTAGGAAATTGTCCTGGTATTCTCAGCATCCTTCTGTAGAACCATATCTGTCACTTCGTTTCATTTTTATCTGTGAGGAAATTGTCCAGCATTCCCTGCTGTATAGGAGAATTGATATTCCATAGCAATTCAACACTCTTTTCTTTGTTCCGAATCAAATTTTTCACATCTCTCGCTTTCTTTTTCACACACACACACACACACACACAATATTATCAATTTAATAATACCTGAATCTGCAACTCTGTTTCATGTAACAAAACAATAATCATCAGGCAGATGGCAGGTATCTACCACATTCAGTGGTTTATGGTCATATGACTTGAAACACTCTTTATCATCCAAACAGCAAACTTAAGCAATGTTGAACCTGGTCAGTACCTAAATGGGTGACCACTCAGGAATACCAGGTGCTGTAAGTTTGGATGTGCAGGTAGTATAATGGATAATGGCTTGGAATGAGAAATTAGAGGGCTGAGTTCGAATTCCACTCAGATTCGTCATATTCACTTATGTGCAAATACTCTTGGTAAAGATATGAATCCACCTCTTCTCCTCGCATCTATGGGTTAAATAGTAAAACATGTATCAGAAGACTGTTATCTCCAAAAAAAATTATGATCCAAAAATATGTTTTGTCATTAAATAACCTGAATAATGGTTGATAGGCCATAAAAAACAAATCAATCAAACCGTATTCAGTGACCTTCTCGTAGTACAACTTGTTGGAAAGATAAATTGGTTAATTGCCATATGTGATACACACTTGTGTGGTTATATCTCTTGTGATTAATGACTGACTAGGCAGATTTCCTGCTGTTTCTGCGGTAGACTGTCAACCAAAGCTATAGTGTCCTGTCTGTCCTGCTATTCCACTGACAGGTTTGTTGAGAAGAGATGGATTCATATCTTTCCTAAGGTTATTTTCGTGTAAGTGAGGGAAGCAAACTTAACTGGAATTTGAACTCTGATTTCTCATTCCAAGTCATTATCCCTTACTTGATACTGCACATCGAAGGTGGAAGAATAATGACACCATAAATAAGAACTAACAGTAATTACATCATTCCTCAGAATAAGAATAACACACCCTTAATGATCAACTGAAGGATTCAGTTTGACATTCCCAGAAAGTCTTGTCCTGGGTATGATGATAAACTACATGGCCGCGAGTAGAAAACCGACCACTGTTTACTCATGGCCCCAAGTATAAGACTGACCAATATTTGCCAGTGTTTACTATCACAGTACTTTTCACCATATTTTTTTTACAAGTACTTGGAAGTGGTCAAATGGTTTCTAAAACAGCATTTTTTTTCACTTTTTTTTTTTTTTCCACTTTTTTTTTTTTTTTTTAAGCGTATCACCCCAAGCAAGGCTGGAGGCCACTATCACGCAAGGGGTTAAAGAAGGGTTGGAGGAAGAGCAGATAGGAATGGTGAAAGAGAAAGACAGTGGGTCGATCAAGGCAAGGGGGTTACAGAAGATTTGGAGCGAGAGCAGATAGGAATGAAAAATGAAAGGATGTGGAGAAGGGAAGTGGATAGATCAAGGCAACTGGAGATGTCGATTGACGCTACACTTAAACCATTGGAGATTGTATTTGTCAGGGAAACAGTAATAGGGAAGGGAGTTCCATAGGCGAGATGTGTGAGACATGAAGCTATTGGAGTAGAAGAGACGTCTACATCTAACAGTTTCCACAGTGTAGGGGTGGGAGCGGGATGCCAGCCTCGTGGGACGTTTAAATTCACGAGGCCTAGGGACAAGCGAAAGCAGATGGAAATTTCAAAAGAATTGATTGTTGAATTTATTGATTATTCTCAGGAAAATATTAAATATTGGCAAGATAAGAAGTTTAAAGCATTTTTCAAAACATCTTTGCAAATTTTGAACAGAAATATTTGCATTTCTATTATATTCCTGGAACGAGTCCAAATATCCTCAATCATTATTGTTACTATCACAACAACTTTTCAGCCATTGTGCTTTCTTCAGGTGTCTGTCTATCCAGGGAACTTTTAAAGTATTTTGAACTGAACACTTAATTTAATCTACTCAGTATATTCACATTCCAATATTCATCTCTATGGATATCGCCTTTTTATTTATTTTTTTAAATACTGGTTAGTTATTGCCAGTTCTTTTTTTTTATTTGAAAATAGCCTAATCACTTAAAGCATTGGTTGGTGAATTTTGTGTTATAGTAATTGTGAGTTCAATCCCTGGGCTGGGTGGTACAGACTCGCTCATTGAAAACAGGTCTATCAATAACTGAACTATACTGAAAAGTTAACCCTAGACAATGGCTGCAGAATAAGAACAGTTGAGCTTCATAGATTGAATAAATGAAAGTTACTTAGATTAACAGACACTTGAAGAAGGTCAACAGGCATAAAAGCTGAAACATGATAGAAGTAACAAATGTAAATAAGATATATGCGGTCACCATTAGCTGATATAAATTAAAAAAATGCTTCATTAGCAGAAATTTCTTTGTGTCGTAAAATGAAAAATTCAAGTTATTTTCCGTGTTAATGTTCTACTTCTATTGATTTTTAAAAATCAATTTGTGAAACCAATAAATCAATACAATGCTGTTTTATGTGCATATAGTATTGAAACTTGTGAAAGCAAATGATGCAGAGGTTTTGTGCCTTGAGAAAATATCCGAAGAGAGACCTGTGTGGGCAGTAAATTGATCAATGCTTTTATTAAATACTAGCTTAAAAGCCACACTCTGTGCAGACAATTATGCTAGCTCCTGCAGAGGGCTAATTAGGCCTTGTACCCAAAACTAAAGGGACCTCTGGTCCAGCTTAGAAACCAGCAATGATGATTTTGAAGAAATAACTTTGAATTCCTCAATTCAATGGAACTTCAAAACCTCACTTTAACTCTGATTTGGGCTATAAGTACAATTCTATCCAAAAGACTGATTTGGGCTGAAATTCCAATTCAGGCTGAAAATTGAGTTCTTCGAATCACAAACTCTATGGAACTTCAAATAGTCATGTCACAAAACCTCTCACTTTATCTCTGATTTCTTGGCATTTTGAAAAAAATAAAATTGATTTCATCAATTCAGAAAGTTTTGGAGATATTTAAAACTGAATTTATTAGGTTGGTGCAAAAATAATGTCGTTTTCTCACATGAAGTTGAACGTCAAAAAACATTATTTTTGCACCAACCTAATAAAACAAAATTTTTTTGTGTTACTTTAAACTCAATATAAATTAAAAACTCATAAAATCACTAAATTTTTTCAGTTATTTTAAAATTTGAAGATTTAACAGTTCCCTCCTCATGTGAGACACAAATTCCAATGTTGGATGTTCAAGCACCAGATGAAGGGCAAATCTTCAATCTCAGGATCATCCTGATTTCAAAAAGTATAATATGTCTATGTAGAACAAATGTAGCTCAAGTTAGAGGGGGGTTTCAGATACATTGACAGACAGAATTTTCTCTTTATTTAGAAGATAGATGTTCATTAAATGAAATGTCAAACCACTCACATTTCTCTTCAATTTTACCTTCAGAGCTTCAATATTGTGGTGCAGAGTTGAACAGGCCTCACTTTCAACAACTGCTCACAAACAATAGCCCATACTTTTGATATCTGATGAATGAGAGAGGTCATTTGTTCCTGTACCACTGCTGTGTTACAGTGAGTCTTATAGCTTGTTGCTCTGTTGAAGTGTCCAGTGTTCATCACCATAAATGACATTGAACTATTTCTTGAGTGTACCTTTCAAGATGTCCTCTATGTATACTTCCATATTGACCTTTATCCCTGAGGCATGAAAACAAGGGGAGACTTTCCTTTTTCTGAAATGGCTGCCCAAATTATAACTGATGGCAGTTTCTGGGTTCTGAAACATTTTCCTAAAGTGGCAGGAACAGACTGATGACTTGTTGAAAGAACATGGTGATTTTGATGATTAAAAGTCTGTTCAACAGTGAACAGATTCTTCTGAGTGAAGATGATGATTTGTAGTGTGCCATAATGAATTGATTTCAACAACTGCTTCTTCACCGTTGAAACTGTTAGATGTAGACGTATCTTCTACTCCAATAGCTTCATGTTTCACACATCTCGCCTGTGGAACTCCCTTCCTTATTCCTGTTTCCCTGACAAATACAATCTCCAACTATTTAAGTGTAACGTCAATCGACATCTCCAGTTGCCTTGATCTATCTATCCACTTCCCTTCTCCACATCCTTTCACCTTTCATTCCTATCTGCTCTCACTCCAAATCTTCTGTAACCCCCTTGCCTTGATCGATCCACTATCTTTCTCCACATCCTCTCCTTTACCACTCCTATCTGCTCTTCCTCCAAACCTTCTGTAACCCCTTGCGTGCTAGTGGCCTCCAGCCTTGCTTGGGGTGATAAGCTTAAAAAAATTTAAAAAAAAAACTTATTTGAAACCCCTTTTTTTGTGGCTCTGAAAGAAGCTGTCTTTTGGTTATCTTGTTGTGTGACATTCCTGGATCAGTTCGACATAGCCCCCACATGGTTCTCTCTGATGTCCCATCCTCCTTAGCCAATGTTTTCATTGACCTTAGATAATGCTTGATCTTTTTCATGCACCTGTTTGGGTTTTGGTGTTCTGCAGGTGCAAAGACATCCTGGTCTCTGTCCATCTATAATGGAGGAAGTATTGTTGTATTGATCAATTGTCCTTTTGATAAACATTGTTTAAATTGTTTTCCAGCTTTAAAAATCACAGGTGGAGTCGGTCTGTTTTCATGTTGCTCAATTATATACTTTCTTTTAATTTCTGTAGACATTTTTGTCAGTAAATACTAAAACACTTTGAAAAAACAAATAGTATACATTGTTGGACAAGTATAAAACCATACACAACAATGTATCGACCAAAAATTTATAAGTAGAATTCATTTGAAATTTTGTATCGGCATTTATGCTGCACTATGTATATCCTTACTTGGTGTTTCATGGATAAGGTATCCATTCATCAAGGAGCTCGATGGTAATATTGTATTTACAGAAATCATGTGAATTACTATAATAAATTCACTTTCAATATCAAGCCCCTTAACAAGTGAATACTATGTATATTTGTTATATAGGAATAAAGTGTCGCTGCCGACACTTGAGTTTGAATATAGATCGCCAGTGAGCAAACACAGGCAATCACATTATTGAATTAAGTGGATCACATGACCATACAGGAAATGCATATATAGGAAGTCACATGACGTCTAGATTGATCTGCAATTCTATTCTATCCTATATTACTATACGGTTTGCTATTCTCTATTCTGCTCATCTATCCTGATCACTATACGGATTACTATTCGGGCGAGTATTATCTAGCAAGTACTATTAATGCGGGTGATATTCGAAGGCATCTGACACCAGCATTGTTCAATGGCGTATTATAGTTGTATGTGTGATTACAAAGTCTCTACTATAATGAGCATTACAAAAGTGACAACGTGTATTCATTGGCATCACAAGTGTTCGTTGAGTCACAAAAATATTAAACTCTAAATAGGAACAGATAAGTTAAACATTTAATTTTGTCTGTTGTAGTTAATGATATTGAGAACTTTTATTATTTAAGTTGCATGCCTTAAAAGCATTATCCTACAAAATACACTGGTTGACTAGATGTGCAAATTTTGTCATGATTAAAAAATATAATTATATTAGAGAACAAATCTTTAAAAAAAAATCAGTTCTTTAGATTTTATCAAGATAAAAATTGCAATAAATTTTACACTAGGGTAAATTTGCAGAACAGATGTGCACATAGTGTAGCAGTTATCACTGCAGAAAAAGGGAAGTGCATGTTGAATTCAGATTTCAGCCAAAGCTGTTGCATTCACATTTATACGAATACATTTGGAAATGTTATGAGTCCTTCTCTTCTCCTCCCAGATGGGTGGGAATTAACAGCAGGACAGGTTGGATTCTCTAACTTTGGCTGGCAACCAGTTTAAGTGTGTAAACATACAACATGTCTCTTGCCTGTGCTTTCCACTGACAAGCCTATGATTACTCCATATCTAATTTTGATTCTAGATCTCATCGATATGCACCAAAAACTGGGAAAGGAACTGCTGCAAGTTCACAAAATAACAAAATGAAGAACAAATAGGTAGATTTTGGGCAATTTCTGCTTTGTGGATCTCTTCTTCCTACCAATTCCACAACCATCTACTCACCCCAACATGTGACTGGCAATATAAATGGACAACATCTGAACCACACAACTAACAAATTCAACTCCCATCAAGAGTGAACCGGAACTAACTCTCATCCCAATGACTATTAATGTAGACCAGCACCCAAATACATCCTATTTCTGGTTTTGTTAGTACTTGATCTCCAGAAACCCACCATCCACTCCTTTACTTCCCTGTTCCCCTTCAGCCAAAGTGGGTGTTGCTTAGAAAACTAGATTTAAAAAAGAACCATCTGCTGGTTATTAAAAACAAAACATTTGAGATTAAGATAGAACCACATCTCTCTTTTCTACGTGGGTATCCATAGAGATATCCAGGAGAAGGACAACTCTGAATTCAAAACTGGTTTGTTGGAGGATGAGTAACTCCACACTCTAAAAAACAACTTGCTATAGAGACCAAAGGGAAGTATTTATGGAACCTGAAATGTTGGAAAAGTTCTGCAATCATTATTGATTTCTGGCTCACCTCCAGCCTGAACGTAAACCTATTAGGCAATTATGTGTGGGACATGAACACCCCCCCTCATTCTTAACATCAGTACTCTCAAGGCTGCCATCAAGAGGAACTGAACCAAGATGTTCAAGAGCCTTGCGGTTAAGAGTTAGGCAATATTTCAAGGTTATGTAGAGACTAATATTGAAAATAATAGAAACTACATTGAATAAATTTTCTGGATGTTATTTGTAAGATTTCTTATCCTTTTATGTTAATAGAATACAATTGTTTGAGTGACTTTTGATAGTTCTGCAAGTTTTGCTTTCCACTCTGTGTGTTATAGATTGATTTGTTCTTTATATATATATATATATATATATATATATATATATATATATACCGTCATCCACAGACACTGTTTCGCTGTATCACAGCTCATCTGTGTGTCTAGACATCTGTTATAGATTGATTTGTTCTTTTTACAGTTTATCAACCTTGTGCATGCTATATAAAGCCAGAAAATACTTTTAGATTATAAGATTGTTTTTTTTAATTTTTTTAATTTTTTGAGATAATATAATTTATTGATACAAATCCTACTATTTAATCCAGAGCTGGGGTGAAGAGATTGATTGATACCTTTCCAAAGTGAATATAACAAACTCGACTGGAATTGGAACTCAGCTCTCCAATTTCCAATTCCAAGCTCTTATCCACTACACTACCCACACATCCAAGCCTACAGCACCTATTATTCCCAAGTGGCCACTCATCTGGGTACTGACAAGGCTTGATGTTGCTTAACTTTGGTGATCATAAGAGAACCAGTGTTTCAACATATGGCTGTAAGCCCCCCACCCCCTGCCTCCATGTGCATAGTATATATATATATATATATATAGTCATCCACAGACACTGTCTCGCTGTATCACAGCTCATCTGTGTGGCTAGATATCTGATCGTTTCAAGCTGGGGTCAAAACCCGGCTGATTTAGCATCAGTCAGAGATTCTACCCTTAAGCTGTTGGGGCCCGGGAGGAAGGAAGGTGAATTTTTGCATATTTATTTTTAAATAAACACGCCAATGACGAAGAGGATTCGATCTGTTAGGAGAGTTTTGCATTATCAGCAGTAGTAGTCACTGTTTACAAATTTGTGCTTTCTCTCCAAAGTGTTCAACTGAATTAATTTTGTGGGGGGCGCATATATATATATGTTTGTTATCGTATGCACTGCTGGCCAAAATTTTAAGGTCAATGAAAATAAACAAAAAATATACTTTTTGTATTGTTAGACACAACCTCTTATTTGAGTTAAGCTTCAAAAAATGAAAATAAGATAGGGAAAATTGGAATACTAGAAAATTAAGCTAACTAGTAGCTGGTCAAATGTTTAAGACCCTATTTAAATGAACTGATGGACTATATCAAGGAAAATCCTTCAGAGGGAAAAATGCACTGACAAAGATATGTTTTCGTTTTGTGAAACCAACACATTCACACCACACCCTTGCATGGAGTATTGCTGCCATATATGGTCTGGAGCCCCTTCTGTTTGCCTCGGGGTTCTTGATAAGATCCAGAAATGGGTATGCAATGTAATTGGCCCTGATCTGTCATCTCGTCTGCAGTCGCTCTCTCACAGACGCGTCGTTGCCTCTCTCTGTCTTTTTTACAAATACTTTCACGGATATTGCTCTGATGAGCTGCTTTCGCTGGTTCCCAGGCTTCATGAATTCAAGCGTCCTACGAGGCTGGCATCCTGCTCCCACCCTTTCACTGTTGAAACTGTTAAATGTAGCCATCTCTTCTACTCCAATAGCTTCATCTCTCGCATATGGAACTCCCTTCCTTTATTCCTGTTTCCCTGACAACTATAATCTCCAACTATTCAAATGTAATGTCAATCGACATCTCCAGTTGCCTTGATCTATCCACTATCCTTCTCCACATCCTTTCCTCTCACACTCCTATCTGCTCTCGCTCCAAATCTTCTGTAACCCCTTGCATGCTAGTGGCTTCCAGCCTTGCTTGGAGTGTAAAGCTTAAAAAAAAAAAACCCAAAAAACAATAAAAGCACAAGAAAACCGAGAAATATTAACAGTCTAGCTCTGTTCTGACAAGCAACTGCATCTATACAACTATGAAACGTTAAAGTAAACATCAGTTAAGTGAAAATATTCTTTATTACTATTAATGCTCAATCCTAATCTTTGATATTGATCATTCTACCTCAACACCTACTTGCCTAAAATGCCTTTATCAGAAAACGACTGAAAAACCAGCAACTTTGGCTTCAAAAACAGTATTTCAAATTACCACTATATATATATATAATACACACACACACACACACACACACACACACACACACACACACACACACACACACAGTGGTGGTATCCTAAATTTCTAGGAACCGATTCTATAAAGGCAGGTAATCTTTGGGGACCTTTTCTGCTTCTTTTCTTTTCAATCTGAGAATGGAAACAAATCATTTTATAGTATCAAAAAGAATGAAACTACTTTGATAATTTAATGGAAAACATTTATTTATTTATTAAGTGTGATATTTTTTGATCCTCATGACATCAGCTGTGTTATGGTTTCTTAATCACATTTGGACTGAATTGCTGCAGTCTCAAAGATGCAGTGGAAGACATGAAATTTATGACTAGAAGATTTGCCACATTTTTAACTTGAAAACAGTAGAAGGCGTTTGTTTATTAGTGTTTCACTAGGTGCATGTGTGAGCATAATGTAACAACCATTTCATGTCGACCATCGGCTATTAATATATAAGATTATTTTTGGATAATCCAACAACCGGTTTGCTAAGCTTTTATAATTTTAAGGATTGGTTCATGTGAACTGGTAGGATGGCACCACTATCTATCTATCTATCTATCTATCTCTCTCTGTGTATGTATATATATATATATATATATATATATATATATATATATATATATATATATATATATATATATATACGGCTTTGGAAATCTGTATCATTTGCTGTGAAATATCAGATGAGTTTCCTTAAAATCAAGCTTAATGTATACCGAGCTATAGTAAATATAACTCACAGTTATGCCTCTAAATCCTGAACAGCCTAACAGAACCATATTGTCAGCATGATGTCTTTTATATGTGATGCCTTATTACAGTCTGTAGCTATAATCTGGAAGACAGAATGTCTAATATTAATCTGTTTTCAAATTGCAAAATTGGAGGCACAGAAATTTCTAATGCAGTTGAAACTTCACTGGTCTGGTCATGTGCATGAGTGATGAAAAACACTGGAAATCTTCATGTACAGCCAACTGCATGATGCTTCTTGGAAAATAAGATTCCTGTGGAGGTACAAGGATAATTTTGAGAAAAACCTAAATTCTATTGACATCCCTCTGTTTTCTTAAAGGAAGTGGCATGTAATTGTGTGACGGGAGATGAATATGTACATCTCTATATTATTATATACTGCTCTACTTCACAGGGGTTGCTGGTTCTTGTCCTGTATGGAGAATGTTGTGTGCTCCTTAAACTGGCTTTAAGTCATTGAAGGCCCAAACACAATTAGGGCATCAAGGGCAGAACATGTTGTTGAACACTCATACATTGAAAATGATAGGCGAGTCTATCATTATATATATATATTTATATATATATATATATATATATATATATATATATATATATATAAGGAAGAAATATAGTCTTAAAGTGTGCTATATTTATGGGATAAAGTGCTCAATATCAGAGATAGAGCGTGTGTAAATATAAAAGTGAACATAGAAGTCAACACTTAGAGGTGACAGTCTGTTTCATGCGACTGTCACCTCTAAGTGTTGACTTCTATGTTCACTTTCATATATATATATATATATATATATATATATATATATATATATATATATGACGAGCCTGACGATTGCACTAGCATGAAACAGACTGTCGCCTCTAAGTGCTGACTTCCATGTTCACTTTTATATTTATATATATATATATATATAACCAAACAAATGGGTAAATATATGTTGATGTGCAAACTAGCCATCACATACAAATACATATAAATAATCTTTA
>OZ038517.1:34215937-34248437 GCA_964036315.1 Acanthosepion esculentum | reverse complement strand
GCCATACGAGAAAAATATAATGTGAAATTGTGTTCAAATGTGAACCAGTAAGTCTGTTTGAGCTGTATGGTTAACAGAAAGGTGTTGCATTGACAAGGATGGAGATGATGTTGAAAAAAGAAATACACATCTATCTATATTTCTGAGATGAGGTATTGTAACTATTTTCACTAATTACACCCTTCAGACTGTAGCCCTTATCTCTATTGCAATATTCACAATGTTTCAACCATTGTACACTTCAACCTTCTTCAGGTCATATATGTTGGAATTTCGAACGAAACCCCTTATTTAGTTCACGAGGGGTGATTGTTCTAATTTCACATGCCATAACTTTTTTGGATATCTCAAAAAAGGCATAACACATGGAATTAGAACAACCTTAAGAGGCTTACTGCTAAAATGGTTGTGAGGAATGAAAAGTGATATTGAAAAATGAGGTGGTAAGAAATGGAGCTGGTGAGGATAAGAAGGATAGACTCATGACTTGATGGAAACCATTAAGTAATCCCACTAACCTACAAAGTATGACTGACTCATTTTGGTATTCTGCCGATAAATGAGGACACATGGCACAGTGGATAAAGGCATTAGTTAGATCAAGTGACAGGATCCAAAGAGTTGTGAGTTCAATACCTGGTTAAGGCAGTGGAGAACTTGGAGAGGGGAATTAACAGGAGATAACTGATAACTAACATCCATTAAACATGGCATGTGGAACTAGAATAGCCTACCACAGCAAGTGAATTAGGGTTCAGTTTGACATTCCAACCACCCGAAGAAGGCAGGAGCGTACATCAGCTGAAATGTTGTGATAAATATGGCAACAAAGATGAGGACAATAGTCTGGATAATGTAAATAGTGTACATAACACCTCATCTCAGAAATATAGACAGATACTTCAGTTTATTTAATAATTAGTTATGAATTAAAACAAATTACTATACCTGTGTTCAAGTTTAAAAATCGATCAACATTTTCTCTTGCTATATAAATTTGTAAAACTCTTTTATAAAAATGATCCATGTAAATGTACATGGTGATTTTTTTTTTTTTTTTTTTTTTTTTTTTTAAACATAGCTTAGATGTGGCACAAGGCCGGAAGTATGGGGGCAACCAGTGAAGATCAAACTCACTATTCAGTCATAATTGATCAGCTTGCTAATCATTACACCACATCAAATGCCCTCATGTAAATATAGAGGTACTAATAGGGAAAAGAATGAGGATATTCAATAATATATACATATTATTTGGAATGCACCTTTTGAGTCAGACAATCATGGAAAGTAGGGGGGTGACATTCTGACTTATGGTGCATTGGGCAAAAAATGTTGAGAACCACTGATCTACAAAGCCACAGGATAATTTTTGATGGTGATCACTTTTAATTATTATGATTCTGTTTTTTCATAGATTAATAAGTTTGTGCATTATGCCCTGCCATTGCCTCAAACAAGTAATAGACAATTCCATTTTGATTGCAATGGAAGAAAAGATATATCATAAATATGGTTTGGTTTTAGTGAGAAAAAGAAAGCATATATAATAGAAAGAAAGAAAGAAAGTAAAAGAACATAGAGCAGGTAATAATGCTCTTGTGTCTTTAACATCTACTTCAGTAAAATGGAAAACCTTGTCAGTTTTGAAGGTTTTCATTTGTACCCTCTTACTCTTTTAGATAATGACCAGCATTAATACATATTATTGTTATTGCAGTATTTAGTTGTTAAGCTGAAATATTTATCCCTGTAATAGGGGAATTTATATGGTATTTTATAATCATAAAACACTGAAGGAGCTTATTCAATCATTAACTTAAGAATTATGATTCATCAGAAAATTCAAATAGCAAAACTTTATGAGTACTGGTAGATCATATAATCTTAAAACCAATGAAAAATTAAAATTAATGAAAATCTAAAACTAATGAAATAAAAAAAATTCAAAGGTATAAGCTTTGGAGGAGTGGGATCTGTTAATCTTGATTGATAATTTCATTTTTTTAAGCCTTTACCCTTACCAACCTTATAACACTGAGAAATGTGCTTTTAAAAAACATTTGCTTTCTTTTCTCATGTCAATATGATTTTACATCAGTTCTCTCCCATGTATTGCTTGTCATTACAAATGACTGGTTGTAACAACTGTCAAGCCACAAGTGTACATTGACTGAACTGTAACAGATTTTGTCTTCATTTCTGAGATGACACATTGTAATTAGCCATTTTTAACTGTTTTTTTTTCTCCATCTTATTTCTTTATTGTCTAAGTAGTAAATGTAATAGCCTTAATTGTTCAATTGTCATTACCATTTTTAACTGTTTTTTCTTTCATCACATTTCTTTATTGTTTAAGTAGTAAATGTAATAGTCTTAATTGTCTTAGATGAAATATTGTCATTAATTAATTTTTGACTATTGTGTTGATATTTTAATGAAATCACCTTCACAGGTTGAGATGTCAACAAGGCAGATGTAATGTAATGTTTTTTAGGTCAATAGTGAATTCCAAATGGTGTTATGGTGATGACTCAAAAATAAATTGTTTTTTTAAGGCACACAGGGTGCCATAGTTCTAAAAAATAAAAATAAAATGCTTTCAGAAAAATTATTTTTATGCCTGAGAATGCTACATCACATTTTAGCAGAAGAAGAATAAAATGGCCTTCAAAGACAGTAGTTCGGTGAAGTGTTTGACTTGTTAACTGAAAACTTGTTGTCTTTGCCACGGTTTTAAATTCAGAGTAAACCTTATAAATTGTTTGAGCCCAAGGCTAGAGTGAAAGAAAGAATGTGTGTGTGTGTGTGTGTGCGCACGCGTGTGCGCACACACAAACATGTATGAAGGCAGTGCTGAAAAATTCTTGAAAAAACTCATTGCTCACAATCTGAACACATCACCAAACACCAGTATTTTTTTATAGGAGAAAGGGAATTTCTTGTTTGTTTGACAACTTGGTACACTGTATTGTGATAGATTCTGACAAGAAAAATTGTCTATCTTACACATTTAAAAGTCAACCATATGTACATGCATTGAATATTGGTACCTCATCTGGTCTTGTGCTTCTGCTGTGTATTTAGAGATTCTTGATCAAATCCAAAGAAAAATCTGCAATGTTATCAGTCCTGACCTGGCATCTTGGCTTTAGTCAGTTTCCTACTGATGTAACATAGCTTACCTCTGTCTTTTCTATAAATATTTTCATGGTAATTGTTTTGATGAGCTTTTCTTTTTGGTATCTCTTTAACTTTATGGATTTAAGGCACAGTACTAGATTGACAGTTAGGTCTCATTATTTTACAATTGAAATGGCTAGATGTAAGTGTAAGTTCTATGGTAAGTTTATTCTTGCATACTTCTTGCTTATGGAACTCTGTCAATGTTATCTTCTGAAAGATGCTGAAAATTCTTGGAATTAACCACAATTTGAACAAATGACCAAACATCAGTACTTTTGGGGGGAGGAGTAATTCCTTCTTTGTCGTATTGAAAATATTTTTGGTGCCCTTTCCCAAAATTGGGTCAAATGACCAAATATCAAAATATTAAAAAATTCTATTTGGTCTGGCTGGAAACTTTTCAGTGCTTCCTAACACATATTTCCAGATGCTTGGAAATATTATATGACTAAATATACAAAGGTGCTGCGAAAAAATACTTGCAATGACCCACTTTCCCAAAAAATAAAAAAAATCTTTTTTAAATTCCTTCTTGGCATGGCCAGGCTGAGAACTTTTCGGTACACCAATATACATATTTTCAGAGCTTTGAAAAAATATAAATACAGTAGAATCCCTGACAACTAAACTAAGAAGGCCTTCTAGATATGAGGAATTGGTTACAAAGTCTGGATATGAGGGGGTTATATTTAGATTAAAATAAAAGAACTGAAATCAGGTTTAACACTTATTTTCAATGTTTTATAGTAAACAAAATAAGGTAATAGTGAGTGAAATATAACAGAATTGATTTTAAGGAAAAAGAAATAAATTATAAATTTAATGAAAATTCATTAAATTAATTATGCCACATATGCAAAACATAATGTAACAAGGATTTTTTAATCACTGTTGCATGATGCTTCTTTCTCTTCTAATGTTATTCTCAACTTTTTCCGTATTTTGTTTTGCTTTCATTCTTGAAATTTTTTAAATGAAACACGCTTTTTAACTCTGCATGCATTATTGCAATTGTCATAGCTGAATCCTGGCTTTCTTTCCATAAAACTGACAACCTTTTCAATAGCTTTTTCAGTTTCAGTCCAGGTTTCATCACAATCATGTTTTTTATTTCCTTGTTTATTGTGACAGTGTGAACGCTGGAGAATAGTTTCTGCGGAAGATTTTATATCATGCATGTTGACTTTCCTATATTGATATACAGGAAAGTTGATTTGCAATGTTGACTTTCTTATAATGAACTTTCACCAGCATCTAGTCTGTTTAAAATTTCCACTTTTTGCAATAATTCTAAAGTTGTTCTTTTCCTCTTATTCCCATCATCTTTTGCACCAATACAAGCCATTAGAGTGAAATAATCATAATCAATTATCCAAAGTAAATTTCTTGAAAAATAGAAATTTCAAATCCGTTACACATCACCCAAATAGTTTAAATATACACATCAAAATCATGTCTGGATATGCGGGATTCTACTGTATATATATATTTTAGGAAATGGATAAAATGTAACATATTTTTAATTTATTTGTTTAAACATTATTTTAAATGGATACTCATGTTTGAGTAGATGCTCTGTTTTTATTTATTTATTACGGCACATATTTTTCTGACAAGATTTCTTAAATATTCAGGCTGGTAGATATAAATAAATAAATACACTGTTTAATATGAGTATCCATTTAAAATAATGTTTAAACAAATAAATCATATATATATATATATATATATATATATATATATATATATATATATATATATAATGTGTGTGTGTGTAATAAATGCAAATGTCAGTGTGTCACATTTTTTTTCAATTAAAGGGATACAACTCTAACTTTTCATGTTACAGAAATTTTAGATTCCCTCGTTTTCATTATTGTGAAAGTTTTCAGTCATTTTATTTTTTTATTTTTTTTTTTTTACATTATTTTTACAAAGTTTTTGTACGATAACAATATTTATAAGTTAGAAATAAATTTGGGAATAATCCAAATTAATTCTGAAATCCAGCAAAAGTCACCCATGAAATAAAAATAATTGATTTTATGAAAAATAAGGACCTATTTACATAATGCAATACTTAAATGTAACACTCAATTTTGAGTTTTTCTGTAGTTTATTGTTGCCTATCGCATATGGCAGCAATATGCTTTGCAAAAAGTAACCTTTGCCAAGTGTGGCCCAGATTTCAATCAAAAGAGCCAAGGCTGCAACAAGGAAAAGAAAGTCCTGGGCAAATGAAAACCCAGATCAAACAGCAACCAGGAGAGCTTCCAACACTGAGAATATGCAATGACTTAGGGTCTCTTCAACTCTTGAACAAGCCAAAGGCCCAGTCATGAACCCTCTGCAGGAACAAGCCTAAATGTCACCATATATATATATATATATATATACCCGATGCGGTGGGAATGAAAGTAATATATAAAATATATAAATTCTAATGTTCGCAGCATTCATTCAAAAAAGAGCTCAATACATGTAGTAGAGCGATAATTATTTATTTATTATAATTTTATCATATAGACAAAACCATTTTACTCACTACAAAGATGCAACTTGGTTTCAGTGCATTTTAACTGCATATCTACGGGTGAGGGTAACCATTTCCGACCCTCACCCGTAGATGTGCAGTTAAAATGCACTGAAACCAAGTTGCATCTTTGTTGTGAGTAAAATGGTTTTGTCTATATGACAAAATTATAATAAATATGTATATATAATCCAAATAAAAAGTAGGTATTAGCAACTGACTGCAGATTTTGTCATTTTCTTTATTTTTATATTAAGTTAAAAATTAATTTATTAATTTATGCACTAATTATTGGTGGTAAGTTATTCTTATTGTGTACACACACACACACACACACACACACAGTAGGTGCTGAAAAATTCTTGGAATGATCCACTTTCCCCAATCTGAACAAATAACCAAACCTCAGTAGTTTTGTGGGTGAGGGAGAGGAATTCCTTCTATGTCTGACTGGAAACTTTCAGTGTCCCACTTACCAAGATTGGGTCAAATGACCAAACATCAGATTTAAAAAAAAAAAAAAATCCCTACTTGTCTGGTATGAAACTTTTCAATGTCATCTTAAACATATTTATAGACCCTTAGAAATATTACATTCGTGTGTGTGTGTATATATATATATATATATATATATATATATATATATATATATATATATATATATATAGCTGTGCTAGCATGAAGTCACAAGTTATTGTGCCCAAGGGTTTGAATGTGCTGGCCTTGTTCAGATTGTTGATAACGCTAGATAACACACTCTCTCCCGGAAACTGTAACTAAGGTCAGCTTAGCATAGTTGCAATATGAACCACAGGTTGGCTCTGTGGGTGTTGAACAAGCACAAATGTGCCTGAGCGAGCATCTGCAATAAGGATTGGCTAGCTGCCCTAATAGACGGGTATCCTTGAATACGAGTGGCCAGCTATATATATATATATATATATATATATATATATATATATATAAATTATTTTTGACATGTCACAAACAATTTTAGAGGAATAAAAGTGTGACAAAGTGCAAAAAGATTTTGTATGACAAGTTTCATCCTTTAGGGCTTCATTGGTCTACATTGATATTTACATTAATACAACTACACACCTATGAAGGAAAGCGGACATTAAGGATTTTTTTACACTAAAATTGTTCTTGAGATATATATTTACACACACAAAATGGGTGCTTGGAATGTCTTGGAATGACCCACTTGATCCTCACCATATACTCTGTACTTTTGGCCTTGTGCCATATCTAATCTAATCCCAGTAAATCATATAATCTTACCAAATGGCTAAACAAGAATTTTATTTATTTATTTATCCCTTCGAGGCCAGAAAACTTTTCAACATACTCTAAGATTTGTTGTTTTTTTCTTTTGTCTGCAATTTTTTTCTTCTCAGAGAATTTTTCCCCTGATTCTGTAAAATCTATTATATACTTTGCTATTGAAAAATGTTCAATTCAATGGGGAGGGCTGAAAATGAGTGTCTAGATAACATTTGTTTTTTCTATTTAACTCGTTTTCATCCCTCACTCATCCTAACTAGTTGTTCTTTAACAACTTTCGTTCCAGACTACACGACCATGACTTAGCCAACCTGCTGGATGGACAAATATTTCTTACTGTCTGTCTGAATGCTTCTTAGGAAGAAAAAAAAAGATTGTTTAGAAAAATCATTGATTCCTTGTTGCCAAGATTCTCCAAGACATTTCAGCAACCTCTGACACATTTGGCTATTATCTTGGCATAGATTGTATGGATCTAAAATGTATGCAATTTATGTAAAAAATAAATATATATATATGGTTTGATAATAGTTCAAATAGGTTAACTCATATATTAGTATATATATATATATATATATATATATATATATATATATATATATATATTGTTTTAATTAGTATGTATAAATCGGTATGTATGTATGTATGTATATATATATATATATATATATATATATATATATATTGTCCTAATGACTATGTATAAATACATATATATATATATGTTTCTTTTCAATTAGGATGTATAAATCAGTTTGTTTGTGTGTGTGTGTATATATATATATATATATATATTCAAATTAGGATATATAAATCAGCATATATATATATATATATATATATATATATATATATATATATATATATATATATATAGAGAGAGAGAGAGAGATTCTAATTAGGATATACATATATATAGGAATAGATTCTAATTACTTTATATATATATATATATATATATATATTCTAATTAGTTTATATATATTGATATAGATTCTAATTAGGATATATATATATATATATATATATATATATATATATATATATATATATAGGATATATAAATCAGTACATGAAGTAGATTCTAGAACAGAGGTTCTCAACCAGGATTAATTTCAGCCTTTACTTTTTCTTGTTTTTTTTTATTCATAGAATTTTGTTTATTGAATTAGAATACCCTGGCATTCTATTGAACTTTTTCCTTACCAAAGCATGCTTTAATTCATTTAATAATTAGTTATGAATGGAAACAAATAACTGTACATGTAAATATTACTGTACATACATGTATCCAACTTTCAAAATCTATCAACATTTTCTACAGATATTGAATTTGTAAAACTCATCTATAAAAACAATCCATGTAAATGTATATATACTGATATAGGAAAGAATGAAGATTTTAAATAATATATGTACATTATTTGGAATGCACCTTTTGAGTTGGACAATCTTGGAAAAGAGGGGATGACAATCTGACTTTCAGAAGGTTTCATAAGACAAAAAAGCTTGAGAAGCATTGTTCTAGAACCTGGAACCTTCATACTTGATTAACCGTCTTTTATAGGCATACATATCGGTTTTTATCTTTCCTCTCAGACATTTCCTTTCCCCACTTTTTCTATTTGACCAAATAAAAAAGTTTTTTTTAAAAGAATTTAAGACAGGGTTCAGTTATAGATAAGAGATAAGCTGCCAGACTCTGGTTGGTTGGTTCATTTTGTTTAGCAATAGATCAATACCTCTATGAGTTATTGTTATAGTGAAAGATACCTAGTCTATAGGTAATAGACTCTCCCACCTATTATAAGTAGGAGTCAGTAGTAGTCGAGGGAAGTAGTAGTGTTCAGCGACCACAACTCGATTACTCTGCGTAACACTTTATTACAAGTTCCTAACATTCTGTATGTTTAACCCATTTAGGACGCACTTAGTCCGACTACAAGTTCTATTGTGGAAATAACTCCACAACAGTTATTTAATGCCAAAATATTTTGAACACAATCGTAAGCCTTCACCTACAGATAAAATGTATTGTCATTTACTATAAAACTGTATTGTTAGTAATTTTACTATAAATATGCATTGTTGGTAGTTTTTTTTATATAAAAATATATTGCTGATATTTTTACTATAAAAATATATTTTTATACTTTGATAGTGTTTTTGTTTGGGGGTTCATTATTTGCCCATAGCTGGGACCCTAACAAGTAGACCTGGGAACAATAGAAATTAAGAGGTGGTCCCATCCTCCTCAAAATCTCCAATCTCCCAATCAGAGCCCTTGCTGCCAGATGTAGTTTATTGTCATACCCAGGAATCTCCAGACTCTGACTTTGGCTGTCCTAATTTATGGAAATGTGTCCATCTAGACTTATGCAAACTGCCTGCATATAGATATAAAATGAAATGAGTAGTTACACAAACATAGAAAGGGGCGTGAGGCAAGGATGTGTCTTCTCCCCAGATTTATCCAGTCTCTACTATTTATTATCATGTAATAGGAACAATACAAGATATGCAGATGTTGATGAATGACTCAGAAAGAAAACTAGAGGACCTCCGAGATAAGGTAGTAGAAGAAAGTGAGAAAAAAAAGGAGTAAACAAGAAGAATCCATTCCACTTGATGGCAACATCTGACAGCCCCACATGTGTGCTAGAAGCCTTTAACTGAGCTCTGTTTTCATTGGGTATTCTTAACAGGTCCCTGCCACAGAAAGAGAAAAAAAAAACCAAGATGTGAGTTAGAAACTGGAGATGTTAACATCAAGAATGTTCAAAAGTCTAAATATCTGGGAAGTATTTTAACAGAGGATGGAAAATGGTACACTGAAATCCAATCACACATTGGACTAGTGAAAGATGTATCCCAAAAGCAGAAGTATTTTACTAGAAACAAAGGAAAGAGTGCTAGATTGCTATGTGATATCCTTCCTCTTGTATGGCAGTAAATGCCAGACACTCTCTCCATAGTTGAGGAAAAAACCAGAGTCAGAAGAAATGTGGTTCAACAAAAGGATATTGGAAATTCCATGGATGGAGCAAGCAACAAGGAATCCTTAAAGAAAATGCTAACAGAAAGAACCTCTTCTACTCAGAATCAGGAAGAGAAATCTGAAATTCTTTTGATGCATAATGAAGGCAGGTATATTGAAGGCAAGAGAAAAATGGGAAGGCAGCGAGCCACTTAAGGGCAACAAGAGTTGTGGAGAGCCATGATCACCTAAATCTTGAAAGAACATGGAGCATAGAAGAACCATAAACTACTAGGCAGATTGTTAAAACCATAAAGAGAATAATAAGACTTTGAGCTCTCTAACTCCAAATTTTGTTACGCTGCTACTTCTATATGCTTTGTCCCTTCAGGGCAATGGTGATCATGGCTCTCCACAATTTCTTGCCCTTTGTAGCTCTTAATAAATTTTGTCTTTTTGTTATCTCTCCTAAAACTTATTTCACCATCCATTTACTCAAGTTTGATAGGTAGGTCATGCATTGTTTTCCTCTATTCATCTTGCTTTCAATGTTTCCTGCAAGTATAAAATTTTCTAAGGCCTCTTTCCTCATTGTTATGAAGTGGGATTTCCTTTGTATGTTATCAGTCCAGTGGTAGTCATTTATCTTGCATACCGAGGGCTACTCTATCCTTACTGCTTGCACATTTAAATAGCCTATGCTATACCTACGTTAATTAGGCAGTCTTCATTATGTGCTCCAGAAATTTCAATTTTATTTTTCTATAGTTAAGTAGAAGTTTCCTTTTTTTTTTTTCTTCTGTTTCCATTTGCTGTAAAACTTCATCATTTTTCACATGTTCAGTCCATGATATTCTCAGCATTATTCTGTAGAACCACAGTTCTGTCTTTTCAAGTCTTTTCTTCATTTTTGAGTAGATTGTCCAGAATTCAGTGCCATATAGGAGGACTGATATCACATAACAGTTCAGTACTCTTTTCTTTGTTTATAATGAAGTTTTTCGGTTTGTTAATACTCTGCTTAGCTTTTGGTATGCATCTTTGGCTATTCCGGTGCACCTTCAGATTTTATTGTCTACAAATTGATCAGGTTTAGCTGCTTAATCAAATGAGAACAGACATGAAGTGATAAACTCACCTTTCTCTTTTTTTTCTTTCTTTAACTCCATTTTTAAAAATGCGATAGGTAAATTGTCGCCATTTTATATTTTTAATTTTGCACATGTACATTGTTTTTGATTTTGTCAGCTGTACAGTAAAGTCAGTTGGCCACTGTTTGTGAAAAAAAGAGCACCATGATGCAATTCACTCAACCAGAAGAGTCATCTGGAGGCTGTGGTTGAAGCCAATAATGATTTTATTGAATAAATATACTCATAGTATTTCAAGATATTTTTGTGTAATTTTGGTAAATATATCTGTTAAAAGTTAAAATGAGATGTCAGTATTATTTTCATTTTTGCATAATTTAGATGACAATTTATCCATTGCACTGTGTACATGGTATTCCTATTTAGTTACTCATCTACAAATTGATCAGGTTTGATGTTGCTTAACTTCAGTAATCAAATAAGTCATAAATTGATCATAAGCTCATCTCTCTTCTTTTTGTTTTTTTAACTCATCTACATGTTAATCAGGTTTGATATAGTCCCTTATCTACATGTTAATCTGGTTTGATGTTGCTTAACTTGTGTGATCAGAAGAGAATGGGTGCTTTCTGCATGACTTGTCTTTAAGCTTGTCTCTTTTTTTTTTTATTTAGATTTCTTTTGTATGGGACAAATCCATAAGTTTTTTTTTTTTTATAACATCTGGTGTTTTTAAGTGGTCACCTGTCTAAATATTGATAGCTTTAATGTTGCTTAACTTTTATTATTAGAGAACGAATGATTTTCATGTGACTTGACCATAAGTCCACAGGGTGTAAGAAACACCAGGCCAATTTGAAGTTGGATCAGAAGCTATTCCCCTTCTCATAAGTAAACACCCCATTATATTATTTCTCTGTTTTGTATTTTCTCTTGAATATTTATCTATTTGCTTCTGTTTTATGTTTCATTATTTATCAAGTTGTAAATGTCATAGCTGCAATTTCTGTTATTACTATTATTTTTTCTTTTCATTTTTGTCTCTGCATTATAGAAATACAATATTCTTTCAACATGCTCATAATATATTTCTTCTCAAATATCATTTGCTTTCCTGCAAGATAATTTGATATAGACTAGCCTGGACTAGATCATTGATTAAATCATTTGACAGATCACAACATCTATCAGAGAGATGAAATTTAAATTTTTATTATTGCATTATTCCAAAATTTTAACACATCAGCTATTGATGTCAACAACTGAGCACACAAATAATTATTAATTAAAAAAAATTAGTAATTAATGTATATTATCCATAACTACATATACAAGAATGTCGTTTTTGATAAAAAGTTAAAAAATAACCATAAATACGTAAAAAAATGCGTATATTGTCGAAAATTCCTTTTTCCACAATATAGCTATTTATGCTATGTTATAATGCTTATTACCTAAGCAATAATAATACTGAATAAATTTTTTTAAACATTAAAGTATATTTAATTGCATCTCCCTAATAGTTCTCGTGATTTGTGAATAAATTTTCCTCCTGTGCAGTGAGTGCTGAGCATTCTCCTCAAAGATGAAGAGGTTTAAAGCAACAGAAATGTGGTTCTACAGAAGGATGCTGAGGATACCATAGACTGCACATGTCAGCGACAACAAATCTTTTAGAGAATATGGAAACAAAAAGGAAACTTATACTTAACATCTGTAAGAGACAGTTGAGGTTTCTCGGGTACGTAATGAGGAGGGAAGACTTGGAAAATCTGATACAGTGTAACCTGGATATAAGAGAGTTGTCCTGACCGGAGAAGAAGTCTCTTATACCCGGGTTTGGTCTATTATATATACATTAACACAGGCTCTAATTTGGGACCAGAGAAAATCTCTCTTATATCCGGGTTTCTCTTATATCAGGGTCTCTTCGGGTTACACTGTACTCACAGGACAGATTGAAGGCAAGAGTGAAAGTGGAAAACAGTGCATGACATACTTAGTGAACTTGGGTGAATGGATGGTGGGACAGGGTTTAGGAAAAGGAGCAGAAAGACAAAGTTTATTAAGAGCTACAAGGAACAGGAAGCTATGAAGAGCCACGATTGGCGATGTCCTGAGGGGACACAGCACATAAAGAAGAAGAATTTTTAACTCTGCTATACTCAGTATTTACATTATTCGGACTATTGTCCTCATCTTTGTCGCCATATTCAAGGACACATGGTACAGTGGATAAAGGCGTTGGTTAGATCCAGTAACAGACCCAAAGAGTGTGAGTTCAATACCCGGTTCAGGCAGTAGAGAACTTTCAGAGGGAAAATTAGCAGGAGATAACTGATAACTGACATCCATCAAACATGGCTCGTGGAACTAGAACAGTCTACCCCAGTGATCGAAATAAAGGGTTTGGTTCGAAATTCCAACTACCTGAAGAAGGCCAGAGCGTACAACGGCCGAAACGTTGTGACAAATATGGCGACAAAGATGAGGACAATAGTCCGAATAATGTAAATACTGTACATAATACCTCATCTCAGAAATATAGACAGACTCTACTATACTCTTCCAATCATATATTATCTATTCATTGTATCTATAAAACAGAAAAGTTTCCTGAAGTTGCCTGGGTGAAATTATATCATTGTTAAATCTTTAATAGCGTAGATCAGTGGTTTGAAATGTGGGGCAATTTGGAATTTTACTGAGAAGAGCGAAAAGCATTCTCTGGCTAGAAACCAAGTTATCTTAAGGCTTAACTGATTGGTTCTAAAAGTCTTCAGATGTATTCAGATATTGAAATTTTTAGCTGTCAAGGAGGCATATGAGATACAATTGTTAGGAGCCACTAGCTTAGACCGATACTATGAAGGATACTCCTAAACTTCTTATTTATTTCCATAGGTACTACAACAGATACAAGGAATAGACGAATACTATTCAGACATAGGTGATCTTGACTCTCAACTGCTTCCATTTCTTTAATATCTACAAATTGTAATGATTAATGCAGTAGGAAGGAGATGTACATATTTTATCTTTTGTTGATTTCTCTCTCTGTTTATTCCCAGTGACCTATTACTTACCAGCATTGTTGGTAGACTATTCAAAAATAAGTATCCAGCACCAATATAGTCGGTCACAGAAATAAGGGTGAAGATCTGGCAAGTAAATAAGCTTGAATGTTTGTGTCTGGCTCCATAGCTTGTGACTGATTGATTCATTTGTTTTTTTTTATGGATGATCAACTCTTTGTGAATTATTTAAAGCCAAAACATATTTGCATATTTTGGATTGTAAGAATAATTCCTTTTTTTTTTTTTTTTGTTAGGGAACATTGCATTAACAATTTTTTTTCAAGAAAAACAATGATTTTTCCATATACAAGATATACTATTTAACCCATTGCTTGGGGTAGATTGGCCCATTGATTTTTTTTTTTTACTACTTATCCTTTGCAGGATATTTAAAGTTTTAATGTTTTACATTGTAAGAATAACTTCTTTCTTTCTTTCTTTCTTTTTTTTCAAGTTAACATTGCATTAGCAGTGTATTACTGTCCTCTGTACCTTTTGCCTTCAATCTGTCCTGTGAGTGTCACATTTTCTAAGTCCTCTTTCCTCATTACGTCAGAAATTTCAACTATCTCTTCCTGATGTTAAGTGTCCTTTTTGTTTTCATTTTTTCTAAAACTTTGTTTTTACTTACATGTTCAGTTCATGGTATTCTAAGCATCCTTCTGTAGAACCACATTTCTGTTGCCTCAAGTCTCTTCTTCATCTGTGAGGAGATTGTCTAGCATTCACTACCATATGGGAGTATCAATATTACATAGTAGTTCAGTACAAATTTTCCTGTTTCTTAATACTTTGATTATCAACCCCTTTCTCAAAGACAAGACGTTGCAAGCTTCTCGCTACTCTATTGCTATTTCCATGCAAAGTGTTCAGATGAACTACACTCGTTAGTTCCACCAGTCATCACCGTCATGACTAAGACCTGCCACACTGAAAGCATTGTAGTGAACCAGCTTCATTCCCTTCGTATTCCTTTGATGAGATGTAAGTTCCACTCAAGTGACTTTTTCCCTCATGGATCCAAACTCTAAAAGGATGCTTTATCAATCACTATAATCTTAACCTATTCAAGTCTATGGTTAACCATTATCTTTAACTCATATCTGCATAAACTCTGCCTCTTACTCTAACCATCTAACTTGACTGAGCTCCGGGCCTTGTACATAGTAAACACCATTGTAAAAAAAAAAAAAAAAAATATATAGATTTCAATCAGTTATGTGCCATGCATGATACACGCTTAGGCGGTCATGTTTCTTTCGATACATAACTGATGAGGCAGATTTTTCCCCACAGTAAGTTGCCATTTCTTTCTGCAGTAGACCAGATGCCATCCAAGGCTATAGAACCTGATCTGTCCTGCTATTTATCCATAGCTGCTGGGAGAAGGATTCATACCTTTCCCAAGGGTATTGGCATGTAAATGAATGTAATAGATTCGACTGGAATTTGAACTCAGCTCTCCTCAATCCGAGCTGTTATCCATTACTCTACTGCGCCTCCCAAAATGACAATGATGCAACCATTTCTTGGCCAGATAGATTTAGTATTTTTTAAAAGTTTTTATTCCATTTCCAAAATGGCTTCTTTTTTTTTCCTAAATAACAGAATAGATGACTCGTCTTGTACAAATAAAACTAACCTGCATAATTTTGACAAAAAAATTAAAATTAAAATGACTAACTTCTTTTCTACTCACTTCTGTTTTTTTTTAAATGTCATTGAGAATTTTTAATTGTGTGCTTGTAACCGATTGATGGAACAAAAATATTAGGTTGCATCAAACGTATTTTTGCATTTTTATAATTTTACTTCAAAGCTTATTTAATGTTGGATTCACAATATCTGAATGAGTAGATTCATTATGACTTGTGAAGTTTATTATTTTTATTTTTTACAACACATCATCCAGATGTGTCAGTCTCTACTGTAGTCATCATGTGTTTCCTTGTGATTTCTGTGTTTTTTGTTTTTTTTATCAAAGCTAAAATCAACACTAAAATGCAGTAAATATGATTAAAGTGAACTTGACAAGGCTGATGGTGATCTTGAAAGAGGTTTTGGTTGATTATTTTGAAAAGTGGAAGTAATGCTGGGATAAGTTTGTGCTGGGGGGCAAAAGGTGTACTTCGAAGAGAAGGTGCCTTTATCTTTGATTGGTTGAAGAAATAGTTTGATACTTGCCAAATAGACCTTGTTTGTGTATGCACACATGTACACTTCAAGATTGAATGTTTGAAGACCTGAAATCATATACCCTCAATTTGGCAAACATTAATTTGATAGCCCAGAAGTGAATAAATAATTATTGCATTCTAATGAGATATTATTCACCTTCAGCACTGTGCATTACTAATATTACTTCCATTTCTACAGCATTCTTTTTCAAGGCCTCTCAGTTGCACTATCCTTATTGTTAATTTCACTCAAAGTTGTTTTCTGTTGCCATAGCAGGATCTGACAACACAACTATGAAATTCAAACATGCTATTGTTCATGGATTAGTCACCTTCAGTGGCAAGATAAACTTTTTGTACAGTAAATGAAATTATATACAGAATGTTAAGGAGTGATCACATTCAACTTGATTTCTAATTGAATTTATTAACATATAAGGGAGATAAATATCTTATTTTTTTTAGTGTCATCTATTGAGTACACTGTATTTTGAGTGAAATTATCTGATCAACAATGAAATGAATTTGAAAGAGTCTGAATCTAAAACTGACATTTTTTTCTTCATTTTTGATATTTATATGAACATATATTTCTTTTTTTTTTTTTAAGAAATTATATATTATTTTAACTTTTCCTTATTTCTCTTTTTTAGGTAAGTTCCTCAGCATTTTGTTTCAAGAGTTAATCAGGTATTTTATTTTACAATATTTTAATTTTTTTTTTTTATTTTCAGTGTGATCTCTAAATAATAATAACAATTGACTCTGGAAAAGGCCTCATACAGTTATATTTTGTCTTTTTTTTTCTTTTATGTGCTGTGTCCCTTCAGGATGTAAGCGATTATATCCCTCTTTTCCTCAGTCTGTCCACATCTTCCTGCCCCTTGTAGTTCTTAATAAGTTTTGTCTTTTTGTTATTTCTCCCCAATCCTGTTCTGCCATCCATTTGCTGAAGCTCATCAAGTATGTTATACACTGCTTTCCTCTGTCCCTCTTTTCCTCAATCTGTCTTGTGAGTATCAGATTTTCCAAGCCCTCTTTCCTCATTACGTGCCCCAGAAATTTCAGCTGCCTCTTCTTGACGTTAAGTATAAGTTTCTTTTTGCTACCATTCTTCCCAATTGCTCACATATTTGGCCCATGGTATCCTCAGCATCTTTAGATCCACATTTCTGTTTCTTCAAGTTTCCTCTTCATCTTTGAGAAGATTGTCCAGTATTCACTACCATACAGGACGACAGATATCGTATAACAGTTCAGTATTCTTTTCTTTATTTCAAACTGTTGTAACCCAAAATATTAGGAACAACAAAATATAACAAAACACAGTTAAATATATTTTGAAACATAACGATATTTGTTTTTAATCTCACTGACCAGAATACAGCAGGATTGGGTTGGATAAACAATTCTCTGTCTAAAAATGGTGTATTGTCCAGCAGCCATGTTGTCTGATACTACTCCGTTTTTTTTTTTCATGAAAAGTCAATGATTCATTATGGGAGAGTTGTCTCCCCTAACAAAATTTTCTGTCTCTTAATATTCTGCTTATCTTTTGGAATGTATCTTTGACCATCCATTACATCTTCAGATTTTAATGTCACACCTTCCATCCTCTGTTAGAACACTTCCCTGATATTTAAATTTCTGTACTTGTTTGATTTTAGGCTCCCTGATTTGAAATTTGCATTTTGGGCTCATCCTTTTTGCTGACAACCATGCATTTTGTCTTGTAAGTTTAACTGAAGAAAAGCCTGAAGATAAATTTTTAGCCTGTTAGAATGCAGCATGTAAATAATAATTGATGTCATAATCACATTTTATGTTTAGACATTTTAATTCTATAGAAAATAGCCATGTTCTTTACACTATTTGCATTTGAACTATTGTCCTCATCTTTCTTGTTGTTATCATTGAATTTCTGGGATGAGGAGTTATTATTTACACTACTTACATTCAGACTATTGTCCTCATCTTTGTTGTTGTCATCACTGAATTTCTGGGATGAGGAGTTATCATTATTAACACTATTTACATTCAGACTATTGTCCTCATCTTTGTTGTTGTTATCTCTGAATTTCTGGGATGAGGAGTTATCATTATTTACACTATTTACATTCAGACTATTGTCCTCATCTTTGTTGTTGTTATCACTGAATTTCTGGGTTGAGGAGTTATCATTATTAACACTATTTACATTCAGACTATTGTCCTCATCTTTGTTGTTGTTATCACTGAATTTCTGGGATGAGGAGTTATCATTATTTACACTATTTACATTCAGACTATTGTCCTCATCTTTGTTGTTGTTATCTCTGAATTTCTGGCATGAGGAGTTATCATTATTTACACTATTTACATTCAGACTATTGTCCTCATCTTTGTTGTTGTTATCACTGAATTTCTGGGATGCGGAGTTATCATTATTTACACTATTTACATTCAAACTACTGTCCTCATTTTTGTTGTTGTTATTTCAGCTACTGTACCCTACGGCACAATAGCCTAGTGGATTAAAGCACTGGTTGATGAATTTGTGAGTTCAATCTCTGGGCTAAGCAGAATGTACTCAGATTCAATGGAAACATGCAATAACTAAGGAGTATTAAAAATAAGAACTAGGCAAGATATCTCTTAGACATGGGCAGTGGAATGAGAACAGTCTGCCCTCATAGATTAAATAAATGGTTCAATTCAGAATTCCCTGAAGGTTATTCAGATCGATATACACCTGATGAAGGCTGGAGGGCACAATGGACAAAACATGATAACAAAACAAAGATGAGGACAATAGTCTGAATGTAAATAGTGTAAATAACTCCACAACCCAGAAATTCAGACAGAAGTTAGCCATATTCTGTCAATAATACTTGCCTTAATTTCATATTGTTAAAAATCATTCTAATTTTTCAGTACATTTTTATAGTAAAATAATTTACAGTGCAATACTATAGTAAAATCTTTAGCAATGCATTTAGATTCTGCATATACTAGCTGTTCTAATGCATACTGACCTTACCAGTGGTTTAAACCATTTGCTTGACTTTGACCACAATCTTAGAAGCATAAGATATGCAGATGACAGAGTATTGATAGCAGTTACAGAAAGAAAACTACAAAAACTCCTACAGAAGGTAGGGAAGGAAATCGAGAAGAAAGGATAAAACATCAACTGCAAGAAGACAGAATGGTTGTTGGCAAAAGGTTGAGCCTAAAGTGTAAATTGCAAATTGGAGATACCAAAATCAAATAAGTGTGGAAATTTAAATATCTGGGATGTGTTTTAGCAGAAGACAGAAAGAATGATACTGAAATTCGAAGATGTATTGAGATAGCCAAGGAAGTGTTCCAAAAACTAAGCAGAGTACTAAGAAAAAGAAAGATTTTGCTATATGATATTTGTCCTCCTATATGGCAGTGTGTGCTGGATGATCTCCTCAAAGAAGAAGAGGAGACTTGAAGCAACAGAAATGTGGCTCTACAGAAGGATGATAAGGATACTATGGACCAAACATGTAAGCAATGATGAAGCTTTGAAAAAAAAAAAATGAACACAAAAAGGAAACTAATACTTAACATGAAGAAGAGACTGTTAAGATTTCTGGGGCACATAAAGAGGAAGGAGGGCTTGGAAAATCTGATACTCATGGGAGAGATAGAGGCCAAAAAGGACATAGGAAAACAATGCATGACATGCTTATTTAGCTTGAGTAAATGGATGGCAGGACAGAACTTAGGAGACATAACAGAAAGACAAAGTATATTAAGAGCTACAAGGAGCAGGAAGTTGTGAAGAGTCATGATCGCCTACATCTTGAGGAGACATGACACATAAAGAAGAACTATTCTTGTCCTTCACTTCAGTAGATTCCAGCAGACAGTATCAGTTTTTTTTCAAACCCGCTAATGAAAATGGACTGAACCATTTATTCCAATATATATCCCAACAATTTCTATCTAATCGGTTCTTATGTGCCTGGGGATGTTACAACAATTGTGGTTCCTATTTCTGTTATATTTACCTGTCTTCTGCCAGTAACACTTGTCTTAATTCCTGACCAAAAATGCATTTTCTTCCTCAGTTTCAGTGCATTTCTGCAGCAAAATAATACACAGTGCAATACTATAGTGAAATCATTGCCAATGCTTTTACATATACAGAGAATCTTTTGAAATTCTTGGGACCAGAAGTCCTTCAGGTTTTCAGATTTTTTTTGATTTTGGAATAGAGGCTATTTAACTTGTATATAGCATCTATGAGATAATGAAATATATTTTTATACATCAATAACAATATTGGAGAAAAATATATGACAAAGTGGAAAAAGCTTTTTTGTGACTTGTTTTGTCCTTTAACTTTTTCCACTTTGTCATACATTTTCCCCAATATAGCGTCTATAAAATCGGGCTACTTGGAAATGAAACCCAAGCATCAACACAATATCCCTTTACATTTCATAACACAGCTTATACATATACCCTGAAAGTAGATTTATATAAATAACATATACCTTGAAAGTAGTTTTACATAAATAACATAAACCTTGAAAGTTGTTTTATATAAATAACATATACACTGAAACTAGTTTTATATAAATAACATATACACTGAAACTAGTTTTATATAAATAATATATACACTGAAACTAGTTTTATATAAATGACATATACCCGGCAAGTAGTTTTATATAAATGACATATACCCTGAAAGTAGTTTTATATAAATGACATATACCCTGAAAGTAGTTTTATATAAAATTTAATAAATTTTGTGGACATACAGATATAGGTAATGACACAAGTCATCTAATGCTGACACAGATTTTTAACTGGTGAAATTAAGATTTCACGTAAAAATAATGTTTTGTACTTTCTGTATGTGTACAAAAAAAAATGTACACTCCTTACAAAAAATATATAAATGAAACATTAAACACTGCTACTACATTAGGTGTGAGAAACTGGAGGGAGAGGGTACATCATTGATGACATCACTGTGAGCGTGTGAAGGAAACTTTCGATTTATGGCATGTTATGTCAGCACCTGAAAAAAACCTTCAGATTTTGCATACTCAACCTGTTCTGTCACTAATGCTTACCTTAATTCATGATAAGAGGAAATTTTCTTGATTTTTCAATGACTTCTATAGTAAAATATTTTGCAGTGAAATAATATAGTAAAATTCCTTAGCAATGTTTTTATCTATGTAATAAATGTGAATGTCAGTGTGTCACTGTGTCACACTTTTTCAAATTGACTCCTAGAGACTGTAGCCAAGCATATCATAACATTTTGGAATCAGGCTGACTCTGTGAGAAAATTAAAATGAATCTGGAATGAATCTGGACCTGCAATCCTGAAATTTTGGATTCCCAATTTTTAATTATTGTGATTGTATTAGGTTATTTTCATAGAAAACTAACTTAAATCAGGCACAGAATGTCTCATGTAATAGATGCATAAATGTAGATATAATTTATTTTCATAGAAAACCAACTTAAATCACCCACAGAATGTCTCATGTAATAGATGCATAAATGTAGATATAATTTATTTTCATAGAAAACCAACTTAAATCACCCACAGAATGTCTCATGTAATAGATGCATAAATGTAGATATAATTTATTTTCATAGAAAACCAACTTAAATCACCCACAGAATGTCTCATGTAATAGATGCATAAATGTGGATATAATTTATTTTCATAGAAAACCAACTTAAATCACCCACAGAATGTCTCGTGTAATAGATGCATAAATGTAGATATAATTTATTTTCATAGAAAACCAACTTAAATCACCCACAGAATGTCTCATGTAATAGATGCATAAATGTGGATATAATTTATTTTCATAGAAAACCAACTTAAATCACCCACAGAATGTCTCATGTAATAGATGCATAAATCTAGATATAATTTATTTTCATAGAAAACCAACTTAAATCACCCACAGAATGTCTCATGTAATAGATGCATAAATGTAGATATAATTTATTTTCATAGAAAACCAACTTAAATCACCCACAAAATGTCTCCTGTAATAGATGCATAAATGTGGATATAATTTATTTTCATAGAAAACCAACTTAAATCACCCACAGAATGTCTCATGTAATAGATGCATAAATGTAGATATAATTTATTTTCATAGAAAACCAACTTAAATCACCCACAGAATGTCTCGTGTAATAGATGCATAAATGTAGATATAATTTATTTTCATAGAAAACCAACTTAAATCACCCACAGAATGTCTCATGTAATAGATGCATAAATGTAGATATAATTTATTTTCATAGAAAACCAACTTAAATCACCCACAGAATGTCTCGTGTAATAGATGCATAAATGTAGATATAATTTATTTTCATAGAAAACCAACTTAAATCACCCACAGAATGTCTCATGTAATAGATGCATAAATGTAGATATAATTTATTTTCATAGAAAACCAACTTAAATCACCCACAGAATGTCTCATGTAATAGATGCATAAATGTGGATATAATTTATTTTCATAGAAAACCAACTTAAATCACCCACAGATTGTCTCACGTAATAGATGCATAAATGTGGATATAATTTATTTTCATAGAAAACCAACTTAAATCACCGACAGAATGTCTCATGTAATAGATGCATAAATGTGGATATAATTTATTTTCATAGAAAACCAACTTAAATCACCGACAGAATGTCTCATGTAATAGATGCATAAATGTGGATATAATTTATTTTCATAGAAAACCAACTTAAATCACCCACAGAATGTCTCATGTAATAGATGCATAAATGTGGATATAATTTATTTTCATAGAAAACCAACTTAAATCACCCACAGAATGTCTCGTGTAATAGATGCATAAATGTGGATATAATTTATTTTCATAGAAAACCAACTTAAATCACCCACAGAATGTCTCATGTAATAGATGCATAAATGTGGATATAATTTATTTTCATAGAAAACCAACTTAAATCACCCACAGAATGTCTCGTGTAATAGATGCATAAATGTGGATATAATTTATTTTCATAGAAAACCAACTTAAATCACCCACAGAATGTCTCATGTAATAGATGCATAAATGTGGATATAATTTATTTTTATAGAAAACCAACTTAAATCACCCACAGAATGTCTCATGTAATAGATGCATAAATGTGGATATAATTTATTTTCATAGAAAACCAACTTAAATCACCCACAGAATGTCTCATGTAATAGATGCATAAATGTGGATATAATTTATTTTCATAGAAAACCAACTTAAATCACCCACAGAATGTCTCGCATAATAGATCTATAAATGTATTAAAATAATTGAATAATTTAATTGAGTATAAGATATTTTAAACATTTGAAAATGTTTCTTTGTCATCTTTCCTTTCTTTGCACAAGGAAATGTTGCCATGTTGAAACAGAATAAAAGACTCTCATAAGATGAGTTATCTTGTCTGTGGCAATAAACTGATGTCTTGCTGAGATGAGTTATCTTGTCTGTGAAACTAAACTGATAACCTGCTAAGACATGTTACCTTTCCCATGACAGGGAACAGATTAAAAGATCAACTTTGTGAATGTTTTTTCTCGTATGTTTTAAAGTTTAACATGCAAATTACAAATTGGAGATACCAAAATTACAAGTGCTACAATTTAAATATCTTGGAAGTGTTTTAAGGAAGGAAAGAAAAGATGTATTAGCATAGCAAAAGATGGCTTCCAAAGGCTAAGCAAAGTATTAAGAAACAGAAAAATTTCATTAGAAACAAAGAAAAAAAGTACTGAACTGTTATGTAATCAGCCCTCTATGTCAGTGAATGCTGGATTATCTTCTCATAGATGAAGAAGATACTTGAAGCAACAGAAATTTGGTTCTACTGAAGGATGCTGAGAATACCATGGACTGGTCATGTGAGCAATGACAAAGTTTTAGAGAGAATGGAAACAAAAATGACACTTATACTTAACATCAGGAAGGGAAATTTGAAATTTATAGAGCACTAGAGGAAAGAGGACTTGGAAAATCTGATACACACAGGACAGGTTGAATGTAAGATGGATTGAGGAAAACAGCATAGCAAGGTTTAAGAGATATAACAAAAAGACAAAATTTATTAAGAGCTACAATAGACAGGAAATTGTGGAGAGCCATTCTTTTTTATTTACCATTTCTTCTCTTCAGCTTTCATTTGATTATTTTTTCTTGTCACAGATATTCTGTTTTAAAAGCTATGTTTACTTTATTTTTCTGTTAATTTTTGTTTATCAATGGGCATATATGCCTCATGTGACATGTTTTTTTCTGCTGAGCTCATACAAGGAAATTTTATATGTTGTTTATTGTGGTAGTAGCTGACTGTCTCAGATACCTCCTCAGGCACATTTGTGTTTATTCAACACCCTCAGAATCTACCTGTGGTTCATATTGCAACTATGGTGAGTGGACCATAGGTACAGTTTCTAAAACAGGGCGCATTATCTGACATGATCAACAATCTGAAGAAGACCAGTATACTCAAATCCTCGGTCACGATAACTTCTGACTTTGTGCTAGCACAACCATCAACAGCCATCAAATAGTTCTGTTTACCTAATTTCATGCACAAGGCTTGAATCATCCTGTAGTATGATTTTCAGGTATTTTCCAAAGGTGCCACATGCTGGGATCAACCACGAGGAGATTCGAACCCAGAGTCTCATAGTTGGAAAGCAAATGTTTTAACCTCTTGGCTACATACCCATTGGTTGTTTATTGCACAAAGAACAAAAAGGATTGAATAAATGTACAGACAATAATGGTAAGTTATCTACTATAACTGTTGACAGTTATGTCAGTGAGTGCTTTTATTGTTGAGTTCTTTGTTCATGAACTCATTATATTGAGAACACTCTGTTCCTTGTTGATGAGCATTCTCCTAAGTCATCTGAAGACATACTATACCTGATAATGCTTTTGCTTTTCTTAAATCAACTCAGGATCATGATCAGGAGTCTTGTCATCCATAAAAGTTATAGGAGCACCTTGTGTAGTGCAGACATATCAACAGTGGGTTTGCCGAAGGCAAGATAGCCTCCAAAGAATCCATCTCTCAACAGGCTAGTTTTGAATTATCCTTGAGTTATCTTTCTATTAAACTAGCTGCCGACCAAGACAAAAGAATCCAGTCAGTCCTGCTATTTAAGCCACAGCAAGATGATGCTTTATACTTTTTCTAAGAGTATTAGTGCCAGGGAATTAAATAGATTTTGTCAGAATTTGAACTTGGCATGTTGGTTCCATTTTCTGCTCTCATAACTGTTACATCATTATTATTATTATTATTATTATTATTATTATTATTATTATTATTATATGTCCTTTCAGGACATGAGTGATCATGGCTCTCTACAATCTCTTATCCCTTGTAGCTTTTAGCAATGTTAATCCTTTTGCCATCCCTCTCACCCCCATTCCACCATCCATTCACACAAGTTCATCAGGTTGGGGGTCTGCTACCATCTACTGTCCCTTTTGCCTTCATTATGTCTTGTGTGTGTCATATTCTCCAAGCACTCTCATTTATTAATTTAATTTACATTTTTTAATATAAATTTTTATATTCTCTCCTCAAGAGAAAGAGCAATTATTTTACATTACTTTCTTATAAAAAGTTTTATAATATACTTATATTTCTGATAAAGAAATTTCAGCTTGTGCATTTTTATTTGAAACACTTAAAATGCTTTTAATAAAAGAGATGTGTGATATTGCAAATATTTCTTAAAATAGAGCGGTGAGATTTTGTAAATATTTTTAATAAAAGGGATGTTTGAGATTTTAAGATGCAGCTCAATGCTTGCTTTTCAATTACAATAAATATATATCTACAATAGTATAGTTGTTGATAATTATTTCTTAATTTCAGATATATACTGTACTAGCAGCATGGCCTGGCTTTGCCCATGCTTGATTAAAAAATTGTACGACTTATACAGCAATCGCTATCACTTGACTTAAAATATTTTTGCCCTTCCTTGCCTTTCAAGGAGTGCCCTTTGCCGTGCTGATGCTGCTACATGCCTTACTTCTTGCCTATCTCACACTGTGAATTTTTTCTAAGCTCTATACTAAACATTAAATCTGTTACAAAAAAAGAACTAAACAAAATGAACACAAAACGATCAGCTTTAAAAAAAGACTCGTAACTGGAAAAACCGAATGAAAAAAGAATGTTAACAACAAATACTTTTTCACACCCAACTCAGTTCTGCGGAATCAGAATCAACTTTGTGTTTAAGCAAGCGAATGAGCCAATTGGACTAAAGGGCCATGCAGATTTAAAATTTTCCCATTTGTGACGAATGCAGCTATCGATTTTTTTTGCATGCTAGTTATCATTCATGTCAGTCAGCTGTTGGCTCTCATGCTGGCCAATAGTATCTTCCTGCCTATTCGTGGCAGCCAGCTATAGGCTCTCACTCTGGCCAGTTGAAAATGGCCGCAAACTACATGAAAACTGCTGTAGAAGCATGAAAAAATTTATTATAAATTTGGAGATTAAAAGATTATTTCCACTATCGATGGGAGTTGGGAAATGTAAAGTCGGTCTTGGCCTTCTCACTAACTCAGAGCATGTGCATGTAAATTTTGGTGCAAATTCGTCGAAAATTGCAGCCGTGCATTCATTACACACACACACACACACACACATCCTGCCTTTTATAGATAGAGATTTTCTTGTGCATAACACAAGAGATATTTAATGAAAATTAAAGGCAAATAGGGGATCATATTATACACAAGTACATGTTTTCAGAAATTTTTATTCAGCTTACAAAGCCTTATTTGAAACAGTAAGATTGCAAATACACTCAGCATGATAGATAATAAACCCCAAAACAAGACAGCAAATACACTGTTGGCACAATAGATAATAAAACCTAAGGCAAAACTGCAAATATATTCAGTTAGTACAATAGATCATAAAACCCAAGGAAAGACAACAAATACATTGAGTCAGCACAGGAGATAATAAAGCCATAGGCAAGACTGCAAATACATTCAGCATGATAGATAAAACCCAAAACAAGACTGCACATACACTCGGTTTGTACAATAGATCATAAATCCCAAGGCAAGACTGCAAATACACTCAGCACAATAGATAATAAAACCTAAGACAAGACTTCAAATACATCCAGTTAGTACAATAGATCATAAATCCCAAGGCAAGACTGCAAATACACTCAGGTTTTATTATCTTTTGTGCTAAATAAGACAAGACTGCAAACACACTCAGGAAAATAGTTCATAAAACCCAAGACAAGACTGCAAATACATTTAGTTAGTACAATAGTTCATAAAACCCAAGACAAGACTGCAAATACATTTAGTTAGTACAATAGTTCATAAAACCCAAGACAAGACTGCAAATACATTTAGTTAGTACAATAGTTCATAAAACCCAAGACAAGACTGCAAATACATTTAGTTAGTACAATAGTTCATAAAACCCAAGACAAGACTGCAAATACATTTAGTTAGTACAATAGTTCATAAAACACAAGGCTGCAAATACACTCAGTCAGCACAATAGATAATAAAACCCAAGACAAGACTGCAAATCCACCCAATTAGCACAATAGATAATAAAGCACAATGTAGGCAGGTTTTTATAACAATTGTTATAAAAAATTGATATGTCGGCAATATTTGTTCTTTGGGAATCTGCATAATTGAAAGTCTTTTGTCTCAGTTTTGTTCACAAGATAAAGATTGCCAATATTTTGATTATCTTGTTTTTGTTTTTTTTTATAAAGTTTTCTCACCTCATTCTTAATGAAAGAGAATATATTTTTATTTTCATAGTTTATTATATTTCTATATATTAACGAAAGTCATATCAAACAGAAAAATATGATAGATTAACACTTCAAAATCTATTACCAGGTATGTCTAATTAACACCTTTATTTTTATGATTTCCAGTTTATATTTGTTAATATATCTTCCCTTAAGGCTTACAGGAGCAATGTCATGATTCTCCAGGGCATAGGTGATCATAATTCTCCACAGATTCATTTTCTTAATTATCAGTGAACAGCCAGGGAATTTTGACAATTATAGAATGGTTTCCCATTGCTTTCTCTACAACTTGGAATTCAGAGTGGTTGATCTCTTAGACTGACTGACATACATAGCTAGAGAACTCAGTCTGTCCTGCTATTTATTGCATAGCTGGGATAAAAAAATATAGATTCATGCCTTTCCAAAGGAAATTTGTGTGAAAGTGAATGCAACAGACTAGACCTGAATTTGGACTCTGCTTGCCAATTCCATTTTTCAGTGTTGATAGCTTTTGATCTACCTGTATATTTTTAGCTTGTAATATCTATCCTTCTTAAAGAACTTGTTTGGGATAATGTACAAACAATGTTTTATTTGTACAGTCTGACCTCTTTAATCTGGCAGTCCATGTTCCAGCATATTTTTTTTTTAATCATTAGTTTGTTGAACAGCTAAGAGGGCAGTGCCACATATTTTTTACAACTTTCCACAGCAACCAACAACAACAGCAGAGTGTTTTGGTGATATAGTCTTGTTCATTTCTTATATATAGCAGTATATTTATCCATTCAGGATAGTAAGTATATATTTTGCTTTTGGGCTTCTTTTTTTCTTCTTCTTCAGCCTTTGTATTACATGAAAGAATAAAAACCTTGTTTGGAAACATTAATGTTTTATTTCCTGTTTTAAGCTTTCTTCTACCTTTGATAGTGTTGACCATCAACATCTTGATTATGTCATTATTTTCTCATCGTGTTACATGTGTTCTCCATTTTAGTTGTTACTGCTGTTGAAAGTCCTCAAGTGATGTGGCTTCTGTTATCTGGTACAATTCTTTGTTTGTGATTCTGTAGCGCCAGTCTACAAGGTTTGAAAAAGGATGGTCTTCTCTAAGACCAACATGCTTCACTTGCCTGAAGCCATTTTTAACCATTTTTTAGTAGCATTAAGAGTTGGTGAGTAGGGGCAGATGGCATCCAATCAAAGAGTGAAATAAAATTTTAGTTTTTGAAATAAAGAGTTTGTTTCATGTTTATATATGTATGTATGTATGTATGTATGTATGTATGTGTGTGTATATTTCATTTTATGCTTATGTGCATATATATTATATAATTTATATATATGCGTTGGTGTGTTTCATTTTATGTGTATATGTAATATATACCTATGTGTGCGTCCTATTTATAAGTATGTATATAATATATATAGCTAAGTGTTTGTTACAATTTTATATATATATATATATATATATATATATATATATATATATATAGGTCTTTTCATCTTGTGTGTGTTTGTACATAATATATAATGTATATGTCTGCATGTGTTTCATGTAGATGTGTATATATATATATATATATATATATATATATATATAATATTAGATATATTTATTGTTTGTGTTCATTTTGTGTGTGTGTGTGTATATATATATATATATATGTATATGTGTTTCATTTTATGTGTGTGTATATATATATATATACAGTGTAACCCGGATATAAGAGAGATTTTCTCTGGTCCCAAATTAGAGCCATACTTACCTAAACAAAATAGACCAAAACCGGATATAAGAGAAACCCGGATATAAGATACTTATTCCCCGGTCCCGACAACTCTCTTATATCCGGGTTACACTGTGTGTGTGTATATATATATATAATATATATATATATATATATATATATATACACCTAAGTGTGTGTTTCATTTTATGTGTTAGCCCTGTTGGCGGGGCATCAGAATATGCCAACTGTCCCCCTGCAGAGGGTAAAAGTCCTTCAATGGGGCTACCTGTTGGCTGTGGTGGTGACCTGTGATGCCTGTGGATGGGATCCCGGTGGTTGAGCAGACTATGACCGAGGTGTAAAGAGGTCGCAGTCCTGCAAGACACCACTTTGGCTCTTACCTGGGCTTGATGGGCAGTCGGAAAGGCCCGATCTGATCAATCGGATAGTCATGTCAAGCCCTAACACTTACGCTTGCAAATGTCAACCGCAACATTCAAGAATAAGATCCAAAGATAGTACATCTTTTTTACTCTTACCATAAACACAGGCAAACCAAGTGTTAGAAGGCAGTGGCAAGGGTCAATCAATTATTGAGATGAAACCACATGACTGTTCCTTACCCGATGTTTCTATAAAACAGGGAAGACAAAACTGAAGGAAGAATCAGAAAATGACGGTGGAAACTCAACTAATTGAGTATACCTTTTTTGTATACTTGAGATGAAAGGGCGAATGGGTTACCCCCCTAACATCTTCCATTTTTGGGCTCCGAGGTGGGTGGGGAGCAAGAAAGATGAAAAAAATCAAACATATTTACATGGAAACTGAAAATCCCAATAAAAAACCCAGAAACCAGATAAAGAACAATGGAAAAACCAAAAGAACGCACTCCGATATTTCTGATGTCTCCAACTCAGACGGTGAGTGGGAATCCAAATCAGAGAAAAACAATTTTTCTGAATATATAGAAAGGAAAAACTTCCCAAGATTCATAGTTATTGAAACCTTAGAAGGAAAAAAGATCAATGAGCTATCTCCATTTCTAATCGAAAAAATTCTATCCCAAAACAGTAACCCCAAAACAGTCAAAAAAATGAAAAACGGAAATCTTCTAGTTGAAGTAGATAATTACAGAGATGCTCAAAATCTCTTAGGAATGAAAAAATTCCACACCTACCAATGTAAGGTCTTTGCCCATGAAACAGTAAACACATCAAAAGGCATCATCAGAAGCCATGAACTAACCTTGGCCCAACTGAAGAAATTAAAATTGCTCTGAGAAAACAAGGAGTAATAGATCACGTCCGAATCAACATAAAAAGGAATGGTCAAATCATACCCACAAATACTTATATCCTAACATTTAATACCCCTAAAATACCTAAAGAAACCAAAATTGGATGCACAATCCAAAAAGTTGACCATTACATACCAGCCCCCCCCGAGATGCTTTAAGTGCCATAAATTTGGGCGCCACAGGGAAACTTGTAGAGGGTACAGAATATGTGGAAAATGTGGTGTCAAGGAACCCAATCATACTGAAGATGAATGCCCAAATGAAACAAAGTGTCCGAATTGCTATGAAAATCAACCGGCTTACTCTAGAACATGTAAAATTTTTAAAAAGGAAAAAGAAGTCACAGAAGTGACATACAGGAAAAATGTATCCTTCCCAGAGGCGAGGAAAATAATAGATTCCTATCAAAAAACAAACACTTATGCAGAAATCATCCAAATACCAAACCAAGCTAACCAAGCAAACAATCAAGACCTACTCAACAAACTAGTCTTTGAACTTAAAAATCTAGTTGAAACTTTAAAAACAACTCAAAAAGAAACTAACGAAAGTCAAATAACAGCATCTACTAAAACCCAGATAAGCGACCAAAACCAGAAACAAATCCCTAAGAGCAAATCAGAACCAAACCAAATCAATCAATATATACAAATAAACCAACAAATTCCCCTCCATAACAGCTATAACATATTAGAAACAGAAGATTCTGAAGAACAAAGCTCCCACAATAAAGCGAGTTCTTCAATCCCCCACAAAAGCCTAAAAATAAAATCAAGTAATAACAACAAATACAAAAACAAAGATACAAAAGAAAAAAATCCTCTGAGAAAGAAAAAACAACAAATAGCAAAAATTCTCCAACAAAAATCAAACCCCAAAAAACCAAACCACGGTCCCGATCAACCTCTAGTAATAGAAATAAGTCAAACATAAAATCTAACAAATCAACAACCCAACCCAAAGGATTAGAAGATATGGAAACAGAAACCAAATCTACCAGCAAACAAAACCTTTGAAAAAGAAAGACACACATATATAAAAACACTTTCTTCTGATAATACTTTTTTAAAAAAAATAATGTTGCCAGCTGTATGTTTTTGAAAAAAAATAAAAAAAATAATATTACCAACTATACGTTTTTGAAAAAAAAAAAAAAAAAATATTACCAGGTATACGTTTTTGAAAAAAATAATATTACCAGATATACGTTTTTGAAAAAAAAAAAAAATTAACAGAAATGGATTTTAGACAAAATAAAAATATTAATGAAAAAAAAAAGGTTGTTAGCATTAAATGACCCATTGG
>OZ038517.1:34210937-34213437 GCA_964036315.1 Acanthosepion esculentum | reverse complement strand
AAACCCAAAATGTGAAACTAAACCAAGACAGAGGTGAAATGATAAGAGCAATCAAGAATGTACCCAGGGATACTGAATCTCACGAGGCTGTTGAAATTAAGATGATACAGATCAAATGACAACTGTTTAAAAAACAAACCATCTTGAATAACCACATGAGGTGAGGGCAGTTAAAAGTTGGAGAAAAAAAAAACGTGAAAAAAAGTCTCCCACAAAGGATTAAAAGAAAATTAGCAAAGAAAACAATCCTATGGATGGACCAACCAAGTTTGGTTGACTCTGTTCCAACTTGCCACTCAAAAAATGGTGGTAGTTAATATAAAGACCTCAATCTGATAGTAAATTCTTTATTTACATGCCTAAATCTACTCACTAGTTCTGACCTCTTATTTAATATATATATTTATTTTACTTAATCATTTACCATGATAATTCAGACTTGATAATTTTTAAAATCACGAAAATTAATATTCATTAATTTTCATATATATATATATATATATATATGATTCATATATTCATTTTCATATATATATATATATATATGATTCATATATTCATTTTCATATATATATATATATATATATATATATATATATATATGATTCATATATTCATTTTCATATATATATATATATATATATATATATATATATATATATATATATGATTCATATATTCATTTTCATATATATATATATATATGATTCATATATTCATTTTCATATATATATATATATATATATATATATGATTCATATATTCATTTTCATATATATATATATATATATATATATGATTCATATATTCATTTTCATATATATATATATATATATATGATTCATATATTCATTTTCATATATATATATATATATATATATATGATTCATATATTCATTTTCATATATATATATATATATATATATATATATATGATTCATATATTCATTTTCATATATATATATATATATGATTCATATATTCATTTTCATATATATATATATATATGATTCATATATTCATTTTCATATATATATATATATATGATTCATATATTCATTTTCATATATATATATATGATTCATATATTCATTTTCATATATATATATATATATGATTCATATATTCATTTTTATATATATATATATATATATATATATGATTCATATATTCATTTTCATATATATATATGATTCATATATTCATTTTCATATATATATATATATATGATTCATATATTCATTTTCATATATATATATATATGATTCATATATTCATTTTCATATATATATATATATATATATATGATTCATATATTCATTTTCATATATATATATATATATATGATTCATATATTCATTTTCATATATATATATATATATATATATATATGATTCATATATTCATTTTCATATATATATATATATATATGATTCATATATTCATTTTCATATATATATATATATATATATATATATATATGATTCATATATTCATTTTCATATATATATATATATATATATATATATATATGATTCATATATTCATTTTCATATATATATATATATATATATATATATATATATATATATATATATATAAATAAATCTTCATCAATGAATAGAGCACTCTAGCTTCTGGTGTTTGTTTACATTTGAAAAAACAGTACGCTAGAATTTGTCTTTCTGTCTGCTGAAGCACCGATGCCTTAGGGGTAAAAACTCTGACTGATACCAAATCGGTTCGGTTTTGATCCTGGTTTGAAGCATTCAGTTGTCTAGTCGTACTGATGAACTGTGTTACACCAAAACAGGCCTGTATGCGAATGAAATTATATATATATATATATATATATATATATATATATATATATATATATATATATATATATATATACATATCTATATATATATGAAGAAATATAGTCTTAAGCTGTGCTATATTTATGGGATAAAGTGCTCAATATATATATATATATATATATATATATATCAGATATGGATAGGAATCTGACAAGATGATAAAATGAATAACAAGTAGGAAACATATCTTAATCTAACATGTTTCACTTTTATTAAAGCTTCATCAGAGATTGAGATAGAAATGAAAAAGCAAAGAGACAGAATTCTTGAATTTTGGTTAGTTCTTATTGGTCAGATACGTGTCGTGTATAAATGCACAAGATAATATATAAATATGTGTGCAGAACATTTTGGACATTAAAATGTGTGATAATGTAAGAGTGTGTATGTAAAGAAACACTTATGTGTCTTGGTGTATATATACATACATATATACATACATACATACATATATATATATATATATATATATATATATATATATATATAATTTGCAGATGTTGTAAGTAATTTGTAAGTGATTATACATTGTAAGCATTGTGTTTAATTTTGCAGTAAGCAGGTACCATATAAAGGGTGTTCCAATAACTTGGATTGATTTTAAATGTGAATTAAGTTTAAGCATCTAATGAAAATTT
>OZ038517.1:34080961-34193461 GCA_964036315.1 Acanthosepion esculentum | reverse complement strand
CTTCAGACTATTGAACTCATTCTTTGTGTTGCTTTTGTTGTTACCACAATGTTTCAGTCAATCCATTCTAAGTCTACCTTCTATAATTCTGAGAAGAGTCATTATCATTCCAAGAGTTCTTCAGACTATTGAACTCATTCTTTGTGTTGCTTTTGTTGTTACCACAATGTTTCAGTCAATCCATTCTATGCCTACCTTCTATCATTTTGAGAAGAGTCATTATCATTCCAAGAGTTCTTCAGACTATTGAACTCATTCTTTGTGTTGCTTTTGTTGTTACCACAATGTTTCAGTCAATCCATTCTAAGTCTACCTTCTATAATTCTGAGAAGAGTCATTATCATTCCAAGAGTTCTTCAGACTATTGAACTCATTCTTTGTGTTGCTTTTGTTGTTACCACAATGTTTCAGTCAATCCATTCTAAGTCTACCTTCTATAATTCTGAGAAGAGTCATTATCATTCCAAGAGTTCTTCAGACTATTGAACTCATTCTTTGTGTTGCTTTTGTTGTTACCACAATGTTTCAGTCAATCCATTCTAAGTCTACCTTCTATAATTCTGAGAAGAGTCATTATCATTCCAAGAGTTCTTCAGACTATTGAACTCATTCTTTGTGTTGCTTTTGTTGTTACCACAATGTTTCAGTCAATCCATTCTATGCCTACCTTCTATAATTTTGAGAAGAGTCATTATCATTCCAAGAGTTCTTCAGACTATTGAACTCATTCTTTGTGTTGCTTTTGTTGTTACCACAATGTTTCAGTCAATCCATTCTAAGTCTACCTTCTATAATTCTGAGAAGAGTCATTATCATTCCAAGAGTTCTTCAGAATGTTGAACTCATTCTTTGTGTTGCTTTTGTTGTTACCACAATGTTTCAGTCAATCCATTCTATGCCTACCTTCTATAATTTTGAGAAGAGTCATTATCATTCCAAGAGTTCTTCAGAATGTTGAACTCATTCTTTGTGTTGCTTTGGTTGTTACCACAATGTTTCAGTCAATCCATTCCATGTCTACCTTGCAATGCCAGTCACCATCTTCTGTCTTCCTGAATCCTGTTCATTTATTACTCTTTTTCCTCAAAGTCTCCTCATTCCCTTTCATACCCAGTAACCCACTGTGTCTTAGTGGCATTATAGCTTTGCTTGGGGTGAAATGATTAAAAAAAAAGATAATTTTGGGAAGTGTCATGATCCTTGCAAAAGTTTCTGTCTATATTTATGAGATGAGATATTGGATCTATTTACACTATTTACATTTTTCAGACTATTGTCTTCATATTTATTATCATATTCACAACAATTGGACAATTCTAGCAACAATGAAAAGCAATTCATATTCTTCAAAAAATAAAGTATAATTTCATTTTATTCAATTATATATTCACCATTATTTGCAATGAATTTTGCCACTTATTAGTCCACACTATGATGTATTTGGATACAATTCCACAGGGTTTGATGTGAAAATGTTTTCAATGAACTTTTTAACTTGGTTTTCATTAGAGAAAGTTTTCCTCATCAATAGGAACAGAAACATTAATAATGAGTAGGAGGAGAAAAGAGTAATCAGGAGAACAGTAGATAGCGATTGACATTGCATTTAAACTTTTGCAGATTAAAGTTGGCTGGAAAGCATGGAGCCAGAAGTGAGTTCCATAAACGTGAAGTGCAAGAAAAGAAACTTTTAGCATAGAATTCATGGCTACATCTAGCTAGCTCAACTGTAAATTGATGAAATCTCGATGCCAGTCTAGTACAGCACTTGAATAAAAAAAATCTAGGTACCATAGTGAAGAGCTCATTTGAATAATTACCATGAAAGTATTTATAGAAAAGGCACAGAGAGGTAACCTTACAGCGATGAGAAAGTGACTGAAGCCAAGCTGCCAGATCAGGCCCAATAATATTGCTTGTTCTTTAGGGCACTTCGACATAGTGTAATGGTTAGCAAGCTTGTCTGGCTAGATTAATTATGACTGAACAGTGGGTTCGATCCTTACTGGGTGCCCCATACATTCGGCCTCATGCCACATCTAAGCTATGCTTAGAAAAGCATTTAACATTGCTAGTTCTCTTTTGTATTTTATCAAAGATCTCAAGGTAAATAGCAGGTGCACCAGACTCAGCTGAACAATTATTATGAAAGTATTTATAGAAAAGGCAGAGGGAGGCAGCCTTACAGTAGTGGGAAAGTGACTGAAGCCATGCTGCCAGATCAGGCTCAATAATATTGCTGGTTCTCCTTTGTATTTTATCAAAGATCTCAAGGTAAATAACCGGTGCATCAGACCATATGTGACAGCAATATTCTGATTTCTCTTTGAGTTACATGTACAACCCTTTTTAGTTGTTATGTTTCCTCACTAACAACATGAAAAAGTTTGAAAGGAAACTCCCATAAGTATGACAAAGCTATAACATTTAGTGGACCTGAAAAGTGTAATTTCCTGAAAAACTGTTTGAATTAAAAGATTTTATAAATTTCAACCAAAAGCAACACTGGTCAATCAAGGCATGGAAAAAGGCTAATTTTAATATTACTATTATTCTTCTTTTATGGATTTGGGTAATGATGACTCTCCACAACTTCCCATCCTTTGTAGCACTTAGCAATTATTTTTTTTACTATCCTTCCCAGTCTCTGTTCTGCCATCCACCTATTTATTTCCAGATATTTAAATTTTTGTACTTGCTTGATTTTGGTATCACCAATTTGTAATTTGCATTGAGAGATTATATGATTTGTGCAACATCAGAATCTTGAAGGTTAAGTTTCAAAGAATGCCATTGAATGAGAAAAAAAAACTTAATGGCACTTAGAGAAACCCAGTTTCCTTACTACTATATCTTAAGTTTGATGCTGACTGGAAGCTCATACTTGTGACCTTGTGCCAAACTAAGCTAAGCTTAGTAAATACTTACAGCACTTAATAATGGTTAGCAAGCTGTTTTCTTCTTGCCTTTGTATGTCCTGTGAGTGTCAAATTTTCTGGAACACTTTCTAAGAAATCTCAAATTTCTCACTTGCAGTTCTTATCAGTAGAAAACCATTAATAATAAAGATTTTTATTATAAAAAAATCATTTTCAATGCAGTTGCCAACAACAAATATAAAACCTGAATTGATGGAACATGTTGCCTGGCAAATAAATTTTTCTGTTTATTCGGATAAAATATCAATATTTTGTGGTGCTATTTGCCAAACAATTTGAGGTTTGAATCAATTAAAGTCTGTGTTTCCTATCATCCAGCTGCATTGAAATAATGCAGGCACACTGATTTTCAGCCACACCATGTTCCAAAACCATGCTGGATTACCCATTTTACCAAACCAATGGAGGCCATATAATAATAATTCAATAATTGACCCTTGACACACTAATTATGTACATCTCCTCTTGCTAAAGTGTTAAGATTGTTAGAAATGTAAGATAAATATATTAAATTCATTGATCTATGTCTTAAGACAGTGGAGTAATCGATAGCAGCCCGAACTGAGGAATCAGAGAGCAGAGTTCAAATTCCAGTCAACTCCATTACATTCACTTATGTGCTAATACCTTTGGGAAAGGTATGAATCTTCTTCTTCCCCCCCAGCTATAGGTAAATAACAGGACAGATCAGGTTGTATAGCCTTGGATGGCAACTGGTCTATCACAGAAAGAAATGGTAACCTACTGTGGGAAAAAATCTGCCTCATCAGTCATGTATCGAAAGATACATGATTGCCTAAGTGTGTATCACACATGGCACATAACTGACTGATGTCTTAAGAACCTTGCTAGAATTATGCGCATCTAACATAGGCTTTAAGAACAATAAGCAATATTTAACCTTTAATACTTATCATTGTATTTCTTGGTGATAATCTAAAATGATGATGCAAGAATTGATGCATTGATTAATAAAAAAAGATTATGTTGAAAATATTGTTGTGATTAGTCTACAGATATATTGATGTCTCTATCTGCAAGGGTGAAAAAAAGGCTCACTATGCTCGAGTTATACTCAAGATGTGATATCTTGTATGCATTAATTTCAACTCTTATTAATAACTGCATTGTTTCTTGCTAGGTAAATTGACATCTGACTATTCAAAAAAACTATTCATCCTATTGGTCAAAAAAGTCATCAACAGCAGATATTATGTAATCAACACTACAATAATGGTTCCAAGTCAAGTGAATTATCATGTTGGGGAATAGATGACAATTAAATGGAAACAAATCAAGAGTTATAGGGAAGGTGATCAACCAGTTCAAAACCACAGTCATGCACAGCAACCATTGAAACCAATTACTTATATGCTGGAGTATTGTCCTGATGTATGGAGAGCTGGCCACTGGAAGAAGACCGCCAGGTAGCCACAACTGCGATGCCACAATGTCATGAGGCACAACATGAAAGCTGTGGACATCAACACAGAGTCATGGGAGAGCCTGGCAGTCATACGATTTAAATGGAGAGAAACTCTGACCAAACACCTTATGTCAGGGGAGAAGCTGATACAAGTCGCCACAGAAACGCAGGCCCGCAGAAAGCAAAGTGACATCTGCAAAAGACCAGAGACAGAACACAGATGTGACCTCTGCAACTGAGATTGTCACTCCTGCATCAGTCTCTACAGTCACAGACATTGATGCTCCAGCCAAGCAGACAACTAGGATACTACCCATGGTCAACCCGGACTGACAGAAGCCTACAATGTCCTGATGAAACAAGATCCCTCTTTATCAATTTTACTAGCATTTGATCTCGATAGCCTTTTGTAACTGCCTTTCACAATTTCAGCATTATTCATAGCCCTAGCATCATTCCTTCATAGTCAACCTATGAACTTTTCAGCCCACCCTCGTAAATGCATTATAGGAAACAATTTGTGGAGTATATCAAAAGCTATCTGGTTGGAAGAAAAGATCTTACAGTTTCTTGATAAATTTGATTATTTACAAACTGCAAGAACTTTTCTTCTAACCAGATATTTTTTTCTTATAGATCTTTAGTATTGTAGGTATTTCAAATCAACACACATTTATATTTATTAAAGAAAAAACAAAACCATTGGTGGAACCAATGGACAACAAATACCTAAATACCCTTAAACAAAATAAAAACCTGAACAAAGATTGAAAAAAGAAAAAAAAAGTAAAGGCAAACATATATATAAAAAGGGTGTTTCATTAAGATGGATCAATGTCAGCAGTAAATAAATCAGTGTTATTGATGAAAATTTATTTATTTCTCTATTGGACATGTTTTTTAAGTCATGGCAATTATGTGTGAAAAATAATTTTGCCCAAATGTCTGTGAAGGCTTTGATGGCACACCTCCACTCTATGGTCAAAATCTTTTATTATGTCTCTGCATAGTTGCTCCTTGATCTCACCAATATGCCTTATTATCTCTTCCTTCAACTATTGAAGTGTTGTTGGCTTGTTGACATAGATCTTACTTTTGACCCCAAAGGAAGAAATTTAAAGGCGTTAAGTCGCACGATCGTGGTGGCCAATTGACTTCGCTGTTTTGAGAGATGATGCGACCTGGGAACTTCTCATTCAAATTCTGTTTGAATGTCCATTTTCACAATAGTCTTCAATAACTTTAACACATTGTTTGATTGTTAATCTTTCCATGGTTTAAATTGCCAAAGACTTAAGTTGTTAAATCTGAAAGAAAAAGAAAAAAATCATTAGATGCTTAAACTTAATTCACATTTAAAATCAGTCCAATTTTGAATTTTATAGTATAATTTAATATTTATTAGTTAGAATGAATTCTACTTTAGTCTAACCCTAACATTAAAGCAAAGTTCGTTGTCAAGTTTTTTGAATTCTCATATACTTGTATTTTGATTGGTCATTCCAGCTTATGTAACTGTTTTTCCCCTAGCGAGAGGTATTTGATTAATTTGAACCTTTTAAAACCCTTTATTATACATTCAACACCATCACTTGATAAGACATCAGAAGTGTTGAAACAAAATGGCTATTTTTGTAGTGATTTTATAACATATTTATGTTATAATTTTTGGATAAATAATTATATATATATATATATATATATATATATATATATATATATATACACACACACACACTACCAATTTTCTGGTAGCCTTGATTGCAGAAACCTGTAAGATGAGCCATTTTGCCAAACTAACAGTGATCATATAATAATCACATTTGATACAATAATTATGCATATCTCATATTGTGAAAGCATTAAAACCTTTAGTAACTTAAATTAAACAAATATTTTTCATATTAAATTATTTGATAAATGTCGGGATAGTCTTTCCAGAATTGACCACATCTAACATAGACTTCATGAAAATCAGGCATTACAGTGAGCTATGAAAGCTAAGTAATTACTTAGCTTAGTATTTTATTTATTTAATTTTAATCCTTTTAGCCTAAACAAGGTGGTAATGCCATTTGTACGCAAGGAATTATGGCAAATGAAAGTGTATGAGAAGACTTTAGTAGGGATCAGTGAAGAAAGGACTAAATAGGAATATGGTTCAGGTTGAATTTAAATTTTTGAAGATTGTAGTTATCAGGGAAGCAAGAAATTGGAAGGGAGTTCCACAGGTGAGAAGTGCAAGAAAAGAAGCTGTTAGAGTAGAAGTAGCAGTTGCATTTAGGTATCTCAACAGTAAAAGGGTGGGACCTAGATGCCAATTTAGTAGCATGCTTCAATTCATGTATTTGTGGTAGCAGGGGTACAGCTTGTCAGAGCAGTTGCCATGAAAATATTTCTAGAAAAGGCAGAGGGAGCCATGTTACGTCAGTGAGAAAGTGACTGAATTTGAGATGGCTGGTCAGGATTGATTACATTAGAGATCTTATTTGGCTTTTGTCAAGAATCTCATGATGTACAGCAGGAGCACTAGAGCAGAAATGGCAATAATATTTGATTCATGGATGTTGGTTGGTTTTGTTTAGTGTTTTAAAATTGTATTGTTGGTCATTTTACTATAAATATGTATTGTTGGTTCTTTTTTATATAAAAATGTATTGCTGGTATTTTTGCTATAAAAAAATTATTTTTATACTTTCATAGTGTTTTTTTGCAAGGTGGGGTAAATTATTTGCACATAACTGGGACCCTAACAGGTGCTACCACCCCTAGTCAGGGTGGACTTGGAAATGTTTTAACTTGGGAACAAAATAAAAATTAAGAGGTGTTTCCATGCTCCTCAAAAAATCCAATCTCCTGACCAGAGGCCTTTTTTTTTTCTTAAGCTTATCACCCCAAGCAAGGCTGGAAGCCACTAGCATGCAAGGGGTTACAGAAGGTTTGGAGGAAGAGCAGATAGGAGTGGTAAAGGAGAGGATGTGGAGAAAGATAGTGGATCGATCAAGGCAAGGGGGTTACAGAAGATTTGGAGCGAGAGCCGATAGGAATGAAAGGGGAAAGGATGTGGAGAAAGGAAGTGGGTAGATCAAGGCAACTGGAGATGTCGATTGACGTTACACTTAAATAGTTTGTCAGTGAAACAGGAATAAGGAAGGGAGTTCCACAGGCGAGATGTGCAAGACATGAAGCTATTGGAGTAGAAGAGACGTCTACATCTAACAGTTTCAACGGTGAAGGGGTGGGAACGGGATGCCAGCCTTGTAGGACTTTTAAATTCATGAGGCCTGGGAACCAGCGAAAGCAGCTCATCGGAGCAATTACCGTGAAAGTATTTGTAAAAAAGACAGAGTGAGGCAACGGCTCGCCTGTGAGAGAGTGACTGCAGACGAGATGCCAGATCAGGGCCAATTACATTGCATATCTGTCTCTAGATCTTATCAAGAACCCTGAGGCAAACAGCAGGGACTCCAGACCATATATAGCAGCAATACTCCATGCAAGGGTGAATGGTTGATTTATAGATTTGGAGGATCGATTCCGGGGAGAAAAATTTCCTGGCTCGGCACAGGGAGCCAACTTTCCTTGTGGTGGATGAAGCAATTGACTCGATGTATTTGTTCCATCTCAGATCAGCGGACAGCGTGAGACCGAGCAGCCGCAGAGAGGAGCTCTCGAGAAGTTGGTCTTCAGGCATTCTAATGGGATGCAGGGATGGATCCCTGTGGTGGTTAATAGAGAGCAGTTTTGTTTTAGAGGTGTTAAAGTTAACCAACCATTTCTCGCCCCAGTTCACAACCGATTGTAGGTCCTTTTCGAGTCGAACTGCCAGGTTAACTTTGTCAGCATCACTAGATTTGTGTTTGAGGCAGGAGTAAATTGTGGTGTCATCCACATAGATGCCGACTTGGGAATCTATGGCGTCAGGAAGATCGTTTATGAATATCAGGAACAGAGTAGGGCCTACTGCCAGGTGTAGTTTATCATCATACCCAGGACTTTCGATGCAATGGTAGATTTGTAAATATGCAACATAGTATTCTTTATTCTTGGGGTTGGATGAAGGAGATCCGTTTGGTTATAAATAAACGGTATAGGCATGATTCTTACACAGCATTTCAATTCTTGGATAGGCGGAACAGTTGTCCAGAATAAGAATTTTACAGTCTCCAAGCAGACCTACAGATGTGAAGTGTGTTCAGAATTTAAGAGATGCTAAATTCTCAACTGTTCAAACTTCATTAGTCTGCTTGTATGTAGATGCTTGTTATTAAGTGTAGCTATCTTTTTTGACAAGTTTTCTTAGATAAGATAGCCTTGTAATTTGGCAAATTAGTTTGTTATCACTGTTTCGATGTTATCAATGTCTTTATTAGATCCGTCCTTCTGCTTGTGCTTCTGATCATCCTTTTAGCTAATTGTTTGCTCTGATCACAGGCTAAGCACTCAGTAGCTTATTTGCCAACATATCAAATATTGATAGTGTGTCAGTGGATTATCAACTTCACTGCATGTTAAAACCTTTCAAAGTTTCTCTAAATTGAGAACTTTATTTTGTATATCATCTGTGTTGTCTCTTGAAGCCTTTGGTTGAAACTTGGGGTCACTCATACTACACAAAGCAAAGCACAATTCTACTACTACTACTACTACTACTACTACTACTACTAATGTAGAGTAATTTGCCATGGTTAAATGTAATTGACAGAAATTTCCAACAAACAGAATTGACAAAGGTAATAGTAAAAATCAAAAAGAAGTCAACCATAGTTGCGATCATTGAGTCAATGTGAATGATTATTTCCTTAGCTGCATAGTATGTGCTTTGCTAGGACTACATGCAGTTTTGAATTCAGAATTTCCTTCTCCTAGATCAGTTGCCACCAAAGGCTATAGAACCCAGTCTGTTCTACTATTTACCTATAGCTGGTTGGGGGGAGAAAGAGTTGGTTTCATACCTTTCCCGTGGGTATTGCAGTGAATGTAATGAACTCAAATGGAATTTGAACTCAGGAACAGTAATAATGCATAAAGTTCATAAAGAATGTTGTTGTTGTTGTTGTTGTGGTGTGTGTGTGTGTGTGTGTGTGTGTGTGTGTGTATATATATATATATATATATATATATATATATATATACACAAAATGGATACAAATAAGTGATTGTAGTATTCTGACTTACAAACAAGAAAGAACAAAAATATGGCAGATGAAGCTGAGAAGTGGCCAATCATATTGGCTAGGAAGAAATCCCAGCATGCATCTTTACGATTTGTCTATAAATTTGGGGCATGGCAAGTTTACACAGTCATTCCTTAGCAGATTAGAACCAACAACGACTAAAAATGATGATAATAATAACATAACACTGCAGTATGTCCTGGTCTCTGTGCTACATGACAATGCTGTCCTGTCTTTGGTCACTGGTGTGTCCATGGTTGAATCTTGCGGCTAACCATGGAGTTAGTCACTTTGATCCAAGCCTCGCCCTGTCCCACATTGTGTTTGTTTTGATCACAAGGCAGGCAAGGATTGAATTGTCGCCAGATATTGCTGGATTGGTGTCGTTCAGGTGGGACAAAAAAAAAAAAAGAAAGTTGTGTAGAACAACAAGGTATATATTACTGAGGTTTATATAGGAACACTTCTTCGTATAAGAATCTACAAGCATGCAGGCTAACGACCATTTCCTCATAGTCTAATTTTGTGACACTTTCTATTTTGTTTCCAAGTCAGAGTTGAGGTTTCAAACTTTAAGCTGGAGACTTCTTCAGATAGCAAATTATGGAATGCTAACAAAGCACTCGTCTTCCTCTCTCTCTCATTATATAGGGACTTTCAATTCTTCCACTTTGCAATTTTGTCAGGGCACTCTGCTCAATTTATCTAATAGTCTGGAACAAGGCATGAGTCAGGAGGTCTCTGTGGCAGCAAGTCACATGGGGATCGGCAAAGTGATCGTCTCCTCTTAGTCTAATGGAAGCATGTTACTGCCTTTGGCTGCTACTGCCAATTTCCTTTGAATCTAACACTTCTATGGATCTTTGCCCAACATCAGTGTGGGGTCTGACACAATCTGGGGTTCCAGGATTTTCCAAATATCCAATCAGAACTTTCTCCTCACAGTGTTCTGGGAAGCAATTTGAATGTCCAAATTTGGGAAAGTCCTCCGTCGGAGAGTAGTTGTAGTAGGGTATCAACCTGCCCCAGATACTCTCGTTTTATTTGTACCTTATACCAACACCTCTCAATGGGCATAGTCTGTTTTCTTCCACTTCTCGTTCACCCATTCAAGTCCCTCGACTGGGTGGCATGAATAGCATGCTTTCGTTAATTAAAATTATCTGTCTCAGCTTCACATCATCAGAAATGTTCTTTGCCATAAAAAGTTTTTTTGATATTTTCCATATTTCTCATCTTGGATAATTATAACTCCTCCCTTGTCTGGTGGGGGGGGGATTGACCAAACTGTTATATTACCAATTGACAGAATTCTTCATCATTTGGTTTCTACATTGTATCCAATGAGATCTTATTTCTTTAGCGATATACACACCCTCCACCCATATCAACAAGTGACATAGAATAATTTCCTTATTCTCTTCTTCGACTAGTTGGTTGATTTGTGGTTGTCACCGACAAACATTATCCTTTGATCCACACATTAAACAGATGCCCAAGTGGATTTCAGCATTCTTCTAGCAAGGCCCTTTACTCACAAAATGAGGAGAAAAAAAATAAAAGTATATTTTCTCTTGTTTTCAGTATGTCCTTCATTCTATCTACTACCTTCTTTGTACTCACAAAATGAGAAAACAAGATAAAAGTATATTTTCTCTTGTTTTCAGTATGTCCTTCATTCTATCTACTACTCTCTTTGTACTCACAAAATGAGAAAACAAGATAAAAGTATATTTTCTCTTGTTTTCAGTATGTCCTTCAATCTATCTACTACCCTCTTTGTACTCACAAAATGAGAAAACAAGATAAAAGTATATTTTCTCTTGTTTTCAGTATGTCCTTCAATCTATCTACTACCTTCTTCACTTTTATGTTCTGTTTCAATTTAATTAAAAATTTAGTGAGGAGAAAGGACAATAAAAGAAGAGGAATCAGGAAGGCAGAATATGGCAATTCACATTGCATTTAAATATTTGAAGATTATAGGTGGCAGGAAAGAAAGAAATAAATCAGAAAAGATCCTCAGTAAGAGAAAAAGAAACTATTAGAATAGAATGATGCTTAGTGGTGAAATGGTTAGGTTTGAATTTTGTGATAAAAAAAAAACAACAAATAAGATTAAAAAAAACTATGGACATGTGAACAATAAGGAAGCTTTAAAGAAATTGGAAATAAAAACATACTTTTAGTTAGAATCAGAAAGAGAAAGTTGAATTTATTTGGACATATAATGAGGAAAGTGGACTTGAAGAGTTTGATACTTACAGGACATATTAAAGGTAAGTTGGGTAGAGGGAAACAGTGAATAACCTACAAGACAAGGCGTGTGAGGGATAGTAAAAGACAAATATTGCTAAAGGCTATAAAGAATAGAAAGTTGCGGAGAGCCATGATTTTCCTGAAGGGATACAGTACATAAAAAAAAAAGTTACATAATAACAATTGAAAATCAGTTGGTTGCAATTCTCCAGAAACTTAACTTCGGCTTGTATCAGAAGGAGAGAGTTAAAATCCTGGGATACATAATGTGGAAAGAAGGTTAAGAGAATTTGATACTCACATACCATATTGAAGTCAAGAGAGGGAAACAGTGAGAGATGTACCTAAGAAGCTTGTGTATATGGATGGCAGAACAGGGTGTAAGAAGGATAGTAAAATGACAAATATCACTAAGTGCTACAAAGAATAGAACATTGTGGAGAGCCATGGTTACTTACATCCTAAATGGGTACAGTACATAAAAAATAAGAAAAACAATTAACAAGAGTTGAAAGTCATTAATTATACTATTTATATATGGACTGTTGTCCTCATCTTTGTTGTTGTTATCACAATCTTTTGACCATTGTGCTTTCCAGCCATCATCAGATGGGTGTTCGTCTAAGTAACCTTGAGGGAATTCCAAACTGAACCCTTTATTTTATCTATGGAGTTAGACAAAACCTGTTTTACTGCTCATGTCTAGGGATATCTCATCTAGGTCTTATTTTTAGTACTGCTCAGTTATTGCTTGACCTGTTTCCACTGAGTCCAAGTACACACTGCATGGCCCAGAGATTTAACTCATAATTACTATGTTGTCAAATTCACAATCCACTAGGATATTGTCAAAACAGAAGTTGAAAGTCAGTTGCAATGCCCTCAAAATTGTGAAGTTTGCTTGGATTTAAAATATCAATATTAGACTGACTACTGATTAATGAAAACTGATATCTGAGTAACGGTCAGTTCAAGGAAGACATTTGGGTCACTAACACACAAAAAAGAGAATGTCTAATATTGAGAATATTTAAGATGGAAAAACATAAGAAAAATTAATTCCTTTTAATAATATGTGGAAATATCCACTCTTTGCCTGATGAAGGTCATGAGACTGGAAACGCATGTAGCAAAATTATGGAAAATTAAGCATAATATATATTTTTTTTTTTTTAAATCCACATTACAACCAAAAACCTTTGTGGTTTCTCTCTTCTTTTTAATATACACACTTTTCTCTCGTTGGAACTACTATAACCTCTTTCCTTTATATATATATATATATATATATATATATATACTTAGCACTGGCATTCTTGTGAAATGTATGAATATGTATCCTTGAACATTGTCAAGTTATCTAAACTGTTTTGTTATTATCATGTCATTGTAATGTTATCATTGCACACTTTGTCAGTATTGGCATAAAGATGTGTGGTTTTAGGGCATTTCTCCAATATTGATTTCTCACAAGAATATGAGAGACTCCTTTTCCCCTCTTAGGTGGGTGCATGTATATCTTCCTGTCATCTGGTTGTCTTACATGTGCAAATTTGCACCTGGTGGCTAAGAGGTTATCTTCCAGGTCACCCTCTGATGCACCTGGCTACCTTGATGCTCATTCTGTAACACTGGGTTCAAGGTCTATTTTGGTGTCTTTTTCGGTTAGCCCAGTACATATTAGGGTCATTACAAGTCAACTTCTCTTAGAACAAAGGTTCTGTATTGACATTAAATTTTACTCAGATCATCTTGTATTTCCTGTAGTAAATCACATACTAGATCACGATGGTTGACAAAAAAAGTGACTGAGTAAGTACTTGGCCAAAATGCTCTTTTATAACTACCTTTCAATGTAGACAATAGAAATTTTTATTTTTTTTTTAATCCTTTCACCTCAAGCAAGACACTAAGATGTAAGGGTTACTGAGTGTGAAAGAATATGAGAAAAAATAAATCATTATTAAGGAGAGATAACAATAAAAGAACAGGAATAAAGAATACAGTACATAATGATTGACATTGCATTTAAATTTTTGAACATCAAAGTTAACTGGAAATCGAGAAGTCACAAGAGAGTTTCACAAGTGAGAAGTGCAAGAGAAGAAACTGTTAGCATAGGACTTAGGGTTAAACCTAGCCATTTCAACTATAAAATGATGAGACCTTGCTGTCAATCTAGTACTGCACTTAAATTCATAAAGTCTAGGTACCATAGAGGAAAGATCATCCAAACAATTACCATGAAAATATTTATAGAAAATCCACAGGGAAGCTATGTCATGGCAGTAGGAGAGTAACTGGTCAGAAAAAACAAAACTGTGTCTTTCGTATTAAAGCTGTTAATGTCTGTTGGATTCAAAATTAGCCCACTCAGAGTAGATCTCTGTTATTCTCTCTATTAGCTTTCTAAAGTGCATTGTGCTGCTATTGTTTTTGTGATGATAATTAATATTATGTATGAGCCTGGTCTTACGTTTATCATCAAGAATTGTGAGATCAGTGCAATCTCAATGCATATTCTTCTTAGTGAATCTTTTTTTTTCTCCTGGCATTTATTAAGTCAAAATTATGGCCAGATGTGTTATGGCAAACTACCAGTGCATTCAAAGTTTTGTTATGATAGTCATAGTTTTTAAATTTCTAGATGTTTCACCAATGTATATCAGTGAGCACTTTGCACAATTTATTTTGTATATTCCTATCTCTGAGTGGAAGATGCCAAACTAGTTCCCAGAGGTGAAATGCGTTGTCATTTAAAAAGCTTTCCCACTTTGTTTGGATACGATTCTACATCATACTAATATGTATATATTTAGATGTAAACATATGCAGGGTCCCTCATTTGGTCCTTCATAAATAGGATATTGTGTTTTGATTTCAGTTTGTATTTGCATCTTCTATATTCTGTGTTTCTTCAGGACATAGGTGATCATAGCTCTTCACAAATCCCTGTTCTTTGTAGCTTTTAGTAAATTTTACACAAAATACTGGCTCTCTTATTCATCTGAATGAGGTGTGGCTAGCAACTCAATTCTAACTGCAACTCTGCTTACATAAACCTGTGACTGGAACCTCTTAACACAGGCAAGAAGTTCAAGAAAAGAAATAGAAAATACATTTCCATCTCGCTAGTTTAGCAGTAAAATGGTGAGGCCTAGTTGCCAATCTAGTAGAACATTTAAGTCATGCAGACAAGGCACCAAGGAAGAAACAATTGCCATGAAAATACTTCTAGAAAATACATAGGGAAGCTATATCATGTTGGTGAGAAAGTGAAGTCGAGATGTCTGATCAGTGGAGGGACAAACAAACTAACAAGTGGACAAATGCATGAATACATAACCTCTGTCCAACCTTGTTGACGAAGATAATGAATTGGTCTGTGAGACAGATTTGTTAATTATCACACCACAGTACTTAACTTTGAGGAACAATATTACTATTAAGCTGAAATTGCTAGTTGCCAGGGATACTAGTCATTTGGCTTTTATTAAAATGTCTAATCTGTCAAGTCTGGTGTTTGCAATCAGTCCTGAGTGGATAAGTAATCAGTACTGACAAGGCTCTTATATTAAGAGATGTTCTTTTAGCAATTGTAATGGTTTGCCTTTTTTGTTCCAACAGTTTCTGTTGATAAATGTAGAAATAAAAATATTCTGTTACTTCTATCTATTCAAAAAGGTGGTTGTCATGGTATGACTGGAGTTACCTCCCCGTAGGTGGAAATTTCACAATAAAGATATAGGTGGCAGCAGAAAGATGGCTACCTTTGTATGAGTACACGTTTTTTTTCTTTCAATTTATTACTAAGCATTCAAATAATAGAACAAATACTATTGCAACATGGTACTTAGATTATCATGATGCATCTCAAAAGAGGTCAACATTCTTCAAAAACTAACAAGTCTCATGTAATTTTTAATTTTGGAAAACTTGTTCAAATTATAAGCAACAGTAAAATCTTTTTAGTGGCTTACCAAAATGGATTAAATTTTGTTTTGTGTATCTAGGCCTTAAGAGGCCCCTGGGGCTAATAGAATTTGGGGGTCCCATCATTACGTATATTCCACCCCTACTTTTCTATTTATAAAAAAAAACAATGAAAAAAAAAAGATATATCTTTACATGATGCTTTTTGGTGTAAAACATGAAACTCTTAAAAAATTTAAAGGACCTAAATCTAAATTGTTTTAAATTAGCTCAAAGGAAGGAATTTGCCAAATCATGGGACTTTGAGCACATCAGCTCAGCTCCCAGATACCCGCAATTGAATGGCGTGGCTGACCGGTGCATACAGACTGTTAAGTTAGCCATGACGAAGGCTATGCTGAACAGCCGAGACATAGACATGAGCATGCTATGTTTCCGTTCAACTCCAACAGATCACGTCATTCCATCCCCTGTTGAACTGCTATACAATCAGAAGCTAGTCAGTAACTTTCCTGCAAAATGCACCAACAACAATGCCTGAAAAGTGGAGATCTGAGATCTTCTATTCCACAGACAACTGATGCAGAAAAAACAGCATGATAAACATGCAAAGGATCTTCCTTGTCTATTGAAACCCCAACAGGACATGTCCTTTACAGAAACCATAGGCAACTTAAGGAAGACTTCAGCAATTCTGATAAGACATTGACACCATTTCCCCAAACCTCTCAGCATCACACCAAATCCCCACCCACTAAAACTTTAAACACATATTCTGGCGAAACATCCAGCACTCATGCCAACACCAATGCACCATCTGGAGTAACCACCAGCTCTGCACATAAAACACAGCCCAGTGACAACACGCCAACTGAAATAACCACCAGATTGGGACGTGTTATAACCCCCCCCCCCGCCATACAACCTATAAAAAACTTTCATACATGAGAATTACCAGTGAATACTCCTCATGAAAACAGGAATGTCATAGTATGACTGGAGTTGCCTCCCCATAGATGGAAGTTTCACAATAAAGATATAAGTGATAGCAGAAAGATGGCTACCCTTGTATGAGTACACATGCGTCCTTGTTTCTTCTCTCAACTTATTACTAAGCATTCTGTTAATTAAACATACTATTACAGTGGTATACACTGATTGCGTTCTCTGTGGTTGGGTAAGACCCTTTCCTACATATTAAGTATATGCTTACAGATTCAAATGTACACAACCAATTATTTATATCTCCCCAAAGTAAATAAATGCTTATAGATTCAAATATAAATGACTAATATTTACTTCTCTCCAAGCCATGCACTCAAATATAAATTACCACCGATTACCTCTCCTCAAGGCAAGTAAATGCTTATCATGATCATGAGTCCTGTAACTCATTAGGGTCATAGGTACATCACATATACTACAGCTACAGTAGCAGTGGTGTTTCCTGGATAAGATAACCTGATGGAGCTCAATCCTCTCCAGTTTGATTGGAATTCAGTTTTCCTTCTACTAGACTAGTTGTCAACCAAGGCTATAGGACTCAGTCTGTCCTGCTGTTTAAAACAAGACACCATGAATTTGAAATTAATATTTAAAAAAAATAATTTTTATGTGTTTTGGGTAAATAATCTAAATTTATCTCTCACACACACACACACACACACACACACACACATATAGGGTAATGCTAGATAAATTTTTATTTATCAAGAAAAATTTTTTGGGGAAAAATGTATGAGAAAGTGGAAAAGGTTTTCGGGTGACGTGTTTCGTTCTTTAGGAATTCATTGGATTAATTTTATGTTTGATTTTACTACACATGTGCACAAACAAGAGACACCAGGAATTTTAAATTAATATTTTAAAAAAATAATTTTCATGTGTTTTGGGTAAATAATCTGACCGATTTGATTTAGATTCTTTTTTTTCTTCTATCAGCTTTGTTATTGTGTCCAGCTTCTTACGTCTCAATATTCTTGGAAGATCTTCATGTCATCACAATGTTTAATAACGTTGATGGCAACAAACACAAAAAGAAAAAGGATCTAAATGAAATCACCTCGATTATTTACCGAAAATGCATGAAAAATGAAAAAATTATCCACCATGGAATTTTTTCTTTTATGTTGGAATGTCGTGGACAACTTTTTCACGTTCTAATGAATGCTAAAGCATAACTGTCAGACTTTGCATTTAAACACAAAAAGAAAAAATTCGGTAATGGATAGCTACACATAGTTTTTGCCTTACTAGTTGCATCCCTGATGATGATCTCAGAAAGAGATGGAAAGTACTTGAGAAATAAAAGTGATTTTCACTGTTACAGTGCATTTCTTGCATCATTTGATTGTAATAAATGGAAAATTATCTGTGAATATGAATGGATTATGCTAAAAATAAGCAGACATAAAGTTTGTAAGTTTGTAATCAGACATGCCTAAAAGAGAATTTGCTGTCTGAATACACAAATCTTAATATATATATATATATAATGTATGTACTAGGTTAAAAGCTGCCCTATCAGGCAGCATTTCAGCTACCTCCTGCAGAGGGTTCTTGATTGGTTCTTGTGTGTGTGTGTGTGTGTGTGTGTGTGTGTGTGTGTGTGTGTATATATATATATATATATATATATATATATATATATATCCAGACGTCTTACATTACACCTATCCGATCACAGCTCCATTAGTACCCATTTAAACACACACAAAAATTTACCAGACTCCATTAGAAATATACTAGTAGAAAACACAAATATATTAATTGCTTCCACCTGTAAAAAAAGGTTAAAAATAATGGAGGCTTTAATAATAAAAAAGAAAAAGCCTACCCTTAACAATATTAACTACAAACAAAGCCACAACCTGCTAACCGTATTTGGAAATTAAAACACCACTACTACACACTAAGCCATATACATAATGCACACACTCAATTAAGCAGAAAAATCAAATCATCCTTGATAATGGCTAAAGATATAGCCGAAAGCGCTCGGAAAAATAAAACATTTGGACAGTTCTTACACACCCTTTGTCCAGCAAAGAAAGCTCTTGTTCGTACACAAGAAAAATTAAATAAAAAACTTAACCGTAGTACCTTGGCTGTGGTTTTTAATGAGACTTGCATATATATTTTTGACATACGGTGACCATTAATAATTAAGTATAACTCAAGACTTCAGTGTTAAATAAAACAGTGTTTAATTACAATTGCAAATAAATACTTAAGAACAAAGAAGTAAAAGTCAACCAAATATAATTAACCATTTAAATGAATACCTTGTTAGTAGCACAGCTTGGCTTAACGTCTCGTAAATTCTAAATCAAAACCCAACTCATTGACGCACAATAATTCACACTAATCTCATCCTCGTCGATAAAAATTCCCTATTCAAGTATAACGTCAATCGACATCTCCAGTTGCCTTGATCTATCCTCTATCCTTCTCCACATCCTTTCCTCTAACACTCCTATCTGCTCTCGCTCCAAATCCTCTGTAACCCCTAGCGTGCTAGTGGCTTCCAGCCTTGCCTGGGGTGAAAAGCTTAAACAAAAAAAAAAGAAAAAAAAGAAGTTCAACTGGATAGTTCCACTCAATAGTCACTCAATAATCAACACTGCAGTCAGTAAACTGACACAGCTATTTCTACAACTGTCTGAAGATGTATATTCATGCTCAAAACTCTATGTCGGTAGTTACTCATTTTCTTCCTATATGACACATATATATAAATTTATATAATTCATAGAAATGTATATTTATTTTTTATTTATTTATAATGTATTGGTTTGTAAGGTAAATTAGTTATTTTGTATGTCTAATGTTTTTACTTCTTAAAGTGTCTTTTATTTACATACTATGTTTAATTTTGTTTAAAATATGTGGCTTTTAAAATGCTATATGGCTCACAAATTACTACATTGTATCTTTCAAAAAAATTTTATCTAGTTGCCATAATTTCTGGTTATATTTTGAATTCTTTCTTTATTACATCCTGCTCAACGTTAACGTCTTTTTGTTGGCTAAATTATCATCAGAAACTTCTGTTTTCCCATCTTCTTTCCTTTCTTTTCTTTTTCTTTGCAATTATAATTTTTGAGATATTACTCCTCTTCTTTCTTTTCCTTTTCCTTGGAGAAGGGAAGATTTCTTACGTCTTTCTTTTCTTACCTCTTTCTATTTCTCTTCTTTCTTTTTCCTTTTATTGATTTCTTGTCATCTTCTTTTTATTCGGCATTAACCTGTGTATTTCTTTCTTTTCCTTTTATGGAAATTTTTCTTATATCTTTCTAATTTTTCAAAAATATAAATAAAAATGATATTTCATCACTAGCATTTTTTAAAAAGATTGTTTATAACTATCTTTGATCACCACCTGAGGAGATGTCTGAATTGGGCATTGAAACAAATATGCATTTTTGTAGTGGTAACTTAAATGTTCGAATGTAATAACTTATAATAAATAATTATTGCTCTACTTTTGTATTGAGCCCTCTTTTAAATTAATGTTATGAACATTTGAATTTATATTCATTTTGTTCACTTTATATCTGGAGATATATATATATATATATATATATATATATATATATATATAAGTTGTTGTGGTAGGATCCACCTAATTTGCATAGTGGAGTACCGACGATATAAATATGGTTGGTACCGGGAAGACAGGGAGGCGAATCAAGAGATCCAACTAGAGACTCTGCCCGACTGCGACTTAGTCAACACATTCTCCAGGAACGGTCTTCCCAGAAATATACAAAAGACTATATGTAAATATTGTGTACACATTCTTGTTTCAATACATTTTGTTCTAAGTACATTTTGTGTTGCATTATTATTCCATGCATTAGTCAAGTTTCGACATAAGTGAACATAGAAGTCAACACTTAGAGGCGACTGTTTCATGCTAGATGCAATCATCAGGCCAATGATGATTGCATCTAGCATGAAACAGACTGTCGCCTCTAAGTGTTGACTTCTATGTTCACTTTTATATTTACACACGCTCTATCTCTGATATTGAGCACTTTATCCCATAAATATAGCACACTTTAAGACTATATTTCTTCATACATATATATATATATATATATATATGCAAGGTGAGTCAAATGTACTACCCAGATTATGTGAAGTTATACTATAAATGTATATTAATTCTTTTTTTGTTTTACTGTTTTTTTTAATGATTCAACCTCTGCCACCTGCTGTCAAATAAATATTTAAATGGACATGTTTTGATTGACTTCAACAAAATTGCACACTCAGTGTAATACAAATGGCAAACATTCAACAAAGATTTGTAAAAACAAAAAGCAGGCACTTTGTTTGATATGAATATAGTTTTTCAGATATAACTTTACTCTTCAGGGAAAGATCAATCCTCTAATCAGGAGATAAGTCTATGATTTTTTTTTTTTATTAATTTATTTGCTATTAATCTTCTGTTTCTAAATATTGATCACTTTATCTGCTTGCCTTAAAAGCATCATCCTCCAGTAATATAATGGTTTTTCTCATTGAAAACAATCTTTGCTATTATAATTCCTATATTATGTCATAAATATTAATATTTATTAATATATTTCATTTGAATTTCTAGTGCTTTAATGATATCAGATGTACATAATGAAAGGATCAAAGGTATATTATTGAATTATTTTCCCCTAACTCCTGTTGGTTCAATGAAATGGATAAATCAGTACATTTCTGGAATTAAGGGTTGCCAAAAAAATGGTTATTCACTTGTATTTCCTTTTCTTTTTTCTTTCACTCTCTTAAATTATATGAATTTCTATTCTATTCTTAAATAGCAAGCATATACAGAATAATTTCTGCAGCTGCGACAGTAATGAAATATTACACAAGGCTTATTGATATTGGACAATTTCTTTAGCATCTTAAAATGAAATGTTTAACTCAAGTCAATCCACACTTGTTGCTGTGCATTTTAGAATTGAATTTCTGGAATTTTTATTGGCTTTGGTCGTTTCCTGGGTTGCAGTTTTTTTCTTTTGGCTTATCTTTTTTTATTTATTTTCTAATCGGCTGTCCACTTTTATTGGCATTAAAATGTTTCAAATGTTTAATCTTGGTAAAGGAATTTCTAACGAGGCAATTGAATTATTCGTCATGTCTTATTTTGTAAATACAAGGTTAGTCCAAAAAACTGCCCATCTATTTAATATCAACTTAAACAAATGCCTGCCTGGGGCAATTGCTCTTTAGTCTACTTTTCTTGAGACCTGCATTTTTACAATTATAAATAATCAAATGTCTGAAAAGTCCACTTTTGGGATTAACATCATCTGCCTTTTGTCCTTGTTAGTACCCATAGTATTTTAGCAGCAGTATTTAGCCTTGAGAATCAAATTGTAGAAAAGACTAACAGATACATATATGAGATTGGCATCAGCTGCCTTTAGTTCTTGATACCATCCATAATGTTTCAGTAGCATTAAGAGTAAAATGATTGGCTCCCTGTAATGCTTCAGTAAGTACCTGACTCTTCATACTATCCTCTTTTACAAGAGCCAGATTAGTCTGAAAATGGAGTACTGCTACAAAATATGAGCTGGAGCTGCCCAGTCTTCACTTTCCAGTCTTGATAGAGTCCAAAAGCGTCTCTGCTATCCTCAGCCTTTACAAGAGCCAGATCAGGCCAAAAATGAAGTGCTGCTGCCATATATGGGCAAGAGCTGCCCAGTCTTCACTTTCTAGTCTCGATAGAGCTCTAAAGCAACTCAACTATCATCTGCCTTTACAAGAGCTAGATCAGGCTGAAAATGGAGTACTGCTGCCATATATGAACAGGAGCTGCCCAGTCTTCACTTTCCAGTCTTGATAGAGCATCTCTGCTATCCTCTGCCTTTACAAGAGCCAGATCAGGCCGAAAATGGAATACTGTTGTCATATTTGGGTGGGAGCTGCCCAGTCCTCAATGTCTAGTTTCAATAGAATTTAAAAGCGTCTTCGAGTCCTTTTGGGTGACAAATTATTTTTCAGCCTTTTACAGGCGGGATGTGGCAAACCTCTCACTGCTCTATTGCTACTTCCGTGGAAAGTGTTCGGATGAACGAATTCAGATGACCTTGTTTCTGCCAGGTCCATCTTGCGTTCTTAGGACCTGCCATGTCACATATACTGTAGCAAGCTATCCACATTCCTTTTGTATTCCATTGGAGAAAAGTAAGTGAACAGATTCCACTGCTCTATTTCAACTAGAAGGCACTCCTGATATTCATACATCTCCTATGGATATTTACAAATCTGATTTGAATCAATAGTGGATTGCTTGAAAAAAAACTTAACTATTTTTAATAGTTAAGCATATAAGCAGATTCTAAGCTTTTATATTGTCATCACAACTAAAATTGGTAGCACATGTATCTAGAAGGGAAAATAATAATATAACCAAAATATTGACTTTCCATACTATCTTAACCCCTTTCCCAGTGTAGACGTGTATATACAGTTTTACCAAAATGTTTTTTTCAGACACGGACAAATAAACATGTCCAAAACATAATGTTCAAAAACCAGCTACAGATATGTTTATATGTTGATCTTTGATTATTTTTATGCCCTCCTGAGCTTGAAACTAGTCCAATTGTCAACTCATACATATAGTAGATTTGTTAGCAACTGCTCCGGTACTTCAAGGTGCCTCAGTTTCTTAGTTACTATATTAAAAACAAATAAAAAATTTGTCTGAAAATGAAACATCGGTGGAGTAATGGATAGCAGCTCGGATTGAGGAATTGGAGAGCCTAGTTTGAATTCCAGTCAAATCCATTACATTCACTTACACGCAAATACCCTTGGGAAAGGTATGAATCCTCTTCTTCTCTCCCCAGCTATAGGTAAATAGCAGGACAGACCGGGTTCTATATCCTTGGATGGCGACTGGTCTACTGCAGTAAGAAATAGCAACCTACTGCAGAAAAAATATCTGCCTCGTCAGTCATGTATTGAAAGATACAGGATTGCCTAAGCGTGTGTCATGCATGGCACATAACTAACTTTCCCAAAGTAATTGTTAGGGAAGGGGTTAAACAAAAGGTTAGGAAGGAAACTGCTAAATCACCCTCATTCCTTCTGTATTTCATTGGTGAAAATTAAGTTCTATCCAAGCAGCTTCTTCCCACAAACTACTTATTTGTGGAACCAACTCTCAAGAGGATGCTTCCCCAATCACTACATGCTTCACATTTTCAAGTCTAACATTAACTGTTATCTTCCCCCACATATCCCCATAAACTGTGCCTCTACTACAGTAACCTTCTACCTCAAGTGGCTCTCGAGTCTTGTACAGAGTGAACATTATTGTTAAAAAAAATGATGAATGAGAAATTAGTAGACTTGAGAAATCTATTTTTCTGAAAAACTGTTTGTTCTAATGTAAAATAGGAATGACTGCAAGACACTTTCCCCTCCCCAATTTATAGCAAAAGCACACAAATGCATGCTGTAATTTCTTCCTAGCCAATAAAATAGGCAGGTTCTCAGTTTCATATGACTCAGTTCCAGTCTGTCTTATCTTGAAGTCAAAATGCTATGTTCACTTATCTGAACTTGCTCTTGTATGTCAACCCCAATTCTTAGTTTGTAAACCTTTTGCCATATTACTCTTGTTTGCCTTATTACTGTTAATTTACCTTGCATGTATTGTTTGCTTGATTTATGTTATTTATTACCATTTTTTTAGTTTTTCTTGTTATTGCTTATTGCAAACTTTGTCAATTTTGTTCTTTATGCATTTCTGCCATTTATTTACATTTAACCATGGTCACTCACTCTGCAAACTGTTTTATGAAATAGATTTTATAAATTTCAACCAACAGTAATGCAAACTATTTGGTCAATGATTGCCAGATGTTTCCTATATGGAAACAGCTATTCTCACCATTACAATTACTAAAATTTTCAAGTAAATCTTTCTTCACTTTTCGACTATTTTTCTTGTTCCTTTTATTTTTGTTTTATTTATCAAATTCTATATATTATGTTATCTTTCTATTTCTCATTGTGCCATGTCCTATAATAATTTGTGATGATTGTTCTCCACAGCTTCCTTTCTTCAATTTTCTCAGCAATACTTTCTCCTTTATGAGCCTTTTTTGTCTTTGGAGTTCTTATTGTCCCAAACTGTCAAGTAGGTTCCTCATTTCTTTCATCTGCTTCTTTGCCTTTGATGCCACCTTGTGCATGTTTAATTCTCCAAGTCTTCTCATGAGCCCCTAAAATTTTAGCTGTTCCTTTCTGCTTGTTGTTATGTGTAAAATTTCATTTGCTACATATTCATTGCAAGAACCATATCTGTGTCATTTCAAGTCTTTTCTTCATCTCTGATAAAATTGTCCAGCATTCATTACGGTACTGGAGATGTGACACTGCATAGCAATGAAGCTTGTTTTGTTTCTTTCTTATATTATTTTTGAATCCCTCAAGAATGTAACAGAAGTGTTATTAATTGTTATGGATGTATTTGTAACATTTTCAAAATAAATTAATTCAGCGTATATGTATGTTTCTAATATATAAATAACATAGTTCATAAAAAAGGAAAGAAAAACATTTATGTAATTACAGTGTAACCCGGATATAAGAGAAACCCGGATATAAGAGACTTTGTATACGGTCCCGACAACTCTCTTATATCCAGGTTACACTGTAACTGAAGTGTATGATTAATGCATTACATGGTTTGTTTGAAATTAAGAAGTCAGTTTGCCTGTAGAAAGATATCCTCTCAGTGGGGGTGAAACCCTGTCTTATATAGCATCCTCTGAGTGGAAGAGCAAAAAAAAAAAAAAAAAGATATTATGTTCTTTCCTTTTATACAGCTTATTTCTACACCACTGTTAAGAGAAGTACCTATGAAGACAAGTTGGGTCAATCCCACAAGTCTTTGCTGAGGTTTTGAAAAACAACTTTTTTTGGCATCTTAGAATTTTTGTCAATTTCTCTACTAAGCTTTGCACTCAGCATTCACTTTGATAACAACCTGTTTTATATAACTTCATCATAATACTTGTTGAAATTCATTCTGCAGTGTTTATTTTGGCATCATTGAAAAGCCTGTGAGTTGTTGGTAGCATGTCAATTTTATTTTTTAGTTCCACATAGGCTTCAAAATAGCTTAATGTTTTTATCACAGGTCAGTCAAACCGATTCAATTGGATATGGCTTTTCTTTAATCTTGGTTTCCCTAATTTCTTCCAGAAATTTCTGGGTATCAATATCATGTCACTTCCTGTATTGAGTTGCATGTCCAATTAAACATTATTGAATTGAGTTTTTAATAACCCTTTTTCATTTTTTTTTCTTTTCAGTGAAAAGACGTTCATACTTATTTCCTCTTCATTTTGTTGGACCATCTCTGTTTTTCTTTTTGGATTTACATCTGCATATAAAATGATTCATTTTGAAACATTTTACATATTTTTTTTATATGGCAGATATTTTTGTTTTTCTATTTGATGTTGATATCCACAAAATGTACGCATTATTTTATTTTTTTCTTTATTGCATATGTGTCCATTTCCTATACTAGATCCGTGACTTATGTTCCAATTAATGTTTTCCAATTAATTTTTGTTGCTGAACAAATTCAACACCCTGTTCTAGGGACAATTTTCCCAGTTGTAAATGCATTAGTCATTAGCCAATACACCTAATTTTGAAAGTTTGGAATAAATACTCTTTGATTGACTGGTTTTCTGATCACAGTTTCTCAAATTCACAATATCTAACAGCCTATTTTAAATGAAGAATATATTCAATAACTGGTTCATCTACTTTTTGAGAAGTATTCATGATCTTATCTCTCTCTGCATTCATTAGTTTTTTCTTGGGTGTTATGTTTTTCACTATTAGTTGACTATTATTGTCAAATTTCATTTTCTCCAACTGTCTTGGGTTTACAATTGCTGTTAATTTTATAATGGCCTCTCAACCAGCAGATGTCAAGAAGAGATCAGTTATTTGGTTTTCTCCTGATTAATTTTAAGCTTTTTTTTCTAGCTTTAGCTGCTAGTATCCTAAACTACACTTATGTATATTCATAATTATCCAGTGATAATTGTTTGTTCAGTTCCTTAAATATTGGTGACACCATTGTAGTGTAGTGTTACTAACTCGCAGGAAGTAGTATGCACTCAATTAACTCATGGGTATTAGCTGTAGCTATTTATAGTCTTTGTGACTTTCATATGTAAATGAGACATCTCAGGTTGTTTATTTTAGAGACTCATTTGCATGGTCTGGAGAGTAGGTAGGTGACACTTTGGACAACTACTGCTACTTCTGCTATGGTAGGCGACAGATAACCCTTTGGTTTATGAGTCCTCTCTCCTACCGACCCTTTGCTCATCTCCTGCAATTTGCCCATGACTGGATTGAAACTATTTTCTAGTCTAACTGACTGTTTACATGAAGCTGCAAACAAGACTTTTAACTTCCGATCAAGTGGCACTTGTTCCCAAAAGTTTTCATTTGATCAGTGGATTGTCTTATTTTGTAGATTTTATTTTCTGTGTCGTTATAGAAACAGCAAATATCTCTAACTCAGATAAAATCATTTGCCATCCACTTCCGTGTGAGTGCCCTGATCACAGACAGCTTTCATTGGGTCACAGATTGCCTTTGTGCTTGATCTCTGTTGGCACAAATTTCAGCTGTCCATACAATCAAAGCACATATATATATATATATATATCTAAATTTTATTAACACCCGTCACATGATTTTGATTGTAATATTTATGTGGCTCCATGCCTGTATCTCAAGTCAATGCGTTTTGTCGTCAGAAAAATTATAAATACACTTTGATAGCTGAGATATTGTAATTAAAATACTAAACCACTTGCTACAAGGAGTAAATAAGTCTCAAAACCAGTGTTTATCACAGTGGGTGGAATTATCTTACTAGTCTGTTGGATTATATACGTCACTGCAAAAGTCAAAGAATGATAAGAGTCAGTCAAGTGGTACATAACATTTGACAAGAGATTAGTATCATTATTAATTATATTTTTTATTGGTTTCTCTTTTATATTAGTTTTTGCTGTTTATTTACACCTTATACTAGTAATAGACATAATATTTTTAACTCAAGATGTCTGCATTTCTAAGTTAAAAGCAATAAATATTTTTATCAAGGTTTTATATGTGTGATAATAAAATAAGCACATCCCATCTCCCCTCTTGCTTGTAACCACCATTAAAAAATTTTAACATTAAAATAAACATTTTCAGTCTCAAAGCTGAATTAGTCAAATAAAGCTTTATGAGCTTCTACTTAGAGATGTTTCTGTGTTACAGTGTGATAAATATATTCACAATTTAATCTAAGAAATATGTTTTATATTCTTGCCAAAAAACAGAAATATAAAAATAACTTTAATTTATGATTATGCCATTGAAAAATAAACAAATAAATCATTGATCAGTTTGAAAATTACAAATTATGATACCTAAAAATTTACGTTAATGACATAATTATGTGTATATATGACACATGGGACAGTGGATAAAGGCGTTAGTTAGATCCAGTGACAAGACCCAAAGAGCGTGAGTTCAATACCGGGTCAAGCCGGTGGAGAACTTGGAGAGGTGAATTAACTGGAGATAACTGATAACTGACATCCATCAGACATGGCACGTGGAACTAGAACAGTCTACCCCAGTGAGCGAAATAAAGGGTTCAGTTCAACATTCCAACCACCTGAAGAAGGCTGGAGTGTACAATAGCCGAAACGTTGTAATAACTATGGCAACAAAGATGAGGACAATAGTCCGAATAATATATATATATATATATATATATATTTATATATATATAATTTTATTTATTTTAAGATATTACACCAAAAACATGTAAAAATCCCTACGCAATTGCAGTCGTATTTCAATGCATCTCATCATGTGATTGTAAATTACTGACGAGGGAATGATTTATTTAGATTTAAAAGCAAAATACAACACCTTTTTTCAACAAAAAAATCAAGTTTAGAAAATATGATTATAGTGCTCCAAAGAAAAGAAGTAGAAATAGGAAGATCATTTAGTACTCACCCCCCATTTAATCGATTAGTCAGTACTAAGTTAGGCCATAAGTTCCTCCAATTGATTGATGAACATTTTCCTAAAAGTAACCCTTTTAGTAAAATATTTAACAGAAACACATTAAAACTGAGTTATAGTTGCATTAATAATCTTTTTTAATAATCTGATTATAAAGTTACACAATAATAAAATGTTAAACCAATTTAATAATCTGGATCATAATACACATTCCAAGATAAATATTATTAATGATATTGGCCAATGCCCATTGATAAAAAGGTGTTTAACTAAATCTCTTGTTTATCTCTACAATAGAAAATCTAACGGTTGAAAAATTCTATATTGGTATTACTGAGAATTATTTTAAGACTAGGTAGTATCAACATATCTTGTCCTTTACCAATACTACTTAAGAAATAGTACATCACTTTCTAAATATTTTTGGAATTTAAAAGATGATAATAAGACCCCTATGGTGAAATGGAAAATTTAAAAAATGGCAAGGACATGTAAATCTTTGTTTAAATTATTTACTAGTTTTTTAAAGAAGCCATTTATTTATCAACTACAAAAAAATTATGTTGGAAATTCACAAAGCATATAACTTGTTTAGCATTTTGTTAAATTACCTCTCTACCCACTTTTATTTTTTAGGAAACTGCATTGTCTGGTTTGTGTATTTTATGTAACCATATGTATCTGCTGTTAGCTGCCAATCTACTGGTCAAGACCCATTTATAAAAATAATTTTTAATTTTTGATTCTTCACTTAGTTTAAATGTAACGTAAGTTATATTTTAATTGGTTGATCATAGTAAAACCCTTGATCCTTATAAAGCTTTTTTTCAAAAAAAGAGGTTGTATTTTGCTTTTAAATCAAAATAAATCAATCACTTACCAGTAATTTACAATCACCTGATGAGATGCATTGATGCACATCAAAACATGACTGCAGTTGTGTAGCGATTTTTTATATGTATTCAGTGTAACATCCTAAAATTAATAATATTGCTCTACTTTGTATTGAGTCCTCTTTTAAATTAAATGTTACAAATGTTGAAATTGTACTCTATTCATTCTCACTGTGCCTGGATATATATATATATATATATATATATATATATATATATATATATATATATATATATATATTATATATAATAAAAAGATTTGAACACTAATATTCCATGGTCATAATTTATTCCATTGGAATTGTAAAAACGATCCAATTCATCAGACTTACAGATTCAAAAAGAAAACAGAAAAAACAACTCCGGGAAAAAATTAGTAAGAGTATATGTGTGAGAGTGTGAGAGGACATGAGATTTATATAGAGGGGTAACAAACGAGAGAGGCATGGAGGTCCAAAGATGGAGGGGGCATTAAAATTTAACAGAGAGAAGATTTAAAGAAGTGTGTATATATAATTGCATATGTATGTGTATATTTACCACTAATATTGTCTATATATATATATATATATATATATATATATATATATATATATATATATAGTCATCCACGGACAGACTCTTTCACTGTATCACAGCTCCTCAGTGTGGCTACACGTCTGATTGCTTCAAGCCAGGATCAAAATACGGCTGATTTGACATCAGTCAAATATCGTACATCTAGGCCATCATTGGACAGAAGAAATTTTTAAATCATTTCACCCAAAGCAAGGTGATAATGCCACTAGGATGCAAAGGGTTACTGGGAGTGGAAGAGAATGAGAAAATTTTAGTTAGGAGTAGGTCAATAAAAGAATGTGCATCAGGAAGATGTAAAATGGCAATTGGCATTGCATTTAAATTTTTGAAGATTGTAGGTTTCAGGGAAGAAAGAAATCAGGAGGGTTTTACACAGGCAAGAAGTGAGAGAAAAGAAACTATTAAAATAGAATATATGGTTACATTGAGCTAGTTCAACAGTAAAATGGTGAAGCCTAGTTGCTAATCTAGTAGCATGCTTAAATTCAGGCAGTCGAGGTACCAAGTAGAACTAATAAGAGGAATTACCATGAGAATAATAAAACAAATGCTAACAAGATTAGATTTTTTTAATTTTTATTTTTTAAGTAATTCCTAAACTGGTCCTTCGGAAAATAATAACTAGATAAATATTTTAAAAATAAGTTTAATCCTTCTCTTTTTTTACTTTGCAATTATACTACAAACAGGAACTATTTTAGTATCTAATATAAAGTAACAACTATGGTATAAAATTTTGCAATGAAAAGAGGGAGGAAGAAAGATGGCAAATAACAATTTATGATATTAAAAAAAAAAACCGAATAACTCCAAATAACATTTCAAGAAACCAGAAGAAATAAACCCATACTTGCATGGGAGAATTTCATTGGCTGATGGCAGAAATGTCATAACACATAGAAAAAAAAAAAAAAACCAAAAGAGAAAAAAATCTCCAAAAGGAAAAACGTTGCTAAAACAAGCATGTCCGAAGAATTTGTGATACAATGAAATGAGAGCTTGTACTTGATCAACATAAGCCGGGTTAGCGAGTGGAAAAACTTTTCTGTTGAAAAACCTGAAAATTTTAATGAAGCTAGGAAAACATCACTGATGACTCATCTTGGAGCATTCAAAGAATGTATGCTACAAATCTAAAATTATGTAATATCACAAATAACTAAAGATTCTTAGAAAGAGACAAAAACAGTTGGAGGTATTTGCACAGTATTTTCTTGTCTTTTTTTGTCATTTCACCCCAAGCAAGGTAATAAAACCACTAAGGCATAAGGGGTTACTCAGTGTTAGAGAATATGAGAGAAAATACTATTAAGGAGAGAGGACAATAAAAGAACAAGGATTAAGAAGACATTAAGATAACAATTCACATTGTATTTAAAAAATATTTTTTACAGTTATTATAGTTCTACAAAATTATTGTTACATCCTCAAGTCTTTCAAATTTCATGGTCTTTGAAATAATCATGGTGATCTTTAGAAATTTTTAATTGGTCTTTAAAATAATCATGGTGATCTTTAGAAATTTTTAATTGGTCTTTAAAATAATCATGGTGATCTTTAGAAATTTTTAATTGGTCTTTAAAATAATCATGGTGATCTTTAGAAATTTTTAATTGGTCTTTAAAATAATCATGGTGATCTTTAGAAATTTTTAATTGGTCTTTAAAATAATCATGGTGATCTTTAGAAATTTTTAATTGGTCTTTAAAATAATCATGGTGATCTTTAGAAATTTTTAATTGGTCTTTAAAATAATCATGGTGATCTTTAGAAATTTTTAATTGGTCTTTAAAATAATCATGGTGATCTTTAGAAATTTTTAATTGGTCTTTAAAATAATCATGGTGATCTTGAGAATTATTTTAATTGATCTTTCTAATCAAATAAAGGTGAATATTACTTTCAAATATAAAGTAATAACTAGAGTATTAAATTAGGTAAAGAAAAGAGGAGGGAGAAAAAAGATATCAAATAGCAAGTACTAAAGTAGATGAATAACTCCAATAAATTCTCAAAGGAACCAGAAGATATAATCCTATCGAGTAATACACTTGCAAGGAAGAATTTAATTGGCCAATGGTAGAACAGTTGAAATACTAAAAGAAATGCCCCCCCCCCAAAAAAAAACAAGGTTCTAAGAAGAATTCGTAGCATGCGGCCACCAAGATGAGAATTGGATTACCTGGTGGAAAGAGTCTGATGGTGAGAAACCCAAAACTGAATGAAGCCAGAAAAACATCACTGACAGCTCATAGCATTCAAAGAAAATGTGTTCTGGATCTTTTTTCTCAATTTATTGCAGTTTTATAGCATCCTTCAAGTTTGTTTTGTTTTTTATTTCTGAGATGAGGTATTGTAATTATTTACACTGTTTACATTGTGTTATGTTTGCGTGAGTTCTGAGGACCGAGCAATGCATTTGTTGATTGGAAATAATTACCAAGAACGTTTTTAGGTTTACAGCATTTTATTAATTACTAGATAAACTGAGTTAATACTACTCTGCAAAAGAATTAGTGAAATATAGAGAGACGTTTGCCACACGTGTCCCGGTGTAGTCAGCCATCTTGGATCTCTCTGTATTGCCACACGTGACGTCTGATGTCACGATGTCCAAAGCAAGTGGGATAACTCTTACAATACTTTGGAGTTATCTCCCTTTATGTTTCCTTCCAACACATTGATTGTCATCCTTATCTTTGTTGCCATATTCACAACATTTCAGCCGTTGTACACTCTAGCCTTCTTCAGGTGATTGGAATTTCAAACTGAACCCTTTATTTTGTCCACGGAGTAGATTATTCTAGTTCCACGTGCTATGTCTCTTCCAGATGTCTCAGTATCAGTTATCTCCCTTTAACTCAACTAAGTTTTTTTTGTTCAGCTCAGCTGTACAAAAGTCACAACACTTTAGGTCAAGTCACTGGATTCAACTATTATCCACTGGGTCATGTGTCCTTGAGGGCACCAGTGTATGCCAAAGTGTACACATTGTGAATATGGCAACAAAGATGAAGACATCATTCTGAACACTATAGTGTAAATAATCCTTCTGGTTGTTTTTATATCCTATTAGTGTTAAGCAACCAGCATGGATCAGAAATATAGAAGTTGCCTTCTATAACATGAAAATTAGCAAAAATAAGGTGGCAACAAAGATGAGGACAACATTTCAAACAATTTAAATAGCATAAACAATTACAATACCTCACCTCAGAAATATAGACAAATAAACAAAAATAAGATTAAGCAGGAAAAAGCAAAATCTAGTCAGAAATGTCTAACTTCATGTCACAAAAAAGTAGTCTAACAAAGGATATACTTTTGATTGACCAATGTTGAAATTGTAGTTGCATATATTCAAATAAGTAACCAAAAATAAACATGTCTCCCTAAAAGTACTAGTCTTGATGAAGTCATTGAAACATTGAGTAGAAAAGAGAAAGCAGATTTGTACACTAGTTATTATTTATAGTTTTAAGTTTATTATTATTATTGTTTGTGTGTCATGTTTTCTGCTTTGTATCCTGTAGAGCTGGGTTAAAACTATGGTCCTTAGGCCCTATAAGGGAATTGTCATTTAATTGATAGCACTTTTCTTAATATATGGGATGTTTCTAGTAGGGCAATTTTCTAGGCAAATTGTATGTTGATATTACCTGGGACACTGTTAGTAAAATTGTTCATTCCTTTTCTCACAAAGCCCAGGGCTCCAATTACTATTGGTACAGTTTCAGTCTTCATTCTTCACATCCTGTTAATAACAATCTCCAGGTCCTTGTATTTGGACAATTTCTCAATAATTTTTATGGAGGTGTTAGCATAAACTTCCTGAATTTCTTGTCTTTTATGATAACATCAGGTTTGTTGGCTTTTATTCATTCTTCTTCTTATTATTATTATTATTAGTGATTTTCAACTAATATTTCTTTCTTTCAGTCTGAATTTCTAAGATGAAGTGTTATTATTTATTAGGTTGTCAGATAAATTTGTTGGTTTATTGTATTTATTTTAATCCTATTGTTCATCAACAATTTTTACAAATCAGCCAATAATATATTCTTCAGTATTCATGACTTTTTGTCAATGTTTCACTAGTTTGTCAATTCCTTGACAATAGAAATCCTTCTTTAAAGAATTCATCGAGCCATGTTTTCAACTCTTCATCATTGTTAAATGAAATGCTTTGCAGACTTTTGGAAAGTGGCCGAAAACAATGATAATTTGAAGGCACTAATTTAAGAGAATATGGTGGGTGTAGTAGAACTTTCTAACTAAGCTCTTGAATAGCATTTTTGGTCAAATTGACTGAAAGTGAAGAGGAGCAAATATTGAAAATGCTTATTTTTGTCTATCTGGCACTCCATATGTCTGAAAAAAATTAAAATTTGATCAAATGTTAAAAATGATAAATAAAAGCTGTATGTTTTGGGCATGATAACAAACTACATCCAGCAACAAGGCCTCTGATTGGGAGGTTTTGAGGAGCATGGAACCACCTCTTAATTACTACTGTTTCAAAGTCCACCCTGATTCAGGGTGATTCAGCTATGGGCAAAACTGTGGTCAAAACATGAAAATTTAAAAATACATTAGAAAAAATACCAGAAATATATTTTCATAGTAAGAAAAAAATTTAAAATTATTGGGGAGAAGAAAAAAATTTTGAAGATCAAAGTTGGCTGGCAAGCAAAAAAGCCAGAAGAGCGTTCCACTGTCAAGAAGTGTGAGAAAAGAAACTGTTAGCAAAAAACTTAGTTACATCTCGCCATTTCAACTGTAAAATGATGAAACCTTGCTGCCATTTAAAAGTGTAATGTCAAGGTACCAAAGAAGAGATTTTATCAGAACAATTATCATGAAAGTATTTATAAAAAAGGCACAGGGAAGCTACATTATAGTGATGGGAAAGTGACTGAAGCCAGGATGCCAGGTCAGGACCAACAATATTGCAGACTATAAATCAATGTGATTTCTCATTTTCAGTAACTTTGTACAAATCTCTTATTTTTTTCCAAACCTCTTTTTCTTGTGCTACCCTATAAAAGTGCTTAAGGACATCCAAGCTCTTAAAAGTTCTTTACAGGAAATGATGAAATTTTATTGATAGTTCTTTTATTGTTGTCTTCATCAACTTTGTAAATATCTCTTATCAGTCTTCTCAGAACCTCCCTGTCTTGTTCTAACTCTTGAAAGTGCTGTAGGCTTTTTAATCTCTTCAAAAGTTTTTATGGGGAATGGTGGAATTTTATTGATCATTTATTCATAATACTGTTGTTCAATGTGTATATTATTCTTCCATTTTGTATTGATGACAAAACCATTTTCATAATGTTTGTTGTTTCCAAAGCTATTAACTTGTGCTGTCTAACTCCGGTATTAATATCAAGTTCTTTGATTTTTGATTTCTTGGAGATAACATACATCAATCTTAGTAATTGCTACTTTTCTTTTTTTTTCACAATTCCTCTGACATTAAAAAATGGTAAAATCTTTAGGAGGCATGATAGATTAATGGATAGTGGCTTGGATTCAGGAATCGGAGAGCTTAGTTCGAAGTCGAATCCATTACATTCACTTACATGCAAGTACCCTTGGGAAAGGTATGAATCCCCTTCTTCTACCCCCAGTTGTGGGTAAATAGCAGAACAGACCGAGTTCTATAGCTTTGGATGGCAATTGGTCTACCACAGACAGAAATGGCAACCTACTGCAGGAAAAAATCTGCCTCGTCAGCCATGTATCGAAAGATACATGATCGCCTAAGTGTGTTTTACGTATGGCACATAACTGACTGATAATCTTTATATGCAATTGAGGTTGTTTACAAAATGTTGAATAAGAATTTGCCAACTTTTAATGGTTGACAATCAAAGCAAAAAAGTTAATCACAACCTTGAATATTAGCACTATTTTTTTTTTTACTTAAATAAATTTAATTTTTTTTATCAAAATAAAGACTAATTATCAGTTTTAATGGTAACTCTAACAAAATATGCATGGCATTATTATATAAGTTGTTTTATAAAGCAATTTCTAATGGTAGCTAACCAAACCACAAATGGCATTAAGGGTTCAAATATCTGAGATAGCTGTGAACATAAATAAATTTATCTTAGATATCAATTTCGAATGGTAACTAACAAATCCATAGATGGTATTAAGAGTGCAAATATCTAAGGTGGCAAAAATGTTAATGAAATAAAAATAAATAAAGGCTAAGTAGTCTTAGATATCAATTTCTAATGGTAATTAGCAAAACCAGAGATGGCTTTAAATACTTGAGGTGGCAATGAATGCATTAATAAATTTAATTTTCTTTTTCAAAGTAAAGCATGAGTTGCCATATAGCAATTTTTAATGTAACTAACAAAAACATCGATGGCATTATCTATTGGTTCAAATATCTAAGATAGCTGTGAACATTAATAATATTTCTTTTATTTACAAAAATAAAGTATAAGTTGCCAAATATAGTAATTTCAAAAGGTAAACAATTAAAATATAGATGCCGGTTCAAATAGGGTTCAAATATACAAGGTGGCAATGAATGTACAGTGCAACCTCGGTTCTCAGACGTCTCACATGTCAAACAAATTGGTTTTCGAACAGAACATTTGAGATGAAAATGCCTCGGTTATCAAACAAAATTTTGGTTCTTGAACAGCATTGCTGAACCAAATGAACCCAAACGAAATCATTTCTTAGTCGACCGCCATTTTGTATACATTCATGTGTTGTACTGTGCTTTTCTTTTCCAATTTTATTGTATTGTGCCTTTTTTTCTCTTCATTAGTCCTCAGTCACGGCTCCAAAGAAAACTAGCAGTAAAGGAAAAAGAAAAGTTAAGAGAAAAGCAATTGTTGATGATATTGTCTCTTTCTACTCAGTTTCATATGACAAAATCAACAATCTATACTATTCTTATAAATAAAAAGACGATTATGTCTTTTCTTTCCCTTTTCCAAACAATAACATCTCTTTCCTTCCCCTTATGCCATCAACTCTCCTACTTACAGGTACAGTAAAATTAAAGTGTTCATCTATATTTTATCTGTTTAGTATTGGGTTTATTTATTAGATTTAATGATTTTCATTAGTTTTGTGCATAAACCTGTGCCCAAAGTACTGTTGTTAAAATTTAAACAAGCCATCATCTTTGGACCAGGAACAGATTAATCCATTTTACATTGATTCCTATTGGAAAAATAGTTTTGGTTTACAAACATTTTGGGTTATGAACAGGTTTCAGGAATGAATTAAATTCATGAACTGAGGTTCCACTGTATTAAAGAATTTAATTTTATTTACTAACATGAAGCATAAGTAGACATGTATTGCAATTTCTGATGGCAACTCAAAAATAATATTAATTGCATTATGTAAGGGTTTCAATATTCAAATAATAATGTATTAATATATTTTATTTTCCAACATAAAGCATAAGCTATCTTGTATAGCAATTTATAATGTTAACTCTTAAAAGTATATACATGGCATTATATAAGGATTCAAAGATCGTTGGTATGAATGAATGTATTAATAAACTTAAATTTGCTCACCAAAATAAAACATAAGTGGTCTTAGCCATTTCTAATGTTAACTAACAAAAACAAAAACGACATTATGTAAGTATTCAAATATCTATGGTAGGAATGAATGTATTAATAAATTTAATTTTATTTATCAAAATAAAGTATAAGTTTTCTTATATAGCAATTTCTGATGGTATCTCTAAGTAAAACATTGATGGCATTCTGTAAATGTTCAAATATCTAGAGTTGTGTGTATGTTAACAAATTTCTTTTTATTTATAAAAATCAAGCATAAGTTGTTTTAGATAGCAATTTCTCTCACCAAAACATTAATGGCATTCTGTAAAGTTTCAGATATCCAAAGTATTAATGAATGTGTTAATAAAAATTTTCCATTTTTTTTTTTATCGTGTGGTGATGTGAATGTGCATCAAAAGTATTTGTGTTCATATTAATCAATTTTTTTTTTTTTTTTTTTTTTTTTTTTTTAAGCTTATCACCCCAAGCTAGGCTGGAAGCCACTAGCATACAAGGGGTTACAGAAGGTTTGGAGGAAGAGCAGATAGGAGTGGTAAAGGAGAGGATGTGGAGAAATATAGTGGATCGATCAAGGCAATGGGGTTACAGAAGATTTGGAGCGAGAGCAGATAGGAATGAAAGGTGAAAGGATGTGGAGAAGGGAAGTGGATAGATCAAGGCAACTGTAGATGTCGATTGACGTTACACTTAAATAGTTGGAGATTGTATTTGTCAGGGAAACAGGAATAAGAACGGGAGTCCCACAGGTGAGATGTGCGAGACATGAAGCTATTGGAGTAGAAGAGACGTCTACATCTAACAGTTTCAACGGTGAAGGGGTGGGAACGGGATGCCAGCCTCGTAGGACGTTTAAATTCATGAGGCCTGGGAACTTAGTAATTCACCCATGAATTTGGAATATGCAGCATGATATGATGAGTTGAATTGGATCTTGTCTTCATTGTGCAATTTCCTTTGCTTGATGGTGACAAGTAAAGAGATATTACTCATGTAAGACTCGGATTCCAACTGATTCATGCTGATGTTTTCCCACTTTATCACATGATGCTGCATGTCTGAGAATCTATTTTTAACTTTCACTCAAACATGTTACTGTCTGACCTAATTGTTCTTGTAGTTAGCGATTACTATTACAGATTGGAAGAGAGATGGGGAGTTAATGTAGTATATTATTAGAGATGGAAAGAGAGAGGGTTTGCTATGTGTAGAATGTGTGTGGTTATGTGTTTTGGCTGCATATGAATATAACAATGTATACATGAAATAAGCTTTGGAGTAAGGGTCTGTAAAATAGGAAAATACTTTTGATATACCCTAATATGTATTAATATTAATAATATAGTGGAGTCGTAGTCTTTAGATTTATACATCAAATAAGCTTTGGAGTAAAGGTCTGTAAAAAATGAAAATACTATGTATGCACACAAATATATAAAAAGAGTGTGTATACTTTGTTTTGAAACTGCTAATCTGAACCTCTCCAAGAGAAATTACACGGTATTCCAAATGTGATACAGTTTTTTCTCAAAACTGATATAATCTATAGAATAAACAAAAAAGTCATCAATAATTAAGAAATGTTAATTACTCCTCTCCGCTTACTGAAAAGTATTTTTTTTCTATGGTAGGGAAGTTGATTAAGCCCGGATTAAAAATATCGTTAACACCTTTTGAAAAGGTAGATCCCGAGCCAAGATATTGCCAGTCAAATTGATCTTATTTGACATGAAGATTCTCTCCTTCATCTCCCTTGAGCTACTTTCAAGAAGAGAATTCAGAACATTAAGCACATTTAAATTGGATTGTTTTCAGATAGGAGCTTTAAGTAACTGGCACTGTTTTCAAATTTGTTGCAGTTTATTGAACCACAGGCAGTGCTCATCATGAAACTTAAAATTTGGATTGTTTTCAAAGAGTGTCTTGACTTGTTCATCCTGCCAAATAGTTTTGACAAATGTATATAGGTTCTTTTATGTGACAAAGCATATTTGGCAATATTTATCTCCATAAGCGAAGAGATGTGAGGGTAGTGTAGTGGTTAGCAGCTTGGAGCAAGAAATCAGAAAACCAAGTTCAAATACTAGTTTGTCACATTCACTTTTCACATGAATACTCTTCAGAAATTTATATATCCATCTCTATGGGCTAAATAGCAGAGCTTCCTGGGTCTCTAGCCTTGATAGGCAACCTGTCTCAAAGGGGCAACTTGGAATTCAAATCTGTATGTAGCATAATAATAACTAGAAATATATGTGAAAATTTCAAGGTTTTCCTATTTGAATTTTCTGATGAATTTTAATTTTTAAGTTAATTATTGAATAAGCTCATGGTGATTTCTAAAAACAATAAAATATCTGTAGAAATTCATCTATCACATCGTTAAATATTTGAGCTTAACAACTTTAACAAAATATTGCAATAACAATCATAAATATGAATGCTGGTCATTATTTAAAGAAGTAAAGGGGTACAAATGAAAAAAAAATTAAATTGACAACTTTTTTCATTTCACTGAAACAGACATTAGACATTAAACACATTATCTCCTCTATCTTCCCTTCTTTCTTTCTTTCATTTTCTCACTGAGACTAAGTAACATCTCTAATATGTCTTTTCTGTTTTTCTATGCCATCCAAATGGAATAAACTATTATATGAATTACTGGCAGGGCATAACGGTTGTGCTAACTAAAGAACTAAGGTAGGAACAATAATAAGGTAATGATAATAATAATAAGAAAATGCCTGATGCTACACAAACCATTACTCATGTCTTTGGGTCTTAACATGTTTTGTCTTGGTGAATTAAGATGAGCTACAGTAAAAGGCTCATGGACTTTACAATTCATTGCAGTACTGAGTTGTAGACTCTATGATTTCAACTGAAGACATCAGCTAACAGACTGATCTTCCTTTTCAACAATCTTACATTTGTTCATTGAACATTACCTGTGCCATTTCTTTTTCCTTTTTTTTTTTCTTTACATTGCCAGGTTGCTAGCCTAATGCCCAATAGTCCCCCTTTCTCAACCGGACTTGGAACCAGTTACACCAGATGCTAAGCTGTAGGGTTAGAAGAAAGAATTGTTTTTATCCATGTCTTCTCCATGTCAACAGTATGTAATAAATTTGGGTATGTAATCCTGACAGTGTTATAAGTTATTGACATTTGGAAAAACATTCATGAAAGTATGTTTCCAAAATAATATCCAGTGATGCATGGAGAACGCATGGATAAAAACAATTCTTTCATTTATTTTCTACCCATTCTGAAGGATTTCCATTCCAAAACTCGGACTCTTAAAGCAGAGAATATAAAATGTTAAACAATTTTTTTTAAAAGTCACTAATTTTCTTTCTCTTAATCTTGAGCAATGCCAGCTTGGGAAAAATAATTTAATTATTTTAAACACATACAAATGCATACACACACAATACATTTTTCGTTATCCATCTGATGAAGCCATATAGGCAAAATGTATTATCAGATATTATTTTTGAAACATACTTTCATGAACGTTTTTCTAAATGTTAATAATATATATATATATATATATATATATATATATATATATATATATATTGTCATCCACAGACAGACTGTTTCGCTGTATCACAGCTCATCAGTGTGGCTAGACGTCTGTTTGCCTCTAGCTAGGATCGAAACCCAACTGAATTAGTGTCAATCGAGGATTCTACCACTAAGCCGTTGACGCAAGGCAGGGATGAAGGAGAATTTAAGCGTATTTATTTTTGGATAAACACACAGTGACAGAGAGAACTCGATTCGATTTACTGAAGAGTCTTGCATTATGAGCCGTAATAGTCACTGTTTACAAACCCACACGTCCTCCCCAGAGAGCTCAACCGAAATAAATTTTTCAGGGGCCTATATATTGTCATCCACAGACACTGTTTTGCTGTATCACAGCTCATCAGTGTGGCTAGACGTCCGTTTGCCTCTAGCTAGGATCGAAACCCAACTGAATTAGTGTCAATCGTGGATTCTACCACTAAGCCATTGACGCAAGGCAGGGATGAAGGAGAATTTAAGCGTATTTATTTTTGGATAAACACACAGTGACAGAGAGAACTCGATTTGTTATTTTGAATATGCTTTTTTTCTAACAACCAAGATTAATCTTGCTTTTGTGTAATCTAATTTATAAATCTCAGAGTTTGCATGTCTATTCAAAATCCTGAAAATTAATCAAATATATATAACATTGGTTATTTTTCTCTGTATGTGTGTAAATATTACATGAAACTGTGTTATCAAATGTTGTTTTTTATCATGGTTCACCTACACAAACAGAACATTTTCCCTTAATTATAAAAATAAAAAATTGAAATTTGTAATCTGAAATGCTTAATTGATAGATATGAAAAAAGAACTGATTATGAATTTCAAATTTCTTCTTCTTTTACATTTTAAGAAATCACGCAGTATGGGAATATTTTGTTTTGGTTTCAAATGTTTTGTGATGTCAACGAACACTCGTTGCCACTTTCATAATGTCAATGAATACTCCTTGTCACTTTCATAATGCTCATTGTAGTAGAGACTTTGTAATTGCAGATACAACTATAATATGCCGTTGAACAATACTGGTGTCAAACACCTTCGAATAACTCATACGAATAGTACTTGCTCAATAATACACGCTCAAAAAGTATCCACCGAATAGTAATCCATATAGTGATATGAGTAGTAATAGAGGATAGACTAGAAATAGCAATCATTTAGATGTCATGTGACTTCCTACTTATGCATTTCCTCTATGGTAACATGGTTTGCTTAATTCAATAATGGGATCACCTGTGTTTGGTTACTGGCGATCTATGTTAAAACTTAAGTGTTGGCAGTGACACTTTATTCCTATATAACAAAATGATTCAGTTTTTATACAGAAGGATGCTACTAAGATTGCTGAGAATACCATGAACTGAACATTTGGGGAAAATGGTAACAAAAATCACTTATACTTAACATCAGAAAAAAGAAGTTGAAATTTCTAGGGCATATTGAGGAAAGAGGGCTTGGAAAATTTGACACCCGTAGGACATGGTAAGATAAGAGGGACAGGGAAAAGCAGAGCATAACCTACCTAATGAACTTCTACAAAGTTGGCAGAACAAGGATTGAGAGATATAGCAAAAGAACAAATTTTGCTAAGAGAGACAAAGAACAGGAAGCTGTTGAGAGCCATGATCACTACATTCTGAAGGGACACAGCACATAGAATAAGAAAATGGGATCAATTTCCATTGCATTTACATAGCAAACTGAGACCCCCTAATATTAACTTTTATAAAATTTAATTAAAAAAAAGTGATATTCATGATCTGAAGTGCTTTATCTATAGTAATATGAATAAAAAATTTTGAAAAAAAAATGTTTCTTTCTGCTTACTGTACAACTCCATCAGTATAACATATTGATCATTTGCCCTATGAATCCAATCACACTGGGATGATTTCTTTCCAGTATGACACACTTTTCAACTTCACTCTGTGATTTATCTGTGTAAATATCTAGTCATGTCAGATAAATCTGAATCTGTTTTTCAACTCAATAAAACTATGCTATTGGCCTTTTTTGAATTTTTTTTTTTTGTTATAGTGATGTTTGTCCTGTATAAGGCCCAAGAGCCATTCGAAATAGAGGATTAGAGAGTAAGAGGCACAGTTTATATGGATATGTAAGGAAGATAGCAGTTGACTCTGTACTTGAACAGACCAAGATTGTAGCGATTGAGGAAGCATTGTCTTGGGAGTCAGTTACACAAAGCAGTGATTTGTGGGAAGAATCTTCTCAAATGGAACTTAATCTCACTAATTGAACATGAAAGGAATCAGAGTGATTTTCTATAATGTGTGTGGTGTGCCACGTTTTAACCATGAACTGGAGAAACTAAGGAATATAATTTACCTAAACAATTTCCATGGAAATAGCAACAGAGCAGCAAGAGGCTTGTAATATTTCATTGGTGGGAAAGAGCTTGTTTCGTTCTAATTTATCATTGCTCCATTATTATTCTTAGTTTTAGAACTAAGTTGGTTATTATGGGCCTGTAACACCATGCGAATGTATGGTCCCTACTCTTGTTACAAAACAATATGCAAATGTATGATCCCTTCTCTCATTACAAAGCACCATGCAAATATACACCCTGCTTCCTATTACAAAATCACCATGCAAATGTATGGTCAGCCAATTGTTATAAAACCACATGCAAATGTATGAACCTTTCTCCTGTTACATAACATGTAAACTATTGGCTGATATAGCTAGAACATTTTTCTGTGTGCAAGACAACAAATGAAATTTTGTATGCTGATTTTCTAGGTAAGCATCTCTTCACCACTTAGAATATTGGTGTAACGGAATCTTCCTCAAACACTTTTTCCTCATTTGGATTTCTTTTATACTCAGCTGAGCTTTATAAATATCCATATTAAGGCTTTGGTGAAAAGTTTGTTTTTTCATTTCTTTTTGTTCTATCCTAACCTATCCCTCTATAATGGCTGGAGATGTGCCAGTTGAGGTGTTATGAATATAGTTTGAATAAAGTTAAGCTTGCAATAATGGACTTGGCCATTTATTTTTTAAATTGGCTTTTTCTGTTGACTGATTGCTTCATCAAAGCATGTCTGAATTGGAAATGAGATTTTGGCCTTTGAGCCAATTGGAAAGATGAATAAATTCAGCCTTGTGGTTTGGCATGGAAGAAAAAAAATCTTAATTTTATAGGTGCCTATTGTATTTTGCAGAACACATATATGTATATATTTTTTATTCATCGAGTTAGCTCGGATATTCTTGAGTCTATCACCCCAACCATCATGGTCCTGCATTAAAGTCAGAGGGTCATTAGGGAGACAGTCTGTGTCATAACACAGACGTATACAACAGTATGTTTACAAATTTTATAAGTATATTATAATAATAAATAAATAAAATAAGCAAATTAAGTCATGGCTATAGATAACCTAAAGTATTAGCTCTAAATAAAAGAACTAGGAAAAGCCAGATTCTTCCTTCCATTTTACTCTTATTCCTCCAGCGACCTATATCTAGAACCTGCAAAAGGTGAAGCAATACTTGGTCTGAAGATTACTCGAAGTCTGAAACTGACAGTCACAATGCAGTGTTGATCACTATGTCCACATTTTATATCTATATAAATATATTGTTTAAAATTAATATCAATATATCTTATATAAATATATTATTTAAAATTTATTATATTTGTAGGGGAAGAGTGCTCAGAATTGGAGATAGAGCACTTCTAGATATAGACTGTGTGAAGATGGGAATCAACACTGCATGGTGACTGTCAGTTTTATGCTTTAATGTAATCTTCAAACTGAGATCTGAAGATTGCATTAGGACTTTAAATTGGCAATCACTATGCAGTGTTGATTTCTCTGTCCACACTGAACAGAGAGGACATAATCTGGCACAATTAACAGTTTGAACAAGACCAATGCACTCAAACTCGTGGTCATGATGACTTGTGACTTTATGCTAGCACAATCATCAATGACCTTCAAACAGTTCCATCTAACCAATTTCAGTCAAAAGGCTTGGGTGAAACTGTGGTATAGTTTTCAGGTACTTTCAAATGATGTTGTATGCTGATTGCCTCCATTGAAGACACCTCCCTGGCAAATCAACCATGGTGATATTTGAACTCTGGTCTCATGGCCAGGAATGTTCTAATCACTGTATAACATAGCTGTAAAACACACACACACACACACACACACCCACCCACCAGTGTCAAATATACATAAAAAGAAAAAATATAAGCAGTAAATTGCTAATACCCCCTGAAGAGTGGACGGACAGGTCTCTCTATGAACATTGGAGTTGGGATGCTGAAGGTAACATCAATCAGCTCAGTGACATACTTTTACTCACATTAATCATATATATATATATATATATATATATATATATATATATATATATATATATGACAATTGGAAACATTCATAAAAGTAGATTTGTTTAGAAATATATCCGATAATGCATTTCACCATTTAAGATGGCGAAATGCATTATCGGATATATTTCTATACATACATATATATATATATATATATATATATATATATATATATTTCATTAAAAATGACAGACAAGGTACTACAATTAAGCTTATTATTTAATTTTTCTTATCTTCAAACAATTGTTTTCTTTTCTGGACACAGAGTGTCCAAACTATCCAAATGTTCTATAATTCCAGGCACTTTTGGCTATACTTTTAGCCATTTTTAAGGATGATTTTACTTTTTCAATTTAATTGGGTGTATGGGTTGTGTGTATGTTTCTAGTGTTAAAGAGATGTGTTATTTTCTGAACACGCCACATTGTGGTCGTGTTCATACTTAATATTATTAAGTGTTGGCTTTTTCTTTTTTATTATTAAGGATCCCATTATTTTTAATCTTTTTTTACATGTGGATGAGGTTATTATGCTTGCATTTTCTACTAGTATGTTTTGAATGGAGTCTGATAATTTTGTGTGTTTAAATGGGTTGTAATAGAGATGTGGTCAGATAGGTGTAACGTAAGGCGTCTGGATAGGCATGTAGTCATAGGTGTTTGCCTTTTGGTCTTTTTTATTTCTTTTTCTTGTTTGGAATTTTTTTTTCTAGTCAAAAGTATTAGTTGTTTTGACAAATTGTCTGTTGGTCACACCAACATTGTTGGGTTCTTTTTTTTTTTTTTCCACCATTATGCTTTATTAATGTACCTTCATAACAAAGACTACTTTGACCAATTTATCCATAATTTTAATATGGATGTTAGCAAATTAAAAAAAATGACATGGTTTCTATATCATGAATACAAATCCTGTTTCTAAATTGATAAAAAAATCAAAATTGTCGATTCTGACAAGAGTTGCAGCCTAAGAAAGGTCTAAAGAATGCTAATCTACAAAAATTATTTTGCCAAAAATTTTTCTCCTCATGAATGGACATATCTATTTAAGTAGTGCCGGCAAAAATTAACAATTCTTTTCTTCCAGTTTGTCAACGTGATTCTAAAAGAGTGTATATCAACATCTGCCCTTTTTGCATGTTTCTTGATTTTTTAAATGAGTAAGCTGATAAAGATGGTAAATGTCTAAAATAAACAAAATCATTCTTAAGAAACCAAACAGAAGGACACATGGCACAGTGGATAAAGGTGTTGGTTACATCCAGTGACAGACCCAAAAAGAGTGTGAGTTCAATACCTGGTTAAGGCAGTGAAGAACTTTCAGAGGGAAAATTAGCAGGAGATAACTGATAACTGACATCCATCAAACATGGCACGTGGAACTAGCACGGTCTACCCCAGTGATCGAAATAAAGGGTTCAGTTCGAAATTCCAACCACCTGAAGAAGGCCGGAGCATACAACGGCCGAAATGTTGTGACAAATATGGCGACAAAGATGAGGACAATAGTCCGACTAATGTAAATACTGAGTAAGCTGATCTCTATAAGAATGACACACAGTATTTTGATACAAAGTTGTTTTTGTCAAGTTAGACCCTAATTTTAAAAAGGAAATTGTATTATGCTGAAGGGGCTTATCTTGAGTTCAGTCCTTTTCAAGTTTCTTTTTCAATATACTTACTTCCTTTTAGAATCACACCAATGAATTATTGAGTATTGACCCCAATCCAAAAGACAGAACTATAGATTTAATTCTAGTGCGCTACCAATTTGGAGCAAATTCTAAACTAAGACCTCTGATTATTCAAGCCCAGAGTTCTAAACATGAGACTATCTCCTCAAGCAGTGTAGACTTTACACAAAGGATGACTGATGTGTGTAAGCAGAATTCATCTTCATATTGTGACTTTCATTGCAGAAGAACTTGATATACTCAAGTTTTATTATTCATTGGCATTTGGTATTGAGCTGTGAAAATTTCCACACTCCTCATTGGTTAATCAATGAATGCTTTAGGAAGAAGAAGCAATATCTGATATCACTGCAGATTCCTTAATTGTCTAGGCATACAGCAGTAATACTTCTTCTGTTTGGTTTCTTAAGAATGATTTTGTTTATTTTAGACATTTACCATCTTTATCAGTTTATTGAGAAAATCTTGTCAGGGTCACAAACCATGACTGGTTTAGAGAGAACTTTTTTTTTCTGGATTTTTTTAATTATTACTAGTTTCATAGTTGTCCATCTTACTTTTGTTTCAGTCTGTTGTTCCTTCTCTATTTCTGTCTGTTGTTCCATCTTCATTTCTATTTGTTGTTCCTTTTCTTTTTCTCTCCGTTGTTCCATTTCTCTTTCTGCCCATTGTTCCTTCTCTCTTTCTTGTCATTATTCTTTCTCTCTGTTGTTCCTTCTGTCTTTCTCTCTGTTGTTCCTTCTCTCTTTCTCCCCATTCTTCCTTCTCTCTTTCTCTCCATTCTTCCTTCTCTCTTTCTCTCCATTCTTCCTTCTCTCTTTCTCTCCATTCTTCCTTCTCTCTTTCTCTCCATTCTTCCTTCTCTCTTTCTCTCTTCTCTCTTTCTCTCTTCTCTCTTTCTCCCCATTCTTCCATTTCTTCTTTTGTCTGTTGTTTATTCCCTCTTGCTACCCTGTTTATTCCCTCTTTCTGTCCATTAGTTATTCATTCTATTTCTCTTTTTATTAGCTGTTCCCTCTCTCTGTCTCTATTGTTCCCTCTTTCCCCCCTCTCTCTGTCTATTGCTCCATTTCTCTCTCTTGTTCACTTATTCTCTCTATTGTTTCTTCTCTCTCTAACTCTTCTTTCTTTTATTTCTGTCATTCTTTTTTCTGTCTGTTATTCTCTTTCTCTTGTTCTGTCTGTCTTTCTCAATGTCTGCCTTTCTATCTAGAGTGATGCCTGTCTTTGTTTCTGTCTTCTGTCTGTCCTTCTGTCATTTTCACTGTCATCTACATCTGTTATTTTGTCATTTGGAAGGCAACCCATGGCTTATATAAAGCATAGAGTCCTTGACATTTTAATATTCAAATCATGATTGATGGAATCTACAATACAATACTATTGTAGCAGTAAGCTTATTGTTTTATACCAAGACCAGAAGCAATATTAAAACTTGCTATGAATTTCTGTTATCAGCATCCTTATATCCTTATTACTTGCAGCTGTTTGTTGAAGATATTTTCTCAAGTTAAATCTTTTATGTGCCATGTGCTTTCAGGATGTAGACAATCATGGCTTTCCACAGTTTCCTATCTTTTGTTGGTCTAAGTAACTCATGACAGTTTAGTATAATATTATACCTTTGTGGATCTTGTACTGTCATCTCTTGACTCAAATTAAATAGGTTACTTGCTGTTTCTCTTATCATTGACCATCCTGGGTGTAACGATAAACTACATCCGGCAACAAGACCTCTGATTGGGAGGTATTGAGGAGCGTGGAACCACTTGATTGCTGTTGTTCCCAAGTCCACCCTGACACAGGGTGGTAGCACCTATTAGGTTCCCAGCCACGGGCAAATAGTTAACCCCCTAAACTGGGTTCAAAACATGAATGTATAAAAATATTTTATAGTAAAAATACCAGCAATACATTTTTGTTAAAGAAATTACTAATGCTCCTAAGAAAATTAAATTTTGGCATCAAATGACCCATGAGGAGTTGATATGCCGCTAAACAAACAATTCATTCATTCCCTTAGCATTGATATGACTTGTGAGTGTTAAGTTCTCTAGGCCTTCTTTCCTCATTATGTGTTGCCAAAAGTTTAACTGTTTCTTTCTGAGAGCGGTATCTTGTTTGAAGTTCATGTTCTCCTTAAGACTTCTTAATTTTTCACACACTCTATTCATAGTATTCTCAATATTTGTTGGGTGAACCACATCTCTGTCACTTAAAATGTTTTCTTCATCTGTGAGATATTCACTGCCATATGTTACACCAATGTAACTTGAATGGCCCAAGAAATACCAGCTAGAACTCAGCATTGTATTTCTGATGTTCCTACAAAGTCATGGTGTGACTTGATTTTTGATTACATGTATTTATTAGAATAATTGTTTATGATACGAACATTTCTTAAGGTTATGGATGGATATTTTAAGTTGTTATTTAGATAAATGTATACTGGACTTTAAAAACACTTACTTGATTTCTTTTTGGATTTCTTCAATGAATAAAATATTTTTGTTTTTAATTTTTAGATGAGGCAATTTTCATTATTAATTTAGGACCAATATTACTCCATTTTTATTATTGTTGTTTTTTAGATTAAGCTTTTTCAATATTAATGGCTGGCCGTTCATATCCGAGTATGCCTGTCTGCTAGGATGGCTAGTTAATCCCTGTTGCAGACGTTTGCTCAGGCATGTTTGCGTTTTTTCAATACCCATAGACCCCATTTGTTTATACTGCAACTATGCTCAGTTAACCTTAGTTACAGTTTCTAGGGGGGAGAGAGAGACAGAGAAAAAAAAATCATCTGGCTTGATCAACAGTCGAACAAGGCCAGTATGCTCAAACTATACATGGTAAGGACTTCAGGCACTTTCCAACTGTACTGCATGCTGGGATTACCTCCTCAGGTCGATGACATCAAAAAGTTAACTTCTTGAAAAATCATCCATGATGAGATTTGAACCCAGGTCTCATGGTTGGAAAATAAACATTCTAACCACTTGATCAAGTGTTCATTCAATATTATTATTTATATTTTACTAGTTTTACACTGTCTAATTATTATGTTTTAGATGAAGCATTTTCTGTATTATTTTATAAGTAGTTTATTTGCCATCTTATAATTGTTTTTTAGATGTAACCTTTTCAATATTATTATTTTACTAGCTTAACAGCCACACTCCTTGCTGACTTTTATCCTAGCTCCTGCATAGGGCTAATTGGGTTTCCAGCCTAAAACTAAAAGGACCTTTGGTCCAGATTAGAAAACAGCAATGATAATTTTGAAGAAATAATTTCGAATTCCTCAATTCTCTCCATGAACTTTTAAAACCTCATTTTAACTCTAATTTGGGCTATAAGTCCAATTCCAGCCAAAAGATTGATTTTGGGCTGAAATTCCAATTCAGGTTGAAAATTGAGTTCTTCAGATCACAAACTCTGTGGAACTTCAATTGAGTTGAGTTCTTCAAATCACAAACTCTGTGGAACATTTTTTTTTTAAGCGTATCACCCCAAGCAAGGCTGGTGGCCACTATCACGCATGGGGTCACAGAAGGGTTGGAGGAAGAGCAGATAGGAGTGGTAAAGGAAGGGATGTGGAGAGAGAGAAGGACGGAGGGTTGATCAAGGCAAGGGGGTTACAGAAGATTTAGAGCGAGAGCAGATAGGAAAGAAAGATGAAAGGAAGTGGAGAAGGGAAGTGGATAGATCAAGGCAACTGGAGATGACGATTGACGCTACACTTAAACCGTTGGAGATTGTATTTGTCAGGGAAACAGTAATAGGAAAGGGAGTTCCATAGGCGAGATGTGCGAGACATGAAGCTATTGGAGTAGAAGAGATGTCTACATCTAACAGTTTCAACGGTGAAGGGGTGGGAACGGGATGCCAGCCTCGTAGGACGCTTAAATTCACGAGGCTTAGGGACAAGCGAAAGCAACTCCTCGGAGCAATTACCGTGGGAGTACTTGTAGAAAAGGCAGAGCAATGAAACATCGCGTCTGTGATGACAGATGACAGATCAGGGCCAATCACGTTGCATATCCGTCTCTGGATCTTATCAAGAACCCTGAGGCAACACGCAGGGGCCCCAGACCATAAATGGCAGCAATACTCCATGCAAGAGCGAATGGTAGATTTATAGACTTGGAGGATCGATTCCGGGGAGAAGAATTTCCTAGCTCGGCACAGGGAACCAACTCTTCTTGCGGTGGATGATGCAACTGATTCGATGTATTTGTTCCATCTCAGTTCAGCGGACAGCGTGAGACCGAGCAGCCGCAGAGAGGAGCTCTCGAGAAGTTGATCCTCAGACATTCTAATGGGATGCAGGGACAGGTCCTTGTGGTGGTTAATGGAGAGCAGTTTTGTTTTAGAGGCATTAAAGTTGACCATCCATTTCTCTCCCCAGCCCACAACCGATTGGAGGTCCTTTTCAATTTGAGCTGCCAGGTTAATTTTGTCCGCCTCACTAGATTTGTGTTTGAGGCAGGAGTAAATTGTAGTGTTGTCAGCGTAGATACCAACTTGGGAGTCTATGGCATCAGGAAGGTCATTTATAAATATGAGGAACAGAGTAGGGCCAAGGATGGAGCCTTGAGGAACACCAGCGTTAGTGTGATAGGAGTTGGAGATGAATCCACTGAGAACAACCTTCAAAAACCCGGTTTGACAGAAACGATTGAATTAGGTCAAACAATCGACCTGTGATACCATAACCCCGGAGCTTGCGAAGGAGGCCGGTATGCCAAACCCTATCGAATGCTTTGGAGATGTCAAGGGCCACGGCACGGGCTTCGCCGTTATTATGGATAGCTTGGTAGACAAATTCAGTGATGGCCGTAAGCACATCGGCAGTAGATCCGGCAAAGCGGAAACCATACTGCTTGTCTGAGAGCAGATTGTGGGATATCAGGTGAGTAATCACTTCGGCGTTGATCAATTGAGTTGAGTTCTTCAAATCACAACCTCTGAAAGATGGAGAGACTTGAAGCAACAGAAATGTGGTTCTGCAGAAGGATGCTGAGGATATCATGGACTGAATATGTGAGCAATGACAAAGCTTTAGAGTAAATGGAAAAAAAGGAAACTTATATTTGATATCAGGAAGAAACAGTTGAAATTTCTTGGGCATATAATTAGAAAAGAAGACTTGGAAAATCTGATACTCACAGAACAGATGGAAGGCAAGAGAGAGACAGCGGAAACATACTTAGTGAGCTTGAGTAAATGGATGGTGGAACAAGGTTTAGGAGAGATAACAAAAAAAAATAGGATAGGGAAATAGTGGAGAACCATGATCATCTATGTTCTTAGGAGACATGGCACATGAAGAAAAAGATGACATTCATGAAATATGGGTTCTCAAACTGTATGATTTGAGTTCAAGTTTCATTGAGAGCTGACTGTGCCATTTCATCCCAATCAGGGCAAGGAGTTACTGAGCATGAGAGAATATGAGAAAAAGAAAACATTATTATTAAACATTCTTTCTGATTTTGCAGTGTTACCACAAACAAAGAATTTATAGATACAGAATGTTATGATAAAATGTAACAAAATTACTTAGAATATTAAAATATTAATGATTAAAAAAATAATTTGATTCAAGAAAGTAAATTAAGAGTTAGTAAAATATTCAAAGTAACTTTATTTCATTTTTACTTACTACTGGTAGATTCTTTGTTCCCAAGAGCAAAGAGTGCAAAATCAGAAATAGAAACATTATGATTGGGACACCCACATTTTATTTTAATCTTAAATTTTTTCATGCTTTATGGCCAGCAGATAAAATCCTTGAAGTAAGGTCTTCTTAGTGGCCACCCACTTGACCAAAAGTGAACAATTGAATAAATAAATAAATTGTTGTAACCTAGGGAAGGTTACTGAATAGAATAATTAAACGAAGGTTGGTAATGAATGATAATACTTAGGACAAGAACAACAAATATAAGATTCACCAGCGGTATGTAGAAGAAGTAGTCATAGAAGTGAGAAGTGAATTCCACAATGAATCTCCAACTGCAGACCAACATACAGTATTTACTACTGTATTTATGTGAATGGGGACATACCCATTATCATTTGTAGGTATGTTACAACAGAAATAAAGAAAACTGTTAGGGTCAAGTGATATCAGAGGCAGACATTGAAAATTTCCAGCCATATATTAACAATCATAGTTGGAATTGAGGTAGTTAGTTCTTGTCTGACTTTGGTGGGGACAGATAGTCTCTCAAGTTGTTTGGACATCACCCATTTGTGTTGCTAGTCACATGTCATGATGAGATGGGCAGAAGGTTGGTAGGAGGAAGAGCCAAAAGGAAGAGCTGATCTATTAGTCTGACATGACAGATGTTTTCTCAAGTGTCACCTACTTACGACCTACCCAGACTGAGCAAGCAAAGCCTGAAATAAAATGTCTAAATATATTGAAAACCAAGTTCACATTACTATTTCTCACTATGGTGTTTTCATCTTTTGTTTCCTTGTGAGCTTGCAATGGACCCTTTCCCAGTTTTTAGTGCAAACCAATGAGAATGGAGATGCAACATTATTAGTATTCATTGTCCAGTCAATGGAAAATTGGATGAACACTCTATTGTATGTTTTACAATAGTTTTCAAAAAGATCTAAACTCAAATTCTGATAGTGTTGAGTATGACAAAAAACTACATCTGGCAACAAGACCTCTGATCAAGAGATTAGAGATATTGCAGAGTGTGGAACCACCTTTTAATTACTCTTGTTCCCAGGTCCACACTGACCTGGGGTGTAACACCTGTTAGGGTCCCAGCTATGGGGAAATATTGAACCTCCAAACAAAAATCAAAACACTAGGAAAATATAAAAATACATTTTTATAGTAAAATTACAAGCAATGCATTTTTTTTTAATTGGTATCTCCCCATGCAAGGTATTAAAGCCACTAAGACACAAGTGGTTACAGGGTGTGGAAGAATTAAGAACAGAAACATTAATAATGAACAAAAAGAGGAAAGAGTAATCAGTAGGACAGTAGATAATGATTGACATTGCATTTAAATTTTGGCAGAATAAAAGTTGGCCAGAAATCATGGCGCCAGAAGGGAGTTCTATAAGTGAGAAGTGTGAGAAAAAATATTGTTAAAATAGAATTTATGGTTACGTATAGCCAGCTCAAATGTAAATTGATTATAAAAACATTACATTTTTGTAGCATAATTACCAACAAAACATTTTCATAAAAAAAAATTATCAGCAACACATTTTTGTAGCATAATTATCAGCAATAAATTTTTATAAAAAAAGAAATTATCAGCAATACATTTTTGTAGCATAATTACCAGCAATACATTTTCATAAAAAAGAAATTATCAGAAATACATTTTTGTAGCATAATTATCAGCAATACATTTTTATAAAAAAAGAAATTATCACAATACATTTTTGTAGTATAATTACCAGCAATACATTTTTATAAAAAAGAAATTATCACAATACATTTTTGTAGCAAATGACAATCAATACACCACTAAAAAATATAAAAGTATATTTTATCATCTACAAACTATATATTTAAAAAACATGTTTCCCTTGAAAGTATAAAATTATGTACAAAATATTTGTAGCTGAAGCTATAAAATTGCATACAAAATATTTAGATTTCAGCATAGAGGTTAATATGCCTCTAAACAAAATCAACCAATCAACAAATTCTGAATCTTGGGAGCTTGGATTTCATGATCATTATTTTTACATTTTCAGTCAGGGAAGCTTTGATGATTAAATGAAACATGAATCTGTAGTCACTTTGCCATCCCTTACTCTAAGACTGGCAGTAAAAAAAAAATCTCTTGATTCAGTAACTGTAAAAAGAACACATATGTAATCTGAGATCAGAGGAGTAATTTCAGATCAACTTCATGTCTGATAAATGAATATCCATGAAACCCTTGGTTGGTTGGCTTCTTTCCCAAACTTTGTCATAACAGCCACTGTTTATGTCCTGTGTGAACTAGGTTGAATCCCCAGGAAAGAAAATAAGTTTCTACATAAGACTTAACCTTGAAACCTGTTCATCTATTAATAAGTGTTTACTTTTATTTGTAGTTAGATAAAAGAAGTTTGTCCATCTATTAGTTTTTCATTTGGTTTTAGACAGAGGATTGTCTTCCTTTGATGGGAAACAAAGGATTTCTACTGTCTCTTTTTGTTTTTACTGAATTCTATCTACTGCTGGACAATCTCAACACAGATGAAGAAGAGATTTGAAACAAAAAAAAAGAAGGATGCCAAGAATATCATGGACTGAACATGTGAGCAACGTCAAAATTTTAGTTTAAATAAAAAGGACGCTTAAGCTATTTTTTTTTTTTTTTTTATCATTTCACTCCAAGCAAAGGTAGGAATGCCACCAGTATGCAGGAGGTTACAGAGAGTGAAAGTAAGAGAAAAAAAAAATGGGTATATCAGGGATTGAGGAAAGAATAAAAGATGAACAAGATTCAAAAAGACAGAGGATGGTGATTGACATTGCATTTAAATTTTTGAAGATTGTAGTTTTCGGGAAAGCAAGTAAACAGAAGCAAGTTCCACAGGCGGAAATTGAAAAGAAATTGTTGTGGAAGTGGTGGTTACATATAACTATTTCAACAATAAAAGGATGGGATCTAGATTCCAATCTAGTAGTATGCTCAAATTCATGTATTCGTGGCTCCAGGGGTAAAAAAACTTATCAGAGCAGTTACAATGAAAATACTTGTAGAAAAGACAGTGGGAAGCCTCATCAGATGAGTGAGAAAGTGACTGAAGTCGAGATGACAAGTCAGGATTGATTACATTTCTTCTTTTCTTTTTATGTGCTGTGTCCCTTTCTGGATGTAGGTGATCATGGCTCTCCACTTCCTTCTATCACTTTTATCTCTCAATAAGTTTTGTCCCTTTGCTACATCCCCTAGGCCATGTTCTGTCATCCACCTGTTTAAGCCCGCTAGGTATGTCATGCTTTGCTTTCCCTTGTCTCTCTTTCCCTCTATTTGACCTGTGAGTATCAGATTCTCCTAGCCCTCCCTTCTCATTATGTGTCTCAGAAATTTCAGCTGCCTCTTCCTGATATTAAGTATATCTCTAAAACTTCATCGTTGCTCACATGCTTGGTCCATGACATCCTTAGCATCCTTCTGTAGAACCATACCTCCATCACCAAGTCTCTTCTTCATCTTTGGGGAGGCCGTCCAACATTCACTGCTGTAAAGGAGGACAGATGTAGCAATTCAGTACTGTTTTCTTTGTTACCAAAGAAATCCTTCTGTCTTGTAATACTCTGCCTAGCTTTTGGAATGCGTCTTTGGCCATCCCAATACATCTTTGTATCGCAGCATCGCACTTGCTGTCCTCTGTCAAAACACTTCCCAGATATTTAAATTTCCGTACCCGTTTCATTTTAGTATCCCCAAGCTGTAAATTGCATTTCGGGTCATCCTTTTACTGATCAACATGCATTCTGTCTTCTTGTAGTTTATGCTTAGTCCTTTCTTCTTGCGCTCCTTAGCTACCTTCTGTTGGAGGTTTTTTAATTTCTTTTTCGTGTCTGCTATCAGTACTGTGTCATCTACATATCTTATGTTGTTAAGATTGTGGCCGCCCATGATGAATCCCAGTAGGATTTCCAATTCTCTCAGAATATAGGTTGAATAAGTCTGGTAAGACGACACATCTTTGCCTTACGCGCTTTTCTATTTTTGTATATCTGCTGAACTCATTCTTTATGCGCATGCATGCAATTTGCAGCCAGTATAGGTTCTTGATTATTCTAATATCTTTCCCAAATATATCAAGGTTGCTGAGCAGTAACTACAGATCTTTATGGTGTACTTTATTGAATGCCTTTGTGTAGTCTATAAAACACAGGTACATGTTGTTCTGCATCTGTGTTGCTCTTTCTGATAACATTCCGAGCGTGAATATTGTTTTCTTTGTTCTGGTGTTTTTAATGAATCTGCATTGTTCTTGTCCTCTGGCCTGATTCTGCTGCACATTCTATTCATCAGAATACAGATGATGAGTTTTGTTGCATGTCTCATTAGCCTGACATTTTAACATAGTCAATATAAAGCCTTCATTTTCCTTCAGATCCTCTATAGTAATGCACCAATACCAATATTTTGTGATTACCGTTTTATTTTTTTTTATTAACGATCTTAACTATGTACAAGGCTCATTAGCCATTTGAGTTAGAGAGTTACAGAGTAAGAAGGGACAGTTTATAGGATATGTGGAGAAGGTAATGGTTAATCCTAGACTTGAACTGGTTAAGATTGTAGTGATCAGAAAAACATCTTCTTGAGAGTTGTTTCCACAAATTCAGTGATTTGTGGGGAGAAGCTTCTCAAGTAGAATTTGCATCTGTCTATATTTCTGAGATGAGGTACTATGTACACTATTTACATAATTCGCACCATTGTCCTCATCTTCGTCGCCATATTTATTACAACACTTCGTTGTATGCTCTGGCCTTCTTCAGGTGGTTGGAATGTTGAACTGAACCCTTTATTTCGCTCACTGGGGTAGACCGTTCTAGTTCCACGTGCCATATTTAATGGATGTCAGTTAACAGTTATCTCCTGTTAATTCTCCTCTCCAACTTCTCCACTGCCTTAACCAGGTATTGAACTCACACTCTTTGGGTCTTGTCACTGGATCTAACTAATGCCTTTATCCACTGTGTCATGTGTCCTCAAGGACAGTTCAATACCTGGTTAAGACAGTGGAGAACTTGGAAAGGAGATAACTGATAACTGACATCCATTAGACATGGCATGTGGAACTAGAACACTCTACCCCAGTGAGTGAAATAAAGTGTTCAGTTTGACATTCCAACCACCTGAAGAAGGCCGGAGCGTATAACGGCTGAAACATTGTAATAAATATGGCAACAAAGATGAGGACAATAGTCTGTATAATGTAAATAGTGTAGAATTTACATTTTACCAATGAATTATGAAGGGAATATGGCTGGTTCGCTACAATGTTTGTGGTATGGTGGGTCATAGCTGTGAAAGTTGGAGCTGGTGTGACTAAAGAATGTAGTCTGTCTGAGCACTTTCCATGGAAATAGTGATACAGCAGCAAGAAACACCCACAAGGAAAAGAGACACTTTTTGGACTTTATCAAGAGCAGAAAGTGAAGACTGGGCAGCTCCTGCCCATATATGGCAGCAGTAATCCATTTTCAACCTGATCTATCTTGGAAAGATTGAGGATAGCAGGAGGAGTCAGGTAATTACTAGAGTGCTACAGGTTGGGCTGTGAAGCGAATCTTGCAAGATACCAGCATTGATTGCTTAGGCCTTGGAAGACTGGCTGTTAACAACTATCTTCAGGGACCTACCCATTTTATAATTGAGAAAACTCTTCCAGTGATTCCATAACTAGATAACTTGTGCAGTAACCCTTTATGTCACAACTTGTCAAAGACCTTTGAAATATCTAACATGATCCTCCTTGAGATATATTTGTTGTCTAGTGCCTCACTGATTCTGTGAGTTACGGCAGTTAGGATATCTATCAGCAGTGGACTGAGCCAATTGAAACCCATACAGTTTGTCACTCAGGGGATTGTCTATGTTGAGGTGATCAATAATTTTCTTGTTGATTATAGCATCAAAAAGTTTGCTAATGACACTGAGGACGCTGGTGAGTCTATAATGCATTTTCTAGAACTCTTTTGAAGTGATTGTGGGCATCTCTGAATGTGGCAAATGTTCTACTATACCATTCTTTGTGATAGATACTGTAGTCGTTATGGTGAGCTATGGCTGCAGCACATTCAGGGCTGAACTGGGGCTGGCTGTTTAGTTTTTACTGGAATTGTTTCTGAGTATAAAACTCACCATTCCAGAAAGAATCCATTCCAAGAAAAGGGCAGCAGACTTGGAGGCAGTATTTTTTTGGTTAACTCGATGTAAGTTCACTTCCATTGGCTTCATTAAAAAAAAGAATGAAATAGAAAATATAATGTTTTATTGATAAAGCATTATTTGATTACAGAGGAAAAAGAAAATAATCTGCAAACACACCCCAGGATATAAAACTGTTGCAGATAACCTCTTTTAGCAACAGTTGCAGTCAGTTTTGCAATAGCAGCAGCAGCAGCAAATCTGGTTGCTATGACTTCCAAATCAGCCAATCATTATACTGATTGCAGACCAAATTCAAAGAGTATAGTGTCTGCATTGCACTTGTGCAAAGCTGATGCACTTTCATTGTGTAAGTTTCAAGGAGCATTTGCAGCAATGCCAGCAGACAGGTCATTGCTAAAATCATTCATGCCAGGTTCCATTTGTGGGTGGAAAATGTACAAACAAGGTGAATGAAGTCAGATGTAGGGTACCTTATATTTGATGGTGTATCTTCCCCTAATATTAGAATTTCATAATTTTTTTATAAATCCATGAAAAGAAACTTCTTTTGAACTGTGTCTAAGAGAATGTTAAGGATATTCCAGTAACCTTTAAAATAACATCCGATGAGTTTTTTCTTAATTTTCTTTCCTGAAATGTGTGGGAGGTCTTATACACCATCAGATAAAGTAGCTATAGAATAATTGATTATAATTTAGGCTGATTTGTTTCATATTCTGATGTCTTAAAAAGAGTCATTTTCTTGCCCTCTTTTTAAATTCAATGTCCTTTCTGGACATAAGTAATTATGACTATCCACAAATTCTTCCTTTTTTAAAAAAATTATATATGAATATCCATGCTTTCTTTGAAAAGATAGTGCAGTAGTTTCCTGTTGCCTTCTTCACAATCTGGAATTCAGAGTTTTCCTTCTCTTAGACTGGTTATTATTCAAGGTTAGAGAGCACAGTCTACCATGCTTTTTAATCCTTAAATATAGGGAGAAGAGACTGATTCATGCTTTTCTGATAGGCATAAATGCAAAAGTGAGCTAGTCCAGAATTTGAACTTGACTTGTGAGTTCCATTTTCTCTGTTGGTAACTGTTACACACTTCAAGAATGTAAAAACCATTTTTTGCAGCACTAAAACTACAAACCATTAGTATTTTGTTCACTTGTATGTTTTTATCTTAATTTCAGTTGTTTTTTATAGTGTGGAGGCACGGTGGAGTAATGGATATCTGCTCGGATAGAGGAATTGGAGAGCCGAGTTCGAATTCAATTGAATCCATTACATTCACTTACGTGCTAATACCCTTGGGAAAGGTATGAATCCTCTTCTTTTCCCACCAGCTATGGGTAAATAGCAGGACAGACTGGGTTCCGTAGCTTTGGGTGGCAACTGGTCTACTGCAAAAACATATGGCAACCTACTGTGGGGAAAAAAATCTACCTCGTCAATCATGTATTGAAAGATACATGATTGCTTACGCTTGTATCACATATGGCACATAACGGACTGACTTTATAGTGTCCTTCTCAACCATTAACAAGCAATATGAATTGGAAGTAAAGAACAATCTCTCAGTGAAGATCTAACTTACATCTTTCTTTTTTTACATCAAGATGTCTTGCTTATATGATAGAAAAGAAGCTGTTTGAGCTAAAAAAAAAACAAACAAAAAGCCAACAGTTTCAAAAAATAATACCTAACCATATTTGCTTCATTCCAAGAACTGTTACTCTTTGGAATTGATTCCTGCATGGATGCATTCCATTTTAACCATAAAATCATGTGCTGTGTTCTTTCAGAATGTAGCAGTGATGGCTCTCCATAACTTCTAATCTTTTGTTTCTCTTAGTAACTTTTGACCCTTTGCCCCATCCCTCAATGTGCATGTTTTGCCAGAATCTTTGTTGGCTGTGTACTTTTTTTTCTTTTGATCTGCTATGAACATCGCGATAAATTTAAACAGAAAGAAAAGATAAACATGGAAAAATAAGGCAAGATGACCTGTTCTGTTAATTCTGTTATCTTGGAGAACAGAACACCTTTTTCATGATCATGATGAATGCTATTATTTTATTTCTTTTCCTCTCTTCATGGAATGAGTGGGCAGTTTTATTTGAATCTTTCACAATCTGTAATTCAGAACATTAAAATGTCCAAATAAAGAGCACAAAAAGTATTAAACAAATCTAAAATAAAGAATTCTAAATGGATGAAAATAAAATATCTAGGAAATCGGTCTGGAATTTTTGGGTGAGTATTTAGCAGAAAATTCTCTGTCAAAACAATTTAATGATTATATAACACAAAATGATTCACACACACACACACACACACACATATATATATTTGAGGTGTGAATTTGTAAACAGTGACTATTTAAGCTAATATTGCACAACTCTTCAGCAGAATTGAGTCACTGTCAGTCACTGTGTGTTTATCTAAAAATAAACACGCTAAAATTCACCTTCATCCCTGCCGTGCGCCGACGGCTTAGTGGTAGAAGTTCCGACTGACACAAATCAGTCGGGTTTCGATCCTAGCTAGAGGCAACCGGACGTCTAGCCACACTGATGAGCTGCGAAACAGTCTGTCTGTTGATAACAAAAATATATATATATATATATATATATTAATCACTATCGCCCCCAAGCAAAGCAGTACAGGCACATCTTAAGAGTCTTAAAAAAAAAAAAAAATACCTGTAGATAAAAATTATACTGTTTAAAAGACCAGACATGTCTATGCAAACATTTATGTACACTAAATATAACATAGTAATAAAAAATATGTATATAAAATTAGTAATAATTAAAATACTTTTATAATAAGTGTGTGTGTGTGTGTGTATATATATATATATATATATATATATATATATATATATTAAAAAGAAGAGAGGTACCGCAAACGTTTTTTGTTGTAATGTGGGTTTTTAAAAAAAATATTATTCTTTATTTTACATAGTTTTACAACACGTATTTCTGGTCTCACGACCATCTTCAGGTAAAGGGTGGAGATTTCCACATATTATTAAAAATAATTATTAAAAATAATTAATTATTTCCTTTATGTTTTTCAATGTTAAATCTTCTCTATATGAGACATTCTCTGTTTTTGTGTTGGTCATTTGAATGTCTTTCTTTATAAAAATATAAATAAATACTTTCACAAAAAACATTCAATTTTTTTTTCTTTTAAGTATTTATTTATATTTTTATATATATATATATAAATATAAATAAATACTTTCACAAAAAAAACATTCAACTTTTTTTCTTTTAATTTGCAACTTTTCAGTTGTTTTTTCTCTCTCTCTCTCTCTCTCTCTATATATATATATATATATATATATATATATATATATATATATATATATATATATATTCTGGCTTATAGCTTTCCAGTAAACTTTGATTTTTCAAAATTTAAATTCAATATCAGTCGTTATCTCTTATCTTAATTCTTGTTCTTTTATCACTTTTTCGCTTTAATAATGTTTTCTGTTAAGTTCTATTCTATTGACAATATTTGTTACCCAGAATAGAGATTGAACTTATATCCTCCTGGTTATAAAAATTAATGGTTTGTTGGATTAACCTGTCTCCCCTGTTGGTTCAGATGGGTTCAGCTCAATTCAAGCTAGTTGTTTTACTCTAGTGCAAAAAAACTTTCAGTTGCCTGGTGAATTCTTGTCATACTGATTCAGGAGTGGACAGACTTTCTGTTGCCTGGATAATATCCCTGGAAGAATTTAACATTTTTAATTTCTGTTTTTTTATTATTTTTTCTTTTCATCTTCTTTCACACTCAACTTAACCCTCTTTGCATCTTAGTGACTTTATTGCCTTGCTTAGGGTGAATTGATTTGTTTTCAGAAAAAGAATACTCTGAATATACTTTTGTGTTACCAAAATATTCATGATCCCAACTTTTGACCTAGAACATGTTGTTTTTAGCAAAAGATGCATTCCAAAAGCTAAACAAAGTACTAAAAAGGAGCAAAGAAAAAAGTGCTGAATTGCTATGCAATTTCAATCCTCTTGTATGACAGTGAATGCTGGACAATCTCCTGACAGATGTAGAGGAAACTGGAGGCAACAGAAATGTGTTTCTACAGAAGGATAATGAGAATTCCATGGACAGAGCAAGGACGTAAATTGAGAGAAAAAAAATGGGAACAAAAAGAAAACTTGTAACCATAATGAGATATCAGAAATTTCTTGGGCACATGATGAGAAAGGAGGGCTTGGAAAACTTAACACTCACAAAGCATATTGTTATGGGATCTTACCTGTAACGATACAATGAACTCTTCCTGACACTATAAAGACTTCTTCTATACGTCTCTCTTGAGAGGCGCACTCTCAAGAGAGACGTATAGAAGAAGTGGAACGAGTCTAGACAGAATGAGTCGAGACAATAGTACTTCACTCTAAACCAGACTGACAGTCATACTAACACCTTCAACTTCTTGTATTATTATTATTATTCTGTTGTAATATATCTTCGTTATTTCTACTCTTGTGTTCGTGTTGTTCTTCCTTGTTCCTAACCTTGGACCATAACCGTGGCGTGAGGATATTGGACCATAACACATATCAAGGGCAAATGAGATAGGGGAAGGTAACAGGCCACCTACCTGATGGCCTTGTGTGGATGGGTGTTGGAACTTGAGGTTTGGCAAAGAGAGAAACATTGCTAAGGGCCACAAGAGATACAAGGTTGTGGAGAGCCACGATTGCCCACATTCTTAAGGGAAATGGTACATAGAAGAAGAATACAAAGTGAGTATAATTCACTCAGATGAAGATGTTTTGGAAGAGCACTGATGTGTGAGTCCTCCTATGACTAATATATGACCAGGTTATTTCAATATATGCCTTTTTCTTATGAAATTCGTACTGGAAAATGTAGGATATATAAACTATAAAAAAGACTAAGTTAAAATTAGTTTAAATTTAATTTCTATATTGATACAGTTAAAGTAAGAATCAAGTGTTCGGTCCACATATATAACATGAATTATGTTTTTGTTTTGTGAAATAAGATTCTTTTTCTGATGATGTTACATCATCTCTGAAAAACATGTCAAAAGATATTTTCAAAATTGTCTTAGATATTTGCAGTGTGTGTGTGTAAATATATATATATATATATATATATATATATTTAGTTTCAGTATAAACTATAGGTGGGCTGTGTGTGTGTTGCACATACAAATGCACCTGGGCAGGTGTTTGTAACAAGGATTGGCTAGGTAGAGAATAGAAAAGATCCTTACATATTTTTAATGTCTTAGAAACTGCAAAGGTTAAAACAGTACCTATAGAAAAATATCTGCTTTGGTTATTATCTTTATTAATTACTAAGGACGGAATAGACAAGAAACTTGCAGATGTGTTATTTAATGTCTTGCGGAAGGCAAAGATTAAAATACTACATCTAAGAAAATCTCTGCTTTGGTTATTGTTGTATAAGAGTAAGTGTCATTGCTTATACTGTGGATTGAAACTAGATCGCCAGTGAGTAACATGGGCGATTCCATTATTAAGTAGATCATGTGATCATAAATGAAGTGAATAAATAGTAAGTAGCATTATGCACTATACGTTCACTGTTCATTCTTTTTGGTGATTACTACTTGAATAAGTATTACTAGTGGTTATATTATTGGAAAGCGTTACTACTAGTACTGGTGTCTATGAAGTCTTGAATATAACAAGCATTTTTGGAAGTAATAATCAGCTTTCGCTTGACATAGCAAAAGTGAGAAGTGAAGCTGTCCAATATTATAAAAGTGGCGACGAGGATTCTCAAGGAATCATAAAAGTTATTATCTTTATTAATTACTAAGAAGGGAATAGAAAAGATCTTTGCAGACGTGTTATTTAATGTCTTGCGGAAGGCAAAAATTAAAAGACTACATCTAGGAAAATCTCTGCTTTGGTTATTATTTTGTTAATTACTAAGAAGGAAATAGAAAAGATCCTTTCATACGTGTTATTTAATATCTTAAGGAAGGTAAAGATTAAAAGACTACATCTAGAAAAATTTCTGCTTTATTAATTACTAGGAAGGGAATAGACAAGATCCTTGCAGACATGTTATTTAATGTTTTGGTGAAGGCAAAGATTAAAAGACTACATCTATGAAAATTTCTGCTTTGGTTATTATTTTGTTAATTACTAAGAAGGGAATAGACAAGATCCTTGCAGACATGTTATTTAATGTTTTGGTGAAGGCAAAGATTAAAAGACTACATTTAGGAATATCTCTGCTTTGGTTATTATCTTTATTAATTAGTATGAATAGTAATGACATTTAGAAAAAAAACCTGTGCATAGTATAAGTTAATGTTACTAGTTTCCAATAAACTGAGTGTCTTTCCCACTTTTCCTTTAATCTATTGATCATTCCTTTCTTGTAAATTGACTGGGCTATGAGTTTTTCCAGATTCATCCATTGTCGACAGTCTCTATTCTTTCTTCCTCCCTTAAATTGATTTGAGTCCTTTTGTTACTCTTCTTTTAACCTCTTCAGATCCCCTTCCTGTTACCCACTTTCTCCTATGCGTTTCCACAACCCTAATCCTGGTATTCAACCTTCACTTGAACTCTTTCAATTTAGCTTCAACCTTTTCAACATAGAAACCTCGCCTTCTCCACTTTTGTAATTTCTGACATTCGTGCCATCATTGATTGCCTTTTTTTTTTCATCAAATCTATTCTCATCTTCCCAGTATGACTGAAATGACCATCTGGGATAACTATACCCACTCAATTGATTCACAACCTCTAGATTTTGACTCTTAGCTCCACCTTCCCATATCCTGGGTTGCTACCCTCACACCAAATTAAATCTTCTCAATATTGATTACTAATGTATTTCAGCATTGATTTTTTTTTCCCCCCCTCTGCAGGTTTATTTAAAATACACCTCCACAAATTTTCATTATACCTCACCAACTACACCTTCATAGCAAACACAATTGGTTTGTTTTTTTTATTGTAAAATTCCACTCTTATGTCCGTCCCACTAGCATGCATAGAGTGCAGAGGGTGCAACAGACCTGGGCATCCATATCAGGGGGGGGGGGGTGAGCATCCAATCAAAGAGTGAAATAAAAATTTAATTTTTTAAATTATCTCTGTTAACTTTGTTGTACAAGTGCCCTACAGTTCAACAACCTGGTGTGAATGTGGCTCCATGTTTTGAAACGTGAAACTGGAGTACCCCCACATCCACACACACACACACACACACACACACACACAGACACACACACACACACATACTTGAGTTTTAGTGGCATACAATCAAGGAGTTGGTCCCTGACATCACCAAACCTCAGCATGTCACTGGACCATCCTTATTTCCTCAAGTTCTAAGACAGTATCCAAAGCCAGAATTGATTTATTTCTAAGTTCGCATATCACTCAACTCAAACCATTTTCGAACTGCACTAATCATGCAGAAGATTGATCCTCCTGCATATCATTTCCATTCTTGAGTGTTTTTATTTCTGTTATGATGTTGGTTTGGGGTTTGTAGCGACAAACGACAAATAACACGTAACAATAAAAAGGGTTTTATTGGTTGGTAAAAGGTACAGAAATCGCCTGAGTAGTCAATAACTAGCTCAGCCGAGAACTTTCTCTCACTGTCTCTCGACGTGCCACTATATAAAGTCTAGCAGACAAGTTCATCTTCAAGAGGGGTGGTAGGTTTCCGACACAACAATTTCTGATCCCACTTAACAGATTGTTTACAAGACTCTTGCTTCTATTCACCCATATCTCCCTTCTGCAAAAGCCATGTCCCTCCAAGTGAAGGCAATCATGGTTCTCCATAGATTGTTTTTTTCTTTTACTATCTATGAATTTCCATCATTTCTTGGGAAAAGTAATGGAGTGGATTCCTGTTGGCTTTTCCACAATTTTGAATTCAGAGTCGCTTTTCTTTTCAACTAGCTGCCACCCAAGTTTATAGGTTCCTAGATATGAATTTATAGTTGAGGGAAGTAGAGATGAATTCAGACATTACTCAAAGATATTTGTGCGAAAGTGAATGCAATAGCATGCATTTCACACTTGTGGACCCCCCCCCAGTCTCTTGCTCTTCAGTCAACTTTGTCAATTTAAATACAATGTCAATCTTTATCTTCTATCTCCTTAATAATGTCTTTCATCTTTGCATATTCTTTCACACTCAGTAACCCCTTGCATCTTAATGGCTTTATTACCTTGCCTGGGAGAGTGGGGAATAATTAAAAAGTTAAAAAAAAAGTAGGCAAGGATGGTATTTGAACTTGACCTGCCATTGTCACTTACTGCACCAGTAACTATGCTCTCTGTATATTTTCAGCCATATCTACAATACCACAAGCAAATACATTTATATTTTCAGCTGTATCTACAATACCACAAACAAATACATTTATATTTTCAGCCCTATCTACAATACCGCAAGCAAATACATTTATATTTTCAGCCCTATCTACAATACCGCAAGCAAATACATTTATATTTTCAGCCCTATCTACAATACCGCAAGCAAATACATTTATATTTTCAGCCCTATCTACATTACCGCAAGCAAATACATTTATATTTTCAGCCCTATCTACAATACCGCAAACAAATACATTTATATTTTCAGCCCTATCTACAATACCGCAAACAAATACATTTATATTTTCAGCCCTATCTACAATACCGCAAGCAAATACAGTTATATTTTCAGCCCTATCTACAATACCGCAAACAAATATTTTCAGCCATAAATAACTACAATACCTCAAACAAATACATTTTATTTTTTTTAGTCATTTCCCCCCCCCAAGCAAGGCCAGAATGTCACCAGTATGCAGGAGGTTACAGAGAATGAAAATGAGAGAAAAAATTGGGTATAGTGGGGATTGTGGAAAGAATAAAAGATAAACAAAATTCAAAAAGACAGAAAATGGCAATTGACATTGCATTTAAATTTTTGAAGATTGTAGTTTTTGGGAAAGCAAGTAAACAGAAGTGAGTTCCACAGGCAGAAAGTGCGAGAAGAGTAGAAGTGGTGGTAGCTTATAACTAGTTCAGCAGTAAAAGGGTGGGACCTAGATACCAATCTAGTAGCATGCTTAAATTCACATATTTGTGGCACCAGGGGAAAAAGCTCATCAGAGCAGTTGCCATGAAAATATTTGTAGAAAAGATAGAGGGAAGCCTCATCAGATCAGTGAGAAAGGGACTGAAGTTGAGATGCCAGGTCAAGATTGATTACATTGCAGATTCTTCTTTGGATTTTGTCAAGAACCTCAAGATGAATAGCAGGAGCACCAGACCAGATATAGAAACAGTATTCAATGCACAGATGAATGGCAAATTTGTAAATGTGTAAGATGGACTCTGATAACAAAAACCTGGCTCAACACAGTGACCCAACTTTTCTTGCAGTAGATGCAGCTATTGATTCAATGTAGTCATTCCACTTCAAGTCAGTTGAGAACGTGAGGCCAAGAAGGCACTGTGTGTTGCTCTCTATGAGTCTAGAATCAGCCATGTTGATAGTGGGCAGGAGAGTAGATATTCCAAATACACATTGCTCAGCTTGGGGACTGAACTCACAATTTCTATGTCATCAAATTCACAAACCAACACTTTAATCCATTAAGGCTGTTGCCCATGGGCAGTATGTACTTGGAATCAGTAAAGACAAGGCAAACAATAACTGTATAGCAGTACTAAAAATAAGAACTAGATGAGATATCCCTTGACATGGGTAGCAGAACAAGAACTGTCTACCCCCGTAGATTAAATAAGGTGTTCCGTTCAGAATTCCCTGTAGGTTATTGAAATCGACATATTCCTGATGAAGGCCAGAGAGCACAAGAGCTGAAATGTGATAACAAGAACAGTAGTCTGCATGCAGATTGTGTAAATAATGATATCACTTCATCCCAGAAATTTTTTACATTCACTTTTGTGCAGATACTTGTGGGAAAAGTATAAATCCATTTCTTTTTCTCTCCATCTATGTGTTAAGTTGTAGAGCAGACTGGTCTGGTAGATTGAAAACTCTGAATTCAAAACCAGTTTAAGCATAGGGTTTAGCAACTCTGTCTCTTAAATCCTACTTGCTATGAAAACTACATCAACAATGCCTTCTTTAAGTGCCATGTCTCCTCAGGGTGTAGGTGATCATGGCTCTCCACAACTTCCTGTCCCTTGTAGCTCTTAATAAATTTTGTCTTTCTGTTATTTCTCCTAAACCCTGTCTACCATCCATTTACTCATGCTCACAAAAGCAGTGATCCAATTTCTCTGGTTGGAAGGTGTGTCAGGAGCTGAAATTCATCAGAGGCTTTTAACACAATAGAGTGACAGTGCACTGCCATATAGAAGTGTGTATGAGTGGATCGGGAAGTTTAAAAGTTGCTGGACAAGTGTGTTGCACAAACCAAGAGCAGGCTGCCTGTCAACCTCCACCACTGATGAAAAGATTCAGCAAGCTTGAGAAATGGTAATGACAAAGTGGTGAGTTATCATTGATGAGGTAATATGTTCACTGCAGATTTGAATCACTGCTCTTTGTTCCTTTTTGGTGCACACTGCTAGCAGAGCGGCCATGTTTATACTGTAACAGCAGCAAGAAAACTGGCATAACCAAGCTCAAACTTTGATCACGTGACCTGCATGAGCAGAAGGCTGTGTTACAAACCTAAAGGCATGTTATGGTGAAAGTGCGGATAAATAGCTGAAGGAAATGCGAAAAAGCTGTATAAATTGGGTAATTGGGAAATTATACCTAAATAGAAAATCTTTTGCCTCGTGTGATGCTTAACAAGTTTGTGTTGTAGATAATTACTATTGACTAGTGGGTTTGATCCTCACTGGGTGCCTCATACTTGTTGCCTTGTGCTAAAAGAAAGCTTAGTAAATACCTGAAGGAAATGAAAAAGTCTGTAGAGATTGGGTTATAAAGAAATTATACATGAATATATCTGGGCCTTGTAATGGTTCACAAGCTAGTTTTTCAGATCCTGAGGAGTGAGTTTAGTCCTTACTAGGTGACTCATACTTATGGTGTTATGCCAGAATTAAGCAAAGCATGGTAATTTAATTTACAACTAGTGCATCCACAGCAGTGAAGGTTTTAAGCTAAAATCCATATTATCATTATTTTTATTACAACTTATTTTCATTGTTCGGACTGTTATCCTCATCTTTATTGTGATATTCATGATGTTTCAGCTGTTGTATGCTCCGGCCTTTTTCAGCTGATATATTTTAGAATTTCAAACTGAACCATTTATTTCATCCACTGGGGTATATAGTTCTAGTGCCATGCCTTTTTCTGGACATCTCATTTTCAGTTATTTCACTTTAGTAACTCAACATTCCAAGTTTTTTTGTTTACTTCTGCTGTGGCCAGGTATTGAACTCACAACTCTTTGGGTCAAGTCACTGGATTACTTTAATCTACTTGGCCATGTGTAAATAGTTACAATGCTTCATCTCAGAAATATAGACATAAGTTGTTTTCAGATAAAAATCCTGAGAGACCTTTCAATAAAATATTGGCAAAGAAATAGTGATTTTAATCTACGAGAGAAATAGCTGAATCAAATAAAACAGAGGATCATGATATAATCTCCACTTGCGTGAAATGACGTGTTCTGTTTAAAAGTTACAAGGAAATTTAGAGAAAATCATTGCAAATGATGTTTTAAGCTAAAATAGGAATAGAACAACAAAGATGCAGACTGGGAGATGCAGTATATATTGACTTGTCAGCAAAGTCCATAGGTCAGACTTGTATAGATTCCAACACTGTATGGTTTTCTTTGCTTGGCAAAGAAAGTATTGCATGGAGATTAGAATCAAGGAAAATGAGTGGTTATTCATGGTTTCATTTGTATATATGACATTACTCAAATCGCCTGATCTAATTGGTATATTAGTAACCATGTTTCTGTATTTTATTATTTTAAAAAATTGGATTTATATTCTTCTCTTTTGGATTAAATGTCCAAGGAAACCTACAGAATAGATTGGTTGAAAAACAAAGGTAGCAACATCAAGAACACAAAGGAAAAAATTTGGAGTGTATAGGACTCTTTTGAAAGTTACAAAAAAAAGATAAGGATGTCACATTAGTGAAGAAAAACTTGAAATATCTATATAAATTAAGATTTGGTAGAAGGAACAAATTATACAGATTCAAATTGTAGCAGATAGAAATTGACTGAGATAGATGAATAGATAGATAGAAATTGACATAGAAGCTCACTGAGATAGATAGATACAAATTGATGGAGATAGATAGATCAAAATTGACATAGATAGAAACTGATTGAGATAGATAAATAGAAACTTACTGAGATAGATAAATAGAAATTGACTTAGATATTGACTGAAACAGGGTTGATAGATAGATAGATATTGACTGAGACGGGATTGATAGATAGATAGATATTGACTGAAACGGGATTGATAGATAGATAGATATTGACTGAGACGGGATTGATAGATAGAATGATATTGACTGAAACGGGATTGATAGATAGAATGATATTGACTGAAACGGGATTGATAGATAGAATGATATTGACTGAGACGGGATTGATAGATAGAATGATATTGACTGAGACGGGATTGATAGATAGAATGATATTGACTGAGACGGGATTGATAGATAGAATGATATTGACTGAGACGGGATTGATAGATAGAATGATATTGACTGAGACGGGATTGATAGATAGAATGATATTGACTGAGACGGGATTGATAGATAGAATGATATTGACTGAGACGGGATTGATAGATAGATAGAATGATATTGACTGAGGCTAGATAGATAGATAGATAGATAGATAGATATTAACTGAGGCTAGATAGAGATAGATAGATATTGACTGAGGCTAGATAGATATAGATAGATAGATATTGACTGAGGCTAGATAGATATAGATAGATAGATATTGACTGAGGCTAGATAGATATAGATAGATAGATAGATATTGACTGAGGCTAGATAGATATAGATACATAGATAGATAGATATTGCCTGAGGCTAGATAGATATAGATACATAGATAGATAGATATTGCCTGAGGCTAGATAGATATAGATACATAGATAGATAGATATTGCCTGAGGCTAGATAGATATAGATACATAGATAGATAGATATTGACTGAGGCTAGATAGATATAGATACATAGATAGATAGATATTGACTGAGGCTAGATAGATATAGATACATAGATAGATAGATATTGACTGAGGCTAGATAGATATAGATACATAGATAGATAGATATTGACTGAGGCTAGATAGATATAGATACATAGATAGATAGATATTGACTGAGGCTAGATAGATAGATAGATATTGACTGAGGCTAGATAGATAGATAGATAGATATTGACTGAGGCTAGATAGATAGATAGATATTGACTGAGGCTAGATAGATAGATAGATATTGACTGAGGCTAGATAGATAGATAGATATTGACTGAGGCTAGATAGATAGATAGATATTGACTGAGGCTAGATAGATAGATAGATAGATATTGACTGAGGCTAGATAGATAGATAGATATTGACTGAGGCTAGATAGATAGATAGATAGATATTGACTGAGGCTAGATAGATAGATAGATATTGACTGAGGCTAGATAGATAGATAGATATTGACTGAGGCTAGATAGATAGATAGATATTGACTGAGGCTAGATAGATAGATAGATATTGACTGAGGCTAAATAGATAGATAGATATTGACTGAGGCTAGATAGATAGATAGATATTGACTGAGGCTAGATAGATAGATAGATAGATAGATAGATAGATATTGACTGAGATGGGATAGATAGATAGATATTGACTGAGATGGGATTGATAGATAGATATTGACTGAGATGGGATTGATAGATAGATAGATATTGACTAAGATGGAAAGAAATTGAGATAGATAGAAATTGATAGATAGTTAAATCTTTGTTGTCTTTATTATATTTTTAGATTGGTTGTTCTAACAATTCACCAACTTTTTAGTGGTATATCTTTGAGTTGGTCTTACTATTCGGTATTGATTCTTCTCAACCATTTATTTACTTATTTTGCTTTTGTTGCCTTTATCACAGTATCACTCCACACCAATTTCTTTCTATCAGAATTTCTGAGAAGAAGTATTGTGACAATGATATTTAGATTTGTTTGTCAGTTTCTTTACCTGAATTGTGACATTTTGACTGCTCTGCTTTTAGGGATTTTTTCTGTTTTAATCTCTTAAGATGTCTTATTATTTTTCAGTCAATCAGTTAATCTGAAGACACACCCATGAAGTATAGAGCCATAGACTTACCACACAAGGTGTGGCCGCTGCAGTTTCTGTAGCAAATAGGTTTTCATGAGATAGTTGCTAGCCTCAAATGCAACTAGTTTGGAATTCAGTTATATGCTTCTCTTTGACTGGTTGCCAACCAAAGCTCAGTCTTCCCTGCTATTTAATCCATAGCTGGGTGGAGAATAGATGGATTCATACCTTTCCCAAAGGTATTTTTGTAAAATTGAATGCATTTTTGGTTCCTTCTAAACTCTTATTCACTTTCACACTCAGTAGTCCCATGTGTCTTAGTGGCATTATCACCTTGCTTGGATTGAATTGATTAAAAAAAAAAACTGCCTTGGCCAGAATTTGAACTTGGTACACCAATCCCACTTTCTGCACTGATAATTGCTATGCCACCCGCATCCATTGACTGTAAAAATAAAATGTTCTCTTTTTTCTTTTTTTCTTCTTTTGTTTGTTTGTTTGTTTGTGTGTTTGTGTGTTTTAGGCATTGACTTCAATTAATTCCATTTCTCTAATTTTAGCTTATTTCTGCTATGGTGTATGTGTAGATGCATAATTTCTATCTGAATTTCCAAGATAAGGAGTTATCATTATTTACTCTATTTATATTTGGACTATTGTCCTCATCTTTGTTGTTGTTATCACAATGTTTCAGCTGTTGTGCCCTTCACCCTTCATCAGACGTATATTGATCTGAGTAACTTAAAGGGAATTCTGAACTGAACCCTTTATTAAATCTATACGGGGTAGACTTCTCATTCCACTGCTCATGTCTAGGGATATCATTGAGTTTTTATTTTTAGTACTACTCAGTTATTGCTCACTCATTTCTACTGAGTCCAAGTACACACTGCACAGCCCATCCCAGGGACTGAACTCTCAACTACTATTTCCCCTAAATTCACAAACCAACACTTTCATCCACAAGGGTGTTTTCCTGCAGATGTTGAGTTTTATATTCTTTTCCTTAATGCTATCAACTCATTACTGTTATCTATAAAAGCTCTGTCCTAAAGTGGTCACAATCAGCAACATCTTTTGTATTTATATTGCCTTAAAATAATATTGCTGCATACGACACACACAGATACAAAATGTATCATGAGAAATCTTTTGAATTTAAATTTGAACAGGATGTTCTGTATTTCTATTTGGTAAATCATTGAATTTTACAATGGGGAATGCACTGGAAATTACTTTTGCTATAGGAATACTTTTATAAATGATTTTTGCCTAAGGAATAAATTATAAATTACTTTTATGTTAGGTATAAATTATAAATAATTTTTACTTTAGGAATAAATTATAAATTACTTTTATGTTAGGTATAAATTATAAATAATTTTTACTTTAAGAATAAATTATTAATGATTTTTACTTTAGGAATAAATTATAAATGTCTTTTACTTTTGGAATACATTATAAGTGCCTTTTACTATAAGAATATATTATAAATAACTTTTACTATAGGAATACATTATAAGTGACTTTTACTATAGAAATATAGGAAATTATGACTTTTACTATAGGAATACATTATAAGTGACTTTTACTATAGATATATAGGAAATTATGACTTTTACTGATGGAATGCATTATAAATGACTTTTACAATAAGAATGCATTGAATTACTTTGAATCTGATTACACACTACTTGTAACAAAACTGACAACACCAGCCAACAAAATAGCTTGCAATTGATCACATAAAACATGAAACACATCTAGGTATAACATCCAAACTCTTAAAAATGAATGTGTAAGATCAGAATTCTGTGATAAACCAGAATCAAAATTGATGTAAAAAAAAAAAAATCTTGACCAAAACAACATAGAGGAATCAAATAATGTAATCATATCTTCATTATCTGAAGCATGTAAGCCCAGTCCAAGAAAACCTACAAGGAAAATAATCCTGTGGGCCAACAATCCGAGTTGAAAAATTGATACAAGAAATAACCAAACAAAATAAGAAAAATGGAAAGGAGAATATTAAAAAATTAACAAATAAAAAAAGCTAGCTAATTCTCTGAGAAAGCAATAGCTGGAAAAATGATAACCAAATGAATGAAGACAAACAGCATAGGCAATATGTGAAAATGTGGAGAAAAGTGAAAAATCACAATAACATTATAAAGGGTGTTTCATTAAGACGGATCAAAGTCAGCAGTAAATAAATCAGTGTTATTGGTGAAAATTTATTTATTTCTCTATTGGATCATGTTATTTAAGTCATGACACTTATGTGTGAAAAATAATATCGTCTAAATGTCTGCCAAGGCTTTGGCGGTACACCTCCACTCGATGGTTAAAATTTTTGATGACGTCTCTGCATAGTTGCTCCTCGATCTCACCAATATGCCTTATTATCACATCCTTCAACTGTTGAATTGTTGTTGGCTTGTTGGCATAGACCTTACTTTTGAGATGAACCCAAAAGAAGAAATATAAAGCTGTCAAGTTGCACGATCATGGTGACCAATTGACTTCATTGTTTTGAGAGATGATGCGACCTGGGAACTTCTCATTCAAATTCTGTTTGAACATCCATTTTTGTAATAGGCTTCAATAACTTTAACACATTGTTTGGTTGTTAATCTTTCCATGGTTGAAATTGCCAAAGAATGGTTAAATCTGAAAGAAAAAGAAAAAAAATCATTAGATGCTTAAACTTAATTCACAGTTAAAATTGGTCCTATAATCAAAACCAACATAGAAGAAATGTCCTGGTTTCAAAGCACACTTTAAGTCACATTTCAACTCTGAGCACACTAAATTAAAGATGCCTGCAGAAACACAATACGCATACAATATACATCCAATCATTACAAAAGTCTGTCTCCAAACATAAACAATAATGAACCTAATGGTGAAGAAGTTAAGAAAGCTATAAAAAAGCTAAGGTGTCATTTGATATTGAGGCTGAAATTTTGAACATAGTATACCTTGTCCTCAAATTCAATAATAAGTTTCTCAGTTTCAAGAAAGAAGTCTGGAATCAGAAATGCATTGTAAAAAAAAGTGTGATTAATCATACATTGATGCACTACAGAAACAAAAAGATAATCCTCAAGACCCTCATACATAGAGAGGTATCTCTATTAGGTTCATTATGGTGAAAATATTAATGAACATTGTATGATCTAGGCTCCCATTGTTTTATGAAAGTCAACTTCTCACAACCCAGTTTGGTTTTCATTCTAGTAAGGAGTGTAATGATATCATGAAGCAACCCCAGGAGATTGCATACCTCCCCAATAGAAAATTGTATGCTTGCTATGTTGGCTAGCTTATGACTACATCAATAGAGACCTCCTCCTTTCATCCACTAGAAACTGCCTTCCAAGCTCTGAATTCACTGAATGCTATGATTTCATAGAGGAACTATATTGGTCCACAAAATCATACATGTCTGGTGAGGACCCTAATATGGAAGATAAGGAAATTGAACATAGAATAGGCAGCATTAGAGGTAGTTTTGTCAAACACTGCAAATTTCTATAAAACATTGAACTAAAAATTTGAGTTATGTCCTTAAATAACCTCATCAGGTTGAAACTTTCATATGGATGTCATGCATGGCACCAAACTTGTTTAGAAATACCTAATTGGTCAGCTGTATATGACTGCTTTCTCAGATCAAAGATTAACAATGGCTTCAAGCAAATGAAACTCACAGGTCTTCCTGAGGACCATCCTTCAGACCTTTTAGACTGGTGCTACAGAATCACAAATAAAGAACTGTACCAAATAACAGAAACCACATCACTTGAGAACTTTCAATAGCAACAACAATTCAAGTGGATAGCTCATGTAACTCAAAGAGAAAATGACATAATCTATGACATGTTCTATAATACTTCAAACAAAAGGTTTGGAAGGAAGCTCACATAATTACTGGAAAGAGTAATAGCAATGGATTTGAGAAACCTATTTTCCTGAAAAATCGTTTTAATAGAAAGATTTTATAAATTTCAACTGAAAGTAACACTGGCTGCTTGGTCAATGAGTCTCAAATATTTTCTTATAAGGAAACTGCTAATATTACATTACCACTGGAAATGATTTTATTATTAAAAATGCAATGAGAAGCAGGATTTTCTCATTGGTTGAATAGAAATATAGGACATGCTTTTCTGATTTAAATTCAACTGATTTCTAATTTATATATGCATACATAAATTGAGATAAAATAACATTACTGCATGTTATGAATGTATATGCTAAGAAATATGATTAATCATTTTAATCTATGTTTGAGCCAAGTGCCCTGTATTTCTGTTTTTCAAATCTGACAAACCTGCCTGAAGATGATCAGGTTGTAAATAATGTGAGCATATTTTATACTGCTGAAAATGCTTACAAATTGCAATCATTTGAATGAATTGTCTTTCTTCTTTTTTTTTTTATTTAAAAAAAAAAAAAAAATTGCTGATAAAAAATAAATTCTTTTTTCATTTTCTTTCATGCATTTTTCTTTTCTTTCCTTTTATTTTCATTCCTTCTTTTAGCCACTTTTAACTTTTTACACACTTTTTCCATTATTCTTTCTTCAGATTTTATTCTTTATTCTTTCTTCAGATTTTATTCTTTATTCTTTCTTCAGATTTTATTCTTTCTTCAGATTTTATTCTTTATTCTTTCTTCAGATTTTATTCTTTATTCTTTCTTCAGATTTTATTCTTTATTCCTCATTTTTTGCTGTCTGCTTTCCTACATTTTTGGTTACTCCCATTTTATTTCACGCGTATTTGGTTTTTTTTTTTACTCTTTTCCTTCATTCGCTTGTTTCTCTTTCTGCCAATTTTCTTTTGCATATCTGAACAAAGCAGCCATTTTGTTTCTGTTATCTTGCAGTTAAAGGTTATCTCCTTGTGGAGCCATGTTGCTTGCACTCTACCCACACAAACTCTATAATTCAATAACAAAAATATCTGATGAATAGGATTAGCCATACATATAAACTCAAAATATATAAATATGTTCTTAGATGATAAAACTGATCACGAAAAACATACTTTTGCAATTCCTATTTGATTGACAAGCCAGGAAATGTGACTGATTTTCTTAGATATTAATCTATTCAGACTAGTGTCTTCATTTTGTTCGTTATAGTGATAACATCTTGGTTGTGAAAATCTTGAAGTAAGCTCTTTATTCATTGCATGGAAGTAAATTGTTCTCATTCTGATGTCAGTGCAAAGGGATATATATATATATATATATATATATATATATATATCAGTTAATTCTTTGGCGTCATGATGACTAATTAACTCAGAAGAATTAATTTGATTCTGAGAAATATACTTGTATAATCACATTTTCTTAGGCATTAATCTTCTTGTAAAGTCATATAACATAGTGGTCAATACCCAAGTTAGTCACACATACTGAATGGTGACAACTTCCATGTTCTTGTTTAGAGTGACTATAGTCTCTGCTCTTCATCTTTTATAAATTCACATTTGAGTCAATTTCATTTGTGTCTACAGATTGACTGATTTGTTTTTTTACAGCTTATCAACTTTTTGCAGGTTATTTAAAGCCTGAAAATATTTTTAGATTGTAAGAATTGTTTTTGAGATAATGATGATTTTCTAGTACAAGTCCGACTAATTAACCCATAGCTAGGGAGAGAAGAGGTGGATTCATACCATTTCTAAGGGTATTTGTGCATAAGCGAATATAACAAGCCTGACTGGAATTGGAACCCGGTTCTTGAATTTGGAGCCACTATCCATTACACCATCTGCACATCCAAGCTTACAGTATTCTCAAGTGGTCACCCATATATGTACTGACCCAGCTCAGTTGCTTAACTTCAATTGATCATACACGATCCAATGTTTCAACATGAGATAGCTCTAAGCCCTTACATCAGTAGAACAAAACAACCCAACCTGTACCACTAGCATATACAGTGTAACCCGGATATAAGAGAAACCCGGATATATAAGAGATTTTCTCTGGTCCCAAATTAGAGCCTGTGTTAATGTATATATAATAGACCAAACCCGAATATAAGAGACTTCTTCTCCGGTCCCGACAACTCTCTTATATCCGGGTTACACTGTAGTAATATACTAAACATAACTTACATGTGGCACAAGTATGAAGTACCCACCAATGAACGAACTTACTATTCAGTTATAATAGTGAGACATGCTTGTTAACCATTACACCATGTCGAAGTACTATTAACATATGGGTACTTACTCACCACCTCACAGTGGCATAGTCTTTCTAATGTAGGATGTCCATGCATGTACATATGGGCTCAGGATAAAATCACTGTCTCTCTAGCATGGGTATTACCCGAAACCTCCCTCTAGTGCAATGAAGCAGGTGCTGCCTCAATATTTGAATCCCTGGGATCAGCTATCCCAGAAAGCTTTTCTGTGAACTGTCCGAAGAAAGAAACACTGTTGATAGGTGTAGAACAGATGCTGCATTTTGAAATTTTAAAATCCTTACTGCTGACATATGTTTTTTTTTTTTTTTTATTTTTTTTTTATTTTTAATCATTTAAACCCAAGCAAGGTGACAATGCCACAAGAGGTTACAGAGTACAAAAGAATGTGGTGATTTTAGTGAGGGGGGAGTGAGGAAAGGACAATAAAGGAACAGGATTCAGGAAGGCAGAAGATGGGGGTTAAAGGAGAAGACTTTCTTTTACTATGAGTCTATTTATACATATTACTAACAAATGGTATTTACAGCATAACTAGTAATATTTAATTTGCATAAGAATTTTTAAAAGCATATTTTAATAAATATTTTATGGGTTTTATTTATTTTTAGTGCAAATTTTAAAAAATTGCAATACAAGTAATGTTTGTAAAATAATTTTTGTTCTCATTCTTTGTTTGTATAGAAAGAATTTATATCTGACTTGTCAAAATTCAATTAGATATTAGAAAACCTATAGCATTTATAATAAGTATTATTGTCATCTGATATGTCACATTATTGCAAATTAATCAAACAAAACTGGAAAAAAAATAGGCAACAGCTGAAACACTGATATTTAAAAAAATGATTACATTAGTCCAAGTATAAATGCACATAAACGTGATTCTGAGAAACCTATTTCAATAATCCCCATTTGATTGACAAGTTAGGACAGGGGTTCTCAACTGGGGGTCCACATGGGCCCTAGGGGTCCATGTAATAATTCTGGGGGTCCACAGGTAAAATATAACAAACTGGGGGTCCACAATGATATTTTGGTGGCCCATGAATAAAGGCAACTCAGAATGGTTTTTATTATTAAAAATCAAATTTTTACTGTAATTTAGACTATATTGGAATATATATATATATATATGAATGTTTCTTTATTTCTTTATTTCTTATGTTATTGCTTTTCCAACATCTTGTTGAATCAGGATTTAGTCATGTTTCTCAACTGTTATCAAAAGTTTGCAAAAGACTTGACATTGTGAAAAGAAGTGATATTCGACTATCATTAACATCGATGGAACCAGATATAAAGAAACTCACTGAGCAGCATCACCCACAGGGATCTCATTGAATAAATATGCCTTTCTTTTTTTTTTTCTAATCACACACTTAACTTATATTGGTTTATTAAAATTTTTAACCAGTGTACATAAATAAATGTTGCAGTGAATTCAATTGTCTGAAGAGCCCGGCTCCCCATGGGTTTGACCTTGGAACAAACATTGTAATATTGTAATACAAGATATTGGTCAGTATCTGTCTATATTTCTGAGATGAGGTATTATGTACACTATTTACATTATTTGGACTATTGTCCTCATCTTTGTTGCCATATTTACGAAAAATAAATGATAAATATGGCAACAAAGATGAGGACAATAGTCCAAATAGTGTAAGATATTGGTCAATAAAAATTATTATTATTATTATTATTATTATTATTATTATTATTATAATTGTAGAATAATTTATTTGCATTAAATTAGTATTCATTTAAAAATAAAGCTTAATTATGTAATATTTCTTTGTTTATTAAAACCTCAACATTTGTATTAGTGAAAAATAGAATATTGCTGTCTTATGTCAAATAGCTATTAAGGGGTCTACCAAGAAAAAAAGAAGAGAAATGGGGTTCATGGGTAAAAAAAAAAAGGTTGAGAACCACTGAGCTAGGAAATGTTTTGATTTTCTTAGATATTAATCTTGCTGTAAAGTCTTAGTGGTTGATAAACTGAATGTGGAGAACTTCATTCTCCATGCTTGTGTAGAAATAATTTATATATGCCTTATCATAATTCAATTGTAAATTAGAAAACCTACAGAATTCATAATAAGTATTATTGTCATCTAATATTTCACATTATCACAAATTAATCGAAAACTAGAAAAAAAAATCTGTTTAATTAGATTTCTTAATAATACCATATTAAACAAGTAAACAAATTAATAAGTTAGTTGAATAAATTTATTTTTATTATTATTACTCATATAAATATTAGAAAATTATTCAAATGTTTTTATTATAGTCATCTTGATAAAGCTATATCCAGAGTAAAAAAAATCCCAGTGGACTTAGTATGATAATAAAAAAAATATTTGTGAAATAGATGTCTTGCTGAAAATGTTGTTTATGCACAAAGTTTAGAGAGGTAAGAACTTCTTGGACAACTTAACTTTTCTCTGGCAAAAGGACAGATAGTGGGCTAGTATATTTCAATGAAACTATGACAACAAATCTATTCATATGAATATCTTCATTTTATTTGTTATAATGATAATGTTTTGGCTATGAAAATCTTGAACCAGATTCTATATTCATTGCATGGAAGTAAATTATTCTGATTCTGATGTTAAGGCTAAAGGATACTTTATATCAATTAATTCTTTGGCGTCATGATAAAAAATTATCATAGAAGAATTAACTGATATATGATATCTCTTAGCATGGACAGCAAAAAAGGTTGGCATGGCTCTATATTAAAGTTGACTAGTGAGATGCAAAACAGCAGCATTTTGAACATTCCGATGTTCTTCAGGTTCCTGTATCTAGTAATACTGTGATTCAATTCATGAAGGTGAACAATAAGAACTAAATCAGACATGGATAGTTGATTGGGAACATTTTATTCCCATAGATTAAATAAAGAGTTGGATTCAAAATCCTCTGTAAGTTACCCAGATCAACAAGCAATTTGGTTATCATTAGAAATCTTAAAAAACTACTAAACTACACTTTTCTGCTTGGCATTGGATACATTTGCCATAATTGGGGTCTGAAAATAATAAACATTGGTTAAGATTTAAATTTTTCACTGTTAGATAAAAAATGTTTCTAGTTTTCAAATGTGCATAATTTGTAAAGATTCAACTGATAATGGTTTGGTATTAATTGTAAAATAAACAAGGATCTATTTTTTATCCACCTTTTAAGTTTTAACAAGCAAAATCCCCCTCTAAATATTATGCAATCTCCTTAAAATTTTATATGCAACATTTTTCAATGAATTGAACAAATTTAAGGGTGTGTTGTAACATAGGGAAGGTAATTGAATAGAATAGTCAAACGAAGATTGGTAATGAGCGATAATACTTAGGACATGAACAACACATATAAGATTTGCCAGTGGTGCATAAAAGAAGTAGTCAACTGCTAGAAGTGAGTCAAGTGAATTACACAATGAATCTCCAACTTCAGACCAACATACAGTATTTACTACTGTATTTATGTGAATGAGGACATACCCATTATGGTCTATAGGTATGCTATAACACAAAATGAGGGCAATAGACTGAGTATAAATTATATAAATAAAACTGATTCTGAAAAATCTATTTCTACACTCATACATATTTCTATAATAATCATTTGATCAACAAGTTGGGAAATTCTTTGATTTACTTAGATATTAATGTTGCTGTAAAGTTATATATATTAGTGGCCAATACTCAAATTGAATGTAGAGCACTTCCTTGCTCTTATCTACTCTATTTACATTGTTCAGACTGTTGTCTTCGTCTTTGTTGTCATATTCACATTTTGACTGTTGTATGCTCCAGCCTTCTTAAGGTGGTTGGAATTTCAAACTGAACCCTCTATTTTGGGAGTAGATTGTTCTAGTTCCACATGCCATGCCCCTTTCAGATATCTCAGTATCAGTTATTTCTCTTTAACTTAACTCTCCAAATTTTTGTTTACCTCTTCTGTAGCCAGGCATTGAACCCTCAAGTCTTTGGGTCAAGTCACTAGATTACTTCAACTAATGTTTTTATCAACTGTGTCCTTGATGACATCAGTGTATGAATTTTTGGGACTTATAAACATTTTTTACCAAACCTCATATTACAGTTTGTTGTTATTATCGTGTTTCTCTAGCACTCTGAAATGTTGGGAATATGGCAGTCTGAACAAGGTAAATAGTGTAAATAATTACAATACCTCATCTCAGAAATATAGACAGATATTCCTTGTTCTTGCCTGGGGTGGGGCATTTATTGACTTCATTTTTCATGTATTGAAATTAGACTACAAATCTATTCATTTTTTTGGGGTTTTGTGATAATATTTTGGCTATGATAATATATATGAACTCTTGATTCTTTATTCTTTGCATGGAAGTAAATTGTTCTGATTCTGATGTTAATTCTTTGGTGTCATGATGAAAAATTAACTCAGAAGAATTGACAGAGATATGATATCTCTTAGCATGGACAGAAAAATGATTTCAGGATGGCATTGGCTCTATATTGAATTAAAATCAACTGGTGTGATGCAAAACAACAGAATTTTGAACATTCAACTCTCCACCCTTCTTCAGGTGTGTCATATTTGGTAACCTGGGATTCAATTCATAAAAGGACTAAGGTGCCATTGAAACCGGCAAGGTATGTTTCATTAATACTAAAAAGCTACATAAATTCTGTATATGACTTTACAGCAAGATTAATATCTAAGAAAATCAAAATATTTTCTAGCTTGTCAATCAAATGGTGAGGCCATGGTTGAAGCCAATGGTGATTTTATTGCATAATTTGTATAATTTTGGTAAATATGTCAGTCAGTGTTATTTTTATTTTTGTGTAATTTATCCATCAGGCCCTGCATATCTGTGGCTGATACTCAAACTGAATGTGCAGAGCTTCCTTGTTCTTGATGGAGGCAATTTATTGTCTCCACTGTGTTGAAATTAGACTGCAAATCTATTCAGACTAGTGTCTTCATTTTTTCTGGTTTTGTGATAATATTTTGGCTATGATAATCTTGAATCAGATTATTTATTCATTGCATGGAAGTAAATTGTTCTGATTCTGATGTTATGGCTAAAGTATATCTTATATCTGTTAATTCTTTGTTGTCATGATGAAAAATTAACTTAGAAGAAATAACTGATATACAAGGTCTGTCTGAAAAGTAATGGGATTGATATCACAAACAATTTCAATTCCCAAACAACAAACTATATGGTTTTCTCTTCAAAGTAATCCCCCTCAAGTTTAATGTTTTAAAGTTTTCCATCCTTCTCTGGCATGCTTCTATGTACTGCCAGAAGGATTTCTATTGGATACCCACCCCTCAGCTCTGTTATTACAGCCTTCTTGATGGATTCCATGCCTTCAAATTGGGTCACCTTGATGATCCCCTTGAGCTTGGGGAAAAGTAAAAAGTCACATGGAGCTAGATAAGGTGAATGGGGAGCTTGTTCCAGTATGGCAATGTTCTTGGTCAGGAACTGTTAGATGTTCAGTGCATTATGAGCAGGTGCATTGTCATGGTGAAGCAGCCACAATTTGTCCTGCCACAACTCTTGTCTCATGTGCATTGAGTGAAACAAACATTGTAGGATCTCTTTGTAAACTTGCTGATTGATCGCCTGGCTCTGTTATAAGAAATCATTGTGGACGATACCTCTCACATCGAAGAACATGATCAGTCCCGTTACTTTTCAGACAGACTTTATATGATATCTCTTAGCATGGACAGCAAAACAATTTCAGGTTGGTATTGGCTCAATATTGGGTGAAAGCTGATTGGTGAGATAAAAAACAACAGAATTTTTTAACATTCAACTCTCCAACGTTCTACAGGTATCTGTCATATTTAGTAACCTGGGAATTTTAAACTTAACCTTTTCATTCAACCCATGAGGGTAGCTTGTTCTCATTATGTTGTCTGCACTAAAAGATATATATATATACATTGATTCTTCTTCACTTTATCATTGTGTTGCTTTACACTTCTTGGCTCAGGGATTGAACTCTGAACCACTACTTAAGAAATGATAACTAGGTAAAGAATTTACTTTAGAATTCACAGAAACCAGAAGAAAACTAAGGAGTTTTATGGTCAAAATGTTGTGACTATAAAAACCAAGATGAGGATACCAGTTCAAATAAATCTTGATAATAATAATAATAATGATCTATATTATAAAAGCAGAGTTGATTTGCTGTTTGTCACACACAGTCTGCATGTGATTTGTATGCACTTATGTAATATATATGTATATGTCTGTTGTGTGTGAGTGACTTATATGTGTTTGTGTCATTTAGTGAACATGTACATATAAACAATTTGACTGAATGTGAAATGAGACATTGGAATATTATATTCCTCTTCTACTTAGTCTAGACAATCCATACCCTGGGCTGAATGATAAAATCAAAGTCAGAGACAAGAAAAAGAAATGTTAATTTTGTAAGCCCTGAAACATTCAAATAATTATAAGATTTTATTGGAGTTTTCAGAAATTATTCAGTAAGTAATAAAATTCTTTTTTTAATGATTAAAAAAAAATTAGATTGAAATGTATGTATGTATGTATGTATGTATGTATGTATGTATGTATGTATGTATGTATGTATGTATGTATGTATGTATGTATGTATGTATGTACGGTCAAATCACGCTGAACACACCGGTTCCCGTTCGATCACTGAAGTTAAGCATCGTAGAGCCAGGTCAGTACTTAGATGGGGGACCGCTTGGGAATACCTGGTACTGTACGCAATTGTGGCTGTGTGGCTGAGTGGTCTAAGGCGTTGCTTTAGAATCACGAGGCACCGAGTTCGAATCCTGGCTGGAATTAATTTCAGCAGCTATCGGACTCCAAGTGCAGGGAACTTTTGGCAAGTGTCTGTTCCATAGCCACGGGTCCACCAAAACCATGTGAGTGAATTTGGGAGAGGAAACTGTGTGGAAGACCTCGTTGGCCAAAGCTAGCACGATATCACAAAAACACCGTGATTGCGAGTTGAGGTGGCCAGCCTTGTTCATTTATGATCACGCTGGGTTCGCACCAACGCTCTAAAACTGTTAATTGGCTCTGCACACGCCAATAAAAGTATAAACTGCAGGTGGGCTCTGTGGACATTTCCCAGGTGGGAAATTGCAAAAATGCCTGTGCAAATGTTGCAATATGCGCTAGCTAGCTGTGCATTGCAACGGGTGTCCTCGATATCGAGTGGCCAATTATTATTATTATGTATGTATGTATGTATGTATGTATGTATGTATGCTTGTTTGTTTGTTTGTTTGTTTTAATGACAGACTTAAAAAGTTGGTCATTAAATTAAAATATATATACATGTACATACACACAATTTGAATGAAATTGAAATGGATATCTGTGTTGTGAGAGCTTATTTCCCTTTTTGTCAGCCAACAACCCATGAGTAACAGAAAAATAGTATAAGTCAGCCTTTGAGGTCACTTTTGTATTTTAACTGAATATATTTTCTAATAAATATAGTACATTGAAGTGAACTACCCTCATTCCTTTCATATTCCTTTAGTAAGGACTAAGTTCCACTCAGACACATTCGTTCCAAGAACTATTACTCTGTGGAACAGAATCCCAGGAGGATGCTTTCCCTTCAAGTCTGCTGTTAACTGTTATATTTCCCACATATCTGCACAAACTGCTTTCCTGAGGCTGACTGCTCACACAACAATAACAACCTTCAGTAACCCTTGATACTTTGAGCGGCCCTAAACATTGTATCGAGAGGACATTAATAAATAAAAATAAAACAACTTAAATTTGAAATTTGATCATCTTGCTGTCAGTGGAAAATATGAAAATAGACCTATCAAAATAACCAATCTTGAAGTATAGGTATGGAATCTTATAAAATCTTAGAAAATATATAAAATAAAATATAAAGTATAATATATTATAAAATCTTATAAAATATGTAGATATGGATTTTATAAAAGATGGAGAATATAAAATAAAATATGGATCTTAGAAAATATATAAAATAAAATATAAAGTATAATATATTATAAAATCTTATAAAATATGTAGATATGGATCTCATAAAAGATGGAGAATATAAAATAAAATATGGATCTTATAAAATCTTAGAAAATATATAAAATAAAATATAAAGTATAATATATTATAAAATCTTATAAAATATGTAGATATGGATCTCATAAAAGATGGAGAATATGAAATAAAATATGGATCTTATAAAATCTTAGAAAATATATAAAATAAAATATAAAGTATAATATATTATAAAATCATATAAAATATGTAGATATGGATCTCATAAAAGATGGAGAATATAAAATAAAATATGGATCTTATAAAATCTTAGAAAATATATAAAATAAAATATAAAGTATAATATATTATAAAATCTTATAAAATATGTAGATATGGATCTCATAAAAGATGGAGAATATAAAATAAAATATGGATCTTATAAAATCTTAGAAAATATATAAAATAAAATATAAAGTATAATATATTATAAAATCTTATAAAATATGTAGATATGGATCTCATAAAAGATGGAGAATATGAAATAAAATATGGATCTTATAAAATATGGAAGATATGAAATATGGAAATATACATTATCAATCAAATGTATTTGACCACCCTCAAGTTTTTATTTCTCATCCTAAAAGTGTAATTTTCAAGTTAAAAACAAAGTTAAGCATTTTATTTATTTATTATACTAAATAAAAGTCTTCTCAAGCCACATTAAATACAAATTAAACCAAAAAAACAAAAACTTTCTTGAACTTTTGATTCATCAAAATGACCCCCCTTTGACTACTATCAATGCTTCACAGATTCTCAGCATTCTTTCCACCAAAGACTGGAGTTAGACTGAAGATTGTTCTGCTCAGCTTTCCTGCAAGAGTTGCCAGAGGTGAGCCGCACGTGTGGGTTGTTTAGCTCTGACTTTTTGATCAAGTTCATCCCACACCAGTTCAATGGGATTTAAGTCCACTGATTATACTGGCCAAGACATCAGTTGAAGGACGTGCTGTTCCGATTTGTTTTTAATGTACCTCTCGCAGAGTTTACTAGTATGCTTTGGGTCATTATCTTGCATGAGTATGAATCCTTGACCCACAAGCCATGTTCCAGATGGGATTGTGTGATACTGTAGTATGCTGATTCAATTTGCCCTTCACCTGGTGCAAATCCCCAACTTTGCAATTGGCAAAAGCCCATCACACCATAACAGAATCTCCTCTATCCTGTACAGTTAGTGTGATATATTCGGGTTGCGGCTCTTTCACCAACTCTTCATGGCACATAGACATTCCTATTTAACCCAAAGATTTCGAACTTTGATTCATCAGTCCAAAGGACTTTATTCCACTTCTCTGTTGTCCAGTCTTTGTGTACCTTGGCCCACTGGAGCCTTTTGGCATTGTTTTGATTCTTCAACAATGGTTTCTTGACAACAATTCTGCCATATAGGCCAGCTTCACAGTCTTCTCCTCACAGTGGATGTTGACACATGTTTTTCGTGACATTGGTTCAGTTGTGCTGTGATGTTTGGCGCAATCAGCTTTCTGTCACGCAAGCCGGTGACTTCTGCTCTTGTTGCTGCTTTTGGTCTACCAGCCCTACTTCTGGTCTTGTTTTGTCCCGTTTCCTTATGTCTCCTAAAAGTATAATCCACTGTAGGTCTGGGAATTTAAAAAAAATTTCTCTGCTTGGATATCCTTCTTTTTTTAAAGTAATGATCTCTTGTCTTTGTTCAAGTGGAAGTTCACATGTTTTGGTCATTTTGTTGAGAAAAAAAGTCTTGATCCAGAAGAAAGTTGCAAAATTTAAGTTTTAATTTAAACAAAATAAGAATAATAGATTTCACTACTGGGCAAGGTACATTGGCAGCACAGGTAAAACAGGTAGTATCTAGTAAACAATAATTCAACACAATATAGTCTAATGTGAGTTCAACTGGTGGTATAATGTTACTTTTGGAAAACGTTTTATTTATGTTTGGTGCTAAAGAAGAAAAACACCTTCAAATCAATTTTTCAAACGATATCTGGTTATACTAAGGTCAAAGTTACTGAAGAAGACTTGCATTTAGTATAATAAATAAAACCATTGTGGTGCTTAACTTTTTCATTAAAAATAACACTTTTCGGATAAGAAATAAAAAATTTTGAGGGTGGCCAAATACTTCTGACTGGTAATGTGGATCATATAAAATATAATATAATATATTATAAAATATAAAAATATAGAAATATGGATCTTATAAAATCTTATAAAATATGGAAAATATAAAAATATGGAAATATAGGTCTTATAAAATATGGAAAATATAAAATATAAAACTGTGGTAATATGGATCATATAAAATATGGACAATATAAAAATAATAAAATATGGATCTTATAAAATATGGAAAATATAAAAATAATAAAATATGGATCTTATAAAATATGGAAAATATAAAAATAATAAAATATGGATCTTATAAAATATGGAAAATATAAAAATAATAAAATATGGATCTTATAAAATATGGACAATATAAAAATAATAAAATATGAATCTTATAAAATATGGACAATATAAAAATAATAAAATATGGATCTTATAAAATATGGAAAATAGAAAAATAATAAAATATGGATCTTATAAAATATATAAAATCTTATAAAATATAGAAATAAACTTATAAAAATATCCAATTTTGAAGTATAGGAATAGAAGTTACAATAATAATTCTTCCTCTTAAAAATTCAGACAGAAATTGATTTTATTATTTGCAATACCTGATAAAAAAAATAAAATCTTATATTAATTTATATATATTTTTAATTCTTGCATATTATTTTATGGACATTCCCTCTGTGCATTAATTTCTTTTATCTATACTTATTAAAATGTTTTATTTAAAGTAAACTAATGTCATTGTTATTCATTTTGATATTTCAGGATGTAAATTTGTCATTTTTTAATAGATTGTTAAATTTAAACCAATACATTTCCACTGAATTAAAAAAAAACCCGAATAAACAGATAATACATTTTGATCTAAGACCAGAGCCTGCTTGGGAGGCCAGTTTAGTTATCAATCACTTAACCACTCAGGTTTTGAAATCAGAGTTATCCTTCTCCTAAACTGGTTGCCATTCAAGGCTATAGGACCCCGTCTGTTCTGTTTTTTTACCCATACCTGGAGATAGATGAGATCGATTCATACCTTTCCAAAGGTTATTTGCACTTTCTATAATTGGTATATTTCGTTAATTGAAGGTAAAATAGAAAAGCAACACTTTAATGTGGAATGCAATAGATTGTTAGATAAGAACCATTAGTAATCATTTCAAAGGTTAGTCGACGGTAAATGTGATGATACATATATATGGTGGAACTGAAAGGGTTTCTCTTTATTCTGGAGAACCAAACTATTGATTGGAACAAGTACTGCTGTCATTTAGACAAACTAAACAATAGTTTATAAATATCTTGAATTCAAATTTAGTTAATAAGAAGGTATATTCTATCTGATTTTTCACTCTTTTCATTTCTTTCTGTTTTCTCTGTTTTAGCCTTTTCTTGTTCTCTCTATCTCTCTTTCAGCTCTTTCCATTGTTTTTTCTCTTTCTCCTCTTTCCATTGTTTTTTCTCTTTCTCCTCTTTCCATTGTTTTTTCTCTTTCTCTCCTCTTTCCATTGTTTTTTCTCTTTCTCTCCTCTTTCCATTGTTTTTTCTCTTTCAGCTCTTTCCATTGTTTTTTCTCTTTCTCCTCTTTCCATTGTTTTTTCTCTTTCAGCTCTTTCCATTGTTTTTTCTCTTTCTCCTCTTTCCATTGTTTTTTCTCTTTCTCCTCTTTCCATCGTTTTTTCTCTTTCTCTCCTCTTTCCATCGTTTTTTCTCTTTCTCTCCTCTTTCCATCGTTTTTCCTCTTTCTCTCCTCTTTCCATCGTTTTTCCTCTTTCTCTCCTCTTTCCATCGTTTTTCCTCTTTCTCTCCTCTTTCCATCGTTTTTCTCTTTCTCTCCTCTTTCCATCGTTTTTCTCTTTCTCTCCTCTTTCCATCGTTTTTTCTCTTTCTCTCCTCTTTCCATCGTTTTTTCTCTTTCTCTCCTCTTTCCATCGTTTTTTCTCTTTCTCTCCTCTTTCCATCGTTTTTTCTCTTTCTCTCCTCTTTCCATCGTTTTTTCTCTTTCTCTCCTCTTTCCATCGTTTTTTCTCTTTCTCTCCTCTTTCCATCGTTTTTTCTCTTTCTCTCCTCTTTCCATCGTTTTTCTCTTTCTCTCCTCTTTCCATTGTTTTTCTCTTTCTCTCCTCTTTCCATCGTTTTTTCTCTTTCATCTTTTTCTATCTTTCCACTCTTTTTTTCACCCTTTTTACCTTGTCGTATCTTCATTTCACCCTTTTCATTTTTCATTTTTTCATTCCATCTTTTCTGCTCTTTCCTACACTTTCTTTTTTTTATTCCACCCTCTTTATTATTTCCCTTTATTCTTCTCTATCTTTTTCCCTTATTTTGTCCTTTTTCATCATCTTACCTTCTCTTTTCCTTTCATTCCACCCTACTTTTTTCTTCATTCCACCCTTTCCGCCTTCTCTTTTTATTCCATTCTGCCCTTTCTCTCCTTTTTATTCATTCTGCCCTCTCTTTCTCCCTTTTATTCATTCTGCCCTCTCTCTCTCCCTTTTAGTCATTCTGCTCTCTCTTTCTCCCTTTTATTCATTCTGCTCTCTCTTTCTCCCTTTTATTCATTCTGCCCTCTCTTTCTCCCTTTTATTCATTCTGCCCTCTCTTTCTCCCTTTTATTCATTCTGCCCTCTCTTTCTCCCTTTTATTCATTCTGCTCTCTCTTTCTCCCTTTTATTCATTCTGCCCTCTCTTTCTCCCTTTTATTCATTCTGCCCTCTCTTTCTCCCTTTTATTCATTCTGCCCTCTCTTTCTCCCTTTTATTCATTCTGCCCTCTCTTTCTCCCTTTTATTCATTCTGCCCTCTCTTTCTCCCTTTTATTCATTCTGCCCTCTCTTTCTCCCTTTTATTCATTCTGCCCTCTCTTTCTCCCTTTTATTCATTCTGCTCTCTCTTTCTCCCTTTTATTCATTCTGCCCTCTCTCTCTCTCCCTTTTATTCATTCTGCCCTCTCTCTCTCTCCCTTTTATTCATTCTGCCCTCTCTTTCTCCCTTTTATTCATTCTGCCCTCTCTTTCTCCCTTTTATTCATTCTGCCCTCTTTATTCATTCTTTTTTCTTCAGTCTACCTTTTTCACCCACTGTTTTCTTTATTTTTCCCTTTCTGTCATCTCTTACTTACTACTCCTTCATTCTACTATTTCCACCCTCTCTTTTTTTCTCTTTTTCTTTTTCCCTTCTCTTTTCCCCACAGTTCTCTTTTCTGACAGCAATATTCTTCTTATAGTCTTCACAAATAAATATAATTTTTTATTACACTTGCATGACTTTATATTTTACCCACAAAGATGCAGAATTATTATTGGAAAGAGTTAATATCTTGTGTTTCTGTAGCCATGATTTGTTTAACAAGATTTTTGTTCTCTCAAACTGTAAACTTGGTGGAGTGAATGCCAAGATATTATTAAAATATTTTATGTTGCATTTTACATTTTTACCTTGATTAATTTATGTATTTTTTATCTTTGCAGGTAAGTACCCCTGAATCTCGCAAATCAAGAGTTTTTTTTTCACATGTGGCAGGCATTGAAGGTGGGTCAAAGTTGTAATATTTTAATTAAGCTAAACTTACAAATATATTTGTAATGATTTATATTATTATAGAGTAATTTAGAATTAATTTCAACACATTTTAGGATTTTTCTTTTTCTGATTCTGTTTTTACTATGTTTTGACTGTTTCTTTCTCTGGCTTTCCACAGGTATTTAAAGATATCTGTAATTTTGAGAAGATCCATTATCATTTCATGAGTTAATAACTAATAAATCTGAACATTTATTTTCAAAATTAAATTAAAAATTAAAATGATTTTTCTGACTAAATGTAAAATTCTCTAACAAGTATAGGAGTATATAAAAAAAAACATTATTTTAAAATAAATTATACATAATACTCATCTATTGACGAGAAAATATTTGTTTAAAAATTACTTGTTATCCTCTTTTTTAATATTTCAAAGAAAGTTTCAAAGTTATTCCTTCTATTGATGATAGAATATTTCAAAATTATTCCTTCTATCAATGTTAGAATATTTCAAAGTAAGTTATTCCTTCTATTGATGATAGAATATTTCAAAGTTATTCCTTCTATCAATGTTAGAATATTTCAAAGTTATTCCTTCTATCAATGTTAGAATATTTCAAAGTAAGTTATTCCTTCTATTGATGATAGAATATTTCAAAGTTATTCCTTCTATCAATGTTAGAATATTTCAAAGTTATTCCTTCTATCAATGTTAGAATATTTCAAAGTTATTCCTTCTATCAATGTTAGAATATTTCAAAGTAAGTTATTCCTTCTATTGATGATAGAATATTTCAAAGTAAGTTATTCCTTCTATTGATGATAGAATATTTCAAAGTTATTCCTTCTATCAATGTTAGAATATTTCAAAGAAAGATATTCCTTCAATTGATGATAGAATATTTCAAAATTATTCCTTCTATCAATGTTAGAATATTTCAAAGTAAGTTATTCCTTCTATTGATGATAGAATATTTCAAAGTTATTCCTTCTATCAATGTTAGAATATTTCAAAGTAAGTTATTCCTTCTATTGATGATAGAATATTTCAAAGTTATTCCTTCTATCAATGTTAGAATATTTCAAAGTTATTCCTTCTATCAATGTTAGAATATTTCAAAGTAAGTTATTCCTTCTATTGATGATAGAATATTTCAAAGTTTCAAAGTAAGTTATTCCTTCTATTGATGATAGAATATTTCAAAATTATTCCTTCTATCAATGTTAGAATATTTCAAAGTAAGTTATTCCTTCTATTGATGATAGAATATTTCACAATTATTCCTTCTATCAATGTTAGATTATTTCAAAGTAAGTTATTCCTTCTATTGATGACAGAATATTTCAAAATTATTCCTTCTATCAATGGTAAATTATTTCAAAGTAAGTTATTCCTTCTATTGATGATAGAATATTTCAAAGTTATTCCTTCTATCAATGTTAGATTATTTCAAAGTAAGTTATTCCTTCTATTGATGATAGAATATTTCAAAATTATTCCTTCTATCAATGTTAAATTATTTCAAAGTAAGTTATTCCTTCTATTGATGATAGAATATTTCAAAGTTATTCCTTCTATCAATGTTAGAATATTTCAAAGTAAGTTATTCCTTCTATCAATGTTAGATTATTTCAAAGTAAGTTATTCCTTCTATTGATGATAGAATATTTCAAAGTTATTCCTTCTATCAATGTTAGAATATTTCAAAGTAAGTTATTCCTTGTATTGATGATAGAATATTTCAAAGTTATTCCTTCTATCAATGTTAGATTATTTCAAAGTAAGTTATTCCTTCTATTGATGATAGAATATTTCAAAGTTATTCCTTCTATCAATGTTAGAATATTTCAAAGTAAGTTATTCCTTGTATTGATGATAGAATATTTCAAAGTTATTCCTTCTATCAATGTTAGATTATTTCAAAGTAAGTTATTCCTTCTATTGATGATAGAATATTTCAAAGTTATTCCTTCTATCAATGTTAGAATATTTCAAAGTTATTCCTTCTATCAATGTTAGAATATTTCAAAGTAAGTTATTCCTTCTATTGATGATAGAATATTTCAAAGTTTCAAAGTAAGTTATTCCTTCTATTGATGATAGAATATTTCAAAATTATTCCTTCTATCAATGTTAGAATATTTCAAAGTAAGTTATTCCTTCTATTGATGATAGAATATTTCACAATTATTCCTTCTATCAATGTTAGAATATTTCAAAGTAAGTTATTCCTTCTATTGATGACAGAATATTTCAAAATTATTCCTTCTATCAATGGTAAATTATTTCAAAGTAAGTTATTCCTTCTATTGATGATAGAATATTTCAAAGTTATTCCTTCTATCAATGTTAGATTATTTCAAAGTAAGTTATTCCTTCTATTGATGATAGAATATTTCAAAATTATTCCTTCTATCAATGTTAAATTATTTCAAAGTAAGTTATTCCTTCTATTGATGATAGAATACTTCAAAGTTATTCCTTCTATCAATGTTAGAATATTTCAAAGTAAGTTATTCCTTGTATTGATGATAGAATATTTCAAAGTTATTCCTTCTATCAATGTTAGATTATTTCAAAGTAAGTTATTCCTTCTATTGATGATAGAATATTTCAAAGTTATTCCTTCTATCAATGTTAGAATATTTCAAAGTAAGTTATTCCTTGTATTGATGATAGAATATTTCAAAGTTATTCCTTCTATCAATGTTAGAATATTTCAAAGTAAGTTATTCCTTCTCTTATTGATTATTTCAAAATAAGTTATTCTTTCCGTTGATGATTGAATTTAAAATAAACTTACTTATTAGACGCAATTTTTTTACTAAAATAATTTTACTTAAATTTGATTAAATCTTAAGCAACTCACGAAGAAAGCTTAAAATTAAACAAAAATAGTTTGTAAGTAACTTATTTTATACTATATTCAAGTATTCTACTAATTTTTTTCCATTGAAATGTCTTCCATTTCTATGATTAAAATTACACTTTTTCATAGATCATTCTTTGTATTTTTCTTGCATAATTTCCATGAAACTTATGTTGTTGACCCTAATAAAAATGTGTAGTGATAGCAATAATTAAATTACTAAATAACCCCAAACTTCTACTAGTAGTCCATATAGTAGTGTGGAGCTAGAATAATTAATAATAAAAAAAAATTAATAAAAATACTTTAAAATACAATATAAGAATTGTAGTTAACAAGAAAGACAGAAAAATTTAGATTATAAAAAAAATAGTTAAATAAAATATTAGGTTGGTGCAAAAAATAATGTTGTTTTCTCACATGAAGTTGAACATCAAAAAACGACATTATTTTTGCACCAACCTAATATAAGCTATTCCCATGATGCATTAGAACAAATGTTTTATCATCAAAAGAAATAAAAATCAAAAGCAGACTTTCAAAATAATCTCTGATAAAATATGTTGCCAGCTACAGATAAGCAAACATTTCTTTATTTTTGTGCTTACCAAAATTATCTACATATATGTTCATTGAATGATACAATAATTTCTTTGAAATGTATTACTAAGATATAAAAGAAAGACTCCGATTGAATGGGCACTAAAAAAAATTACAAATGAAACACTTAATTCATCATTGTAAAGAAAAAATGTTTCTGAAGTATAACAAATTATCTCTGCCTTCAATGTTACTTATTTCATATTACTTGACATGCTGAATTGTATAATAAATCAATTTATCATTTTTCCTATACCTATAAAACAAAAACTGTTTCTGAATTGTATTTCATTGTACCTCATGAATAATTTTGTTTATAATATTACAATCTTTTTGTGGTCGAGGGGTGACCTTTCCAACCAGAAATATATATATATATATATATATATATATATATATATATATATATATATAAAAATATATATATAAAATAACATTCAGACAAGGCCAATGAATCACCGGGCCCTGCAAGAAATGTTTTATGCCATTATAACATACAGCTTCTGGCAGTGCAGAAACGTCAGATGTCCTTTTGTGTTAGATCTGAACTTTGAGTAAGTAAAATGCTATCTGGCTGCAAAATTCTAAATGAGATTTGTTTGGATTTATTTTGTAATTTTTCCTCCACTGTGCAACCATGGATCCATTGATAAGGTTGACAGAAAAAAATGGTCAATATCACTTCTTTGTTTATCCATATGTATTCAGACAATATAATTCTACAGTTTTGTTTTTTCGGTAATCACCTTCCATTGCTTTATTATGCAAATTTATCAGATGTGGCAGGATAGCTTCCTTTTCCCTTCCACTTATAGGTTGTTTTTACCTTAAGATATGGCTCATTAGTTTTCCAATTGCCATCAGTTGTCACCAAAGAATTGTCACGCTACTTGGCTTATAATTCTGTTTATATTTCTGTGATAAAGTATTGTAATTATTTAGACTTTTTACATTCTTCGGACTGTTGTCTTCATCTTTTTTATCATATTCGTGACGTTTTGGCTTTCTTCAGATGATTGTAATTTTGAATACAAACCCTTTATTTTGTCCACCAGAGTAGATTGTTCAGGTTCCACATGCCATGTCTCTTCCAGCTGTCTCAGTTATCTTCCTTTCATTCAACTCTCCAAGTTTTTGTATACCACTGCAGTAGCCAGGGATTGAAATCACAACTCTTTGGGCCAAGTCACTGGATCCCACCAACTCTTTTATCCACTGGGCCATGAGTCCAATCACCTGAAGAAGGCTGGAGTATACAATGGCCAAAACATTGTGAATATGGCAAAAAAAAGATGAGGACAACAGTTTGAAAAATGTAAATACTTTGCAGTATATACTTTTCTATTCCAGAACCTTTTATTTTTGTTCATTTTTGCTGTCAATAAATTGCTTTGCTGTGTTCTGACATTTCTGGCTAGAAGCTCAGAAAACTTTTTTCAGAGATATGAGTTTATGAATTCAAAAATATGAATTAAATCCAACAGAATGATTAAGTAAGGAACAAATAGGAAGAAAATTTATAAATTTGACATGTTTGGTCATTAATTAATGACCAAACATAATTAATCATAATTAAGAGGTGGTTCCACACTCCTCAAAACCTCCTGATTAGAGGCCTTGCTGTTGGATGTAGTTTATCGTCTTAGCCAGGACACGGATGTAGTTTATCGTCATACCCAGGACGGGCAACGGATGTTAGGCTTTCTGCTATTTCTAGGTTATTTTGTGTTTGTCTTGATATAAGTTCCCGAATTGTGACTAGTTGGCCTCGTTTAGCCCTCCATCTATGTGGGTGCTCATTGATCACCTCCTTCGGATGATATGGGAAAATTGCTACCGCATGTATCATCCTAAACACTCCAGGTAAGGTCAAGGCGAATTGCAAGACCACACACGGCTAGGTCAATTGCTGGCAGGCTTCCAGTTGCTGAATTGATTTGTTTTGTTTTGTTTTACGGCATATCAACCTCAATGGGTTATTTAATGCCGACACAATTTTTTATTTCATTAGTTGTTTTATGGCATATCAACCTCAATGGGTGATTTAATGCCGACACGATTTTTATTTCGTTAGTTGTTTTATGGCATATCAACCTCAGTGGGTGATTTAATGCCAACAAAATTTTGAAATAGATTCATAGTGATAGTTTGGTAAAAAAAAGGTGTGTATGTATACATATATATTTGAACCATTTTTTTATTACAAAGTATTTCTGGTATTAAAACCTATTTTTACACAAGTATGAGTGTTAACTATTTGCCCATAGCTGGAACCATAACTGGTGCTACCACCCCAGTTCAGGGTGGACCTGGAGCACCAGCAATTAAGAGGTGGTTCCACGCTCCTCAAAACCTCCTGATCAGAGGCCTTGCTGTTGGATGTAGTTTATTGTCTTACCCAGGACACGGATGTAGTTTATCGTCATACCCAGGACGGGCAATGGATTTCTGCTATTTCTAGGTTATTTTGTGTTTGTCTTGATATACGTTTCCGAATTGTGACTAGTCGGCCTCGTTTAGCCCTCCATCTAGGTGGGTGCTCATCGATCACCTCACTTCTCCTTAGGATGATATGGGAAAATAGTCGCTACCGCATGTATCGTCCTAAAAACCCCAGATAAGGTCAAGGCAAATTCCTAGATCACACACAGCTAGGTCAATTGCTGGCAGGTTTCCACTTGCTGGATCAATTTGTTTTGTTTTGTTTTGCAGCATATCAACCTCAATGGATTATTTAATGCTAATAACATTTTTATTGCTGGCAATATTTCTTTTTCCAAAAATGTACAGCTGGTATTAAAACATATTATTACACTTTCATAGTATTTTGACTCCATTTTGGGGGTAAACTATTTTCACATATCTGGGACCCCAACAGGTGCTACAACCCCAGGTCAGGGTGAACCTAGGAACGCCAGCAATTAAGAGGTGGTTCCATGCTCCTCAAAACCTCCTGATCAGAGGCCTTGCTGTCGGATGTAGTTTGTCTTACCCAGGATGCGAATGTAGTTTATCATCATATGGTTGACATGTTTCACTGTTAATTAGCTACATCAGAAATTTTTGGAAATGAGTGATGGAAGAGAATGTGACAGTATTTTGAATATCCGGGTTACACTGTACATATTTTTTTTGTTATATATATATATATATATATATATATATATATATACACAGTGTAACCCGGATATAAGAGACCTGGATATAAGATAGATTTTCTCTGGTCCCAAATTAGAGCCTGTGTTAATAAAACAAAATAGACCAAACCCGGATATAAGAGACTTCTTCTCCGGTCCCGACAACTCTCTTATATCCGGGTTACACTGTATATATAAGAATTATACATATATTAATTGCACAACTCTGAGTTTAATGCTGAAGCAATTGATAAAAATATTACTAAACTAACGAAAACTAATGATATCAAGAACAATGTATGCCATGATAAATAAAATAAAATAAAGTACTATTACTACTATTAATAATAATAGATATCAATGGAAATAAAATGATTTAAAATAAGAAAGATAAAGTAAAATGAACTAAGAGCCTTATATAGGAACATATAAATATGTAAATAAACACATTAAAATGTTTGAATGAATTGTAGTTGGTTTTGAATTTGAAATTTGACCCAGATCAACATTTAAGACTGAAAATAAAGTTGGAAATAAGAAATATAAATTCTAATTTAGAGAGACACTGATGGTGTTATAAAATCAAGGGGGATTAACTCTATATTATTCCGGGCATCAATAGAATAATTAATAATAATAATAATAATAATATTAACATTAATAATTGTAAAAAAACTAAAAGCAGTGATATCAGTAATAATAAAATATGCTGTAATAAAGTAAGATAAGATAAGGTAAAATGAAAATGAAAGCCATACATAGGAACTGTTAAATTCGTAAATAAGTAAATAAATAAATGAATGAATAAATAAATAAGGAAAATAAATGAATAATTCGATAAAAATAATGAATGCAAATAGATGAGTAAATAAACACATTTCTAGTAGTAAGACTAAACGTGAAAGTAAGACACAACAAACAAAGCAAAAAAAAAAATAGTTATATACTAAAAATGGTAGTGATAAGATAATGGAAAAAATGGAATGACATAAATGTTAAATGCATTATCATCTAAAATTAGCAATAGTTGTACAATTAAGGTCACCAGAAAAAAAAAAATTAATATCAATATTAGTAAATGTGGACGCCTGGTCCAGCTAGAGTATATTAATCTGGGTCGGCGTGATTGAGTAGGAATTTGGATTTGTGTAGGCAGGTGCTAATCAACTCACTTCTTTTGTTTAAGTGGTTAGGATTTTTTATATTTTTCAGGATTATTAATTTTTCAGAGACATAAGTTACATTTATTGCCATTCCTGCTGAAGGGCTTAGCTTTCACTATTATTTCCCAGGTGATATTTGGGTTTTTATTCTCATTTTTTAGCTTCCAGAAAAATTTAGAGCAGTGCTATTTCAATATATGATATTGCCAAATGTCATTCGGTGGTGGTAAAAGCACGATTTCCAATTGTTTTCTGTATAGCCGATGTAAAATTTGACCTTGTCACCATGTTTGTTTTCAGCTTTATAAACTAACAATTTTGACATACATTTACAGTTTAAACCTAATAATGAAACTATAGCCTAACATGACATTGAAAGTTGATTTACCAATGTCCCAGTTAGAGAAACGGTTGATACAATTATGAAGAATATTTACAACAATTCATTTCTCCCTCCATTAAAAATTAGACCCAACATATTACTGAAACTACTTTCGACTTGTACCACTGAGGTTCCTTTCTATGATCATCAAAATAATATATACGTACAACGCAATGGTGTTTCCATGAGTTCAGTTCTGGGACCAACATTTGGTAACTTCTATATGACTAACCTTGAAAATAACATATTTAATACCACTAAAAAACCCTTCATGTACCTAAGATATGTAGATGCTCTTATCTTAGTCAAAAACACAGATGAAATACATGAACTACAAAAAAACTTCCAAAAAAAAACTCTGTCCTTAAGTTCATATATGAACTCAACAATAAAAAAAAAAATCCCTTTTCTTGATTTATTGATAGACACAAATAATAATACATTTACTACCTCCCCATATAAAAAAACAACTAGTATAAGCACTCTCAACTATAAAAGTGAATGCCCTATTAAAAAATAGCGATTATACAAAATTTAATAAATCATGCAAAAGCTAATTCTTCAATGAAAAAGATTTTCTACACTGAATTTAAAAAAACATTAAACAAACTCTCATTAATGACTTTCCTAATTACATTGTTGATGAACAAATTAGACGAGCTATTAAAAATATTAACATAAATCAAGCTGAACATAATACATCCTCAAATAACCCTAAACATATCAACCTTCTATCTTCTTTGATGTGCCATGTCCCTTCAGTATGTATGCGATCATGGCTCTCCACTTCCTCCTGTCTCCTGTAGCTCTCAATAAGTTTTGTCTTTTTTGTTATTTCTCTCAGACCCTGTTCTTCCATCTACTTGCTTAAGCCCACTAAGTATGTCCTTCTTCCACTTTATCTGACCTGTGAGTGTCAGATTTTCCAAGCCTTCCTTTCTCATTACATGTCCAAGAAATTTCAGCTGCCTCTTTCTGATGTTAAGTATAAGTTTACTCTTTATTTGCATCCTCTTGAAAATCTCATCATTCCTCACATGTTCTGTCTATGGTATCCTGAGTATTCTTCTGTCAAACCATACTTTTGTTGCCTTGAGCATCTTCTTCATCTTTGAGGAGACTGTCCAAACGGCCATCAAATATATTATAACTACAAACAAGATGAAAAAATGCTAAAAAATATAATTATTAATCTCAGTAAAACAAATTAAAACTAATTATATACTACACTAAATTTAATACAACCAAGTTAATCATCTGCAATAACTCTTTTCTGCCAACTAGCATTTTGCAAAAGAACAACATCATATATCAATTTAAATATCCTTTGGGATATTGTATCTCTCACAAAAATGTAAATATATATGTTCGTTTCACCACTATAACTTTGGCAAGGAGACTTACATTTCATATGAATGATTATAATTGAATCTCACATTTAAAAGAACATTCCTGCCCACATTCATGTTTTAGAGAAATATTAATCGGCAATACAAGTATACGCCACCATGAAAATAAAAAGAACACCTACTTCAAATTCTGGAAGCCCATTACATAAAATAATTATGGCCAAAAATAAATAAAATCATTTATGAGTATGACAACAAAGTTCTAAAATCTTTATAACTGCTAGGGTTTAAAATATCAAAATTGTAATTATTAAAATCTACAATTAAAACAATATTTTAAAACATGTAATTACAATTTTTAATAAGAATTTACATATATTACGGTACCTCCCTTACATAGCAGTAAGAAACTTTTCAAATTTTACAGCATTCATACTCACATATTTTCATAACTTATATTAATTCTTTGTATTAGCAATTTAACCCTGAAGATGATCTTGGATGAGATTGAAAGTACTTGCGAAATTAAAGACCATATGGATAATTACAGCTTTTTTTCTTGATCAATTTTGTACAGACACTAAGAAATTGATCTTTGAACTTGAGAACTTAACAATAGCAATAAATAGACATAATATGTCTAGATTATTCAATCAAACATGATTGAATGAAGATATGCTGCCTATATATATATATATATATATATATATATATATATATATATATATATAATTATAATGAAAACAGAGACTTTAAAAAATCATGGTAATATTTTATTTCATTAAAACTGATACTACAGTTTTAACTCATCAGAACAAACATTTTCACAAAAATAAATGGATAAAAATTTTACCAGGCACAAAAACATTTGTCCCCCCCCCCCCAAAAAAAGGGGGACATGTATTCAAAATGGGGTAAGGAATAGATGGAGGTTGGGAAGGGAAAGCGAATAGGGGGAGAAAGAAATATAAGTCTATTCCAGGAGATATAGGGTCATAGGGATGAAAGCAGACATGTTGACCTATTTTATACTGGATGTGCACAGTGCTGTAGAAAGTGTGTCATCAAATGAGGGTAGAGGAAAAAGACAAAGAGAGCAAAAGAAAAAGAAGGAAGGGAGAAGAGAAAGAAAGGGAAACTATATATATATATATATATATATATATATATATATATATATATATATACATATATATATGCAATTATAGACCTACATAAACCAAACCATTAACATACATTGGTAGACATATAAACACACACATATATATAAATACTGTACATATATGGCACATAATCAGAAAAATTATATATCTCTTCAAATTCTAAGCATAAATAGGACGATAATAACATCAACAGCAAAAATAGAATATATCTAATTACACAAACAATCTATAAATACATATATAAACCAAACACCCAAACATGTACAAGCGCATGCATACATATATTCATATCTATCCATACAAATACATACATATACATAAACATATACACAAATACCCATATACAACTAAATACATACTACAAACCCATATATATATATATATATATATATATATACATACAAGTACACACACACACACACACACACATATATATATATATATATATATATATATATATATATATATGAAAAATTTCTCAGAGTTAACCTGTAGAAAAAGACAATATGTATAAAGATAAAAAGACAATAGGAAAACTGTATTTGCCAACGTGTTTCGTCCGATGTGGACTTTTCAAGGCAAAAACGAAATGTATATACAGTATAACCCGGATATAAGAGAAACCCGGATATAAGAGATTTTATCTGGTCCCAAATTAGAGCCTGTGTTAATAAAACAAAATAGACAAAACCCGAATATAAGAGAAACCCGGATATAAGAGACTTCATATCCGGTCCTGACAACCCTTATATCCGGGTTACACTGTAATAATTTCGTTTTGCCTTGAAGAAATCCGCATTGGACGAAATATCTCAGCTAATAATACAGTTTTCCTATTGTCTTTTACCTTTATATATATATATATATATATATATATATATATATCAGTACATACATACAGACATGTATAACCACTTACATACACACATAGGAATAAACATACATGCACACACATGCATATATACACACACACACACACATATAAAACATATACACCCATATTCATATACACAACACATACACACAATATATATATATATATATATATATATATATATATATATATATATATATATATATACATACACACACACACATACACAAATACCCATATACATACATATATGTGCATATACAAATATATATTTGGATAATAATATAGACAACATATCCAAATATATACCCAACTATATAAATGTAAAAGGAATACAAGAGTGCATTTCATCCATTGCACCTATATATATATATATTGAGAGAGAGAGAGAGCATATTTATATATACATATAAACAAAAACACCCATACAAATACCTAAAAACAAATAAACACATGCATATATATATGCATATGTGTGTGTTATATAACATATAAACATAATGTAAATCTGACTAATCCACCCCAATGTACAAAAAAACATATAAATATATGTGTAGAAAGTGCATATATATGGATACTGCATGTATATCTGGATTCCATTCAGCAAACAACAGAAGAGAGAAACAATATGGAAAATAAGAAGGATTAGAAGGAAAAGGAAATACTAAATAATGACAGTTTTTAAGTGTCTGTCCATGACTAATTAAGTGCAAGTGACGATCAGGTGGGTTGACACTCAGCCTGTATAGACATGTAGGTCTTTCTGTGAGTGGGAGAAAGTGTTTGTGTATTGCACTGTTTGTCAAATGTCACCTGTACTGTATCTTATCTAATTTCACCTCCAGGTAAATGACCCAGCCTGAAAGCATTTAAATCTGAAATAATATCCTTCTGTTCAGGGTTAGAGAAAATTCAGTCATTAATTGTGACAAGTTACCTGCCATTTTTTTTTTTTAAATCCTTGTCATATTTTCTTTTTTTTTTACTAATAGTTTTTTGCTTCAATATCCACTTTTTTTTTTTATTCTATTACACAAATTCAATCACCATATCTTTGAAGCACATGTAAAACAAACTACCATTAGTGGCTATAATTAAATATTCTAATGAACTGTTCTCTCTAATTAAAATTTTACTCATTAATAAAAATTACATTTTGAAAAAAATATCTCCATCTGTGAATTTCAGTAAATAAATTTGTTTAAAGCCAAATTTTATCCAAAACGTGACTTCTAACAGGAAACATTTCATCTGGGGACTATCCAGAAGCAACAATAGTAATTCTTATCAACATGAGGTGAATTAAAATACAGGATCTAAGGGGAAAATGAAAGTAACAAAAACAGAATGTATTTGTATAAAGTTAATAACAATCAAATAATGGTAATAAATAGATACTGGATCTCAAGGAAATAAAAGCTTCATTATGAATATATTATATCATATTTGGGACACGTCAAGGCGGTGTAATGGTTAGCAAGCTTGTCTCACTAGAACAGTTACGACTGAGTAGTGAGTTCGATCCTCACTGGGTGCCCCCTACTTTCGGCCTTGTGACACATCTAAGCTACGCTTGGAAAATCACTATTATATCATATTTTATCCTGTTAATATAACATTGTACACAGTTGAACTGTATACCAATGAAAATGTTTAAACAATGTTGTATCAACTTTTATCCTATAACATTTAGATTGCATGCTTGGATTTTGATTTCCTTTTACATATATATATATATATATAAATGCATGTTTCATTAAATAATATAGACAGGTTTTGTCTATTTATTTTAAGTAAGTTCCTTTCATATTGTCTGATAAGCTTAATCACATTATCGTTGAAAGACAAAAGGAAAACACCATATTGATACATGTTTAAATCCAATCTAAGCTTTCGGCTTACATAAGCCATTATCAAAGATTACAATTTCAATAAATCAAACAAAACTCAGATGAAACTACAATGATAGTCCGCCCTTGCTGCTTGAATAAGCTCAAAGTAACGACAAACTCGTATATACGAGACGAGGAAGCGAAAATCGCGTTGCAGCTTGTGACGTCACACATGACCACACGAGAGTGAAAGACGAGAAGTATTAAGTATGGGAAGCCGTTGGTATAAACCATTGGCTTCTGTTATAAATTATAGGCATTTAAGAATATTTGTGGAGATTTCATAGTTTATTTTGTTCAGGTTAGGTTTCAACTGTTTTATGTATATAGCTTCAAGAATTTAAAATTTTTGTTTATTGTTTTCATGTTTAAGTATAGTTGTGTTTTCAACAAGGATTTTCCGGAATTGTGCACGCGGGCAGGCATGTTGTTTTAAATGTCTAAAAATGTTTGAGTTATCACTTAAATGTAGAGTTAAGCACCGTGAAAGCGAGTTTGTGGTGTGACCAACATAAATATTATTTAATCTATGGGAGATACAATCTCCCAAAGGGCACTTGAATTTGTAAACTATGTTGGTTTTTTGCAAATTGCTAATGGGGAAGGGGGAAGAATCATTGCGAATAGTTAAGTTGGATATACCAGATTTAGTGTAGTATATGATTAACCTAATTTTTTTGCTAGAATCTGTTGTAGATATATTAGTATTTACTAATTTTTTTAGTATATTTTCATCTTGTTTATAATTAGTATGCATTTGACTACAATAAAAGAGATTAATATGTTCGGAATTAGTTGAAGCAGTACTATGTTCTATTTGCTTAGTATTAAGACTTCTAAGAAAGTATTTTATTTGTTCATCAATTTATATAGTTTGGAAAGCTATTATTAATAAGTGTTTGTTTTATATTCTTTAGTTCACGGTAAAAAATCTGTATTGTAGATGAATTAGTTTTTGGTGATTATAGACCGGTTACGAATATGGCAATATAAATACACACAAATCTGACTATCCTCTCCGTCCTATCATATCACAAATTCCAACTCCTGTATATCAGCTAACAAAATACATTAACCAACTCATTACTCCCTACCTTCCTAGTAAATTTAGCATTAGTTTAATATTAGAAGTAATCCAAATCCTAAAAAGTGAAAAAACTAATAATGAAATCATAGCTTCACTGGATGTTGAAAACTGATTTACCAATGTCCCTGTTAGTGAAACTACTGACATAATTATAAGAAATATATACAGTAACTCACCTTTACCCCCACTTAAAATTAATCCAATTATATTACGGAAACTATTATTAGTTTGTACTACTGAAGTCCCTTTCTTAGATCATAGCAATAATATATATATATATATATATATATATATATATATATATATATATATATATATATATATACATACAATGCAACGGCGTCTCCATGGGTTCAGTGCTGGGTCCAACATTTAGCAATTTCTACATGTCGAACCTCGAAAATAAGATATTTACTGATGTTAAAAAACCTTCCATTTATCTAAGATATGTTGATGATATCCTTATTTTAGTTAAAAATACTGATGAAATACTTCAAAAACGTTTTCAAGATAATTCTGTCCTTAAATTCACGCATGAACTCAATACTAATAATAAAATTCCCTTCTTTGACATATTGATAGACACAAATAATAACAAATTTACTATTTTACCATACAAAAACCTACTAGCATAAATTCTTGTACACTTAACTGCAAAAGCAAATGTCTATATTACTACAAAATAGCAATTATGAAAACTAATTCATTTACAAAACAGATTTTTTACCGTGAACTAAAGAATATAAAACAAACACTTATTAATAAAAGCTTTCCAAACTATATAGTCGATGAACAAATAAAATACTTTCTTAGAAATCTTAATACTAAGCAAATAGATAACATAATACTGCTTCAACTAATTCCAATACACTAATTTTATATCTCATGATGTGACCCTCTTAAAATTAGCTTCAAAATTAGGTCTTCAAAAGTCGCATGATACATGAGTAGATACGGTGTATATTTTAGGGTCTTAAATCTTAGCCAAGAATTGGTGGGAGAAGCCAGTTTGTACTGGAAAACTGAAGCAGGCCTGTGTGAATGTTTGATATATTCTTGTCTCATCACAATTAATTTAACTTACGTGTTTCTTTCTCTACTTTCTAAATGAAGCTATGAGTTTCAATAGACCTTTTTTTTTTTTTTATTTCTTTTCAGTCTTGCTCACCTGTAGATTTCAAATTGTTTACATGTCAACATTCATTGTGAATCTCTTTTTATTCACATCCTGGCCATTATACTGATTTGAATTTGAATTTCATTAAATGTCAAGGTAAAAAAAAAAACAATGACAGAAAAACGAAAAATAAAACATATTCACTTGGTCTAATTAAGTCATTAACAATTTGTAATGTAATTTGCTAATTTTGAATGAAGCAGATTATATATATATATATATATATATATATATATATATATATATATATAAGATAAAGAGCAAATAGGAAATGTTTCCTATTTGTTTTTCATTTTATCATCTTGTCAGATTCCAATCCATATTTGATTCTTAACTCATATATATATATATATATATATATATATGCACACACACACACACCAAGGGTGTGATAGGTAAATTGTCGCCATTTTATATTTTTAATGTCTGTTGTTTGTTTTTGATTTTGTCGACTGCACTGCATAGTAGGGTCAGTTGTACATCGTCTATATAAAAAAAAGAGTACCATAACGCAATTCACTGCACCAGAAATTTGGAAATGGATTGCTATAGAGCTTGGCATTCATCCCAGAAGCTCCAATACAAATATTTCAGAGTGGCTGTCAATCTGAAGACAGTGAAGAAGATGCAGAAAGAGTTGGATGAGTCTAATGGTGATTATGAAGATGATTGGAGTGATCACTAGTGATGGCAATGTTATGTCTCCATTCGTCTTCCCACAGGGACTCAGACTCAACATGGGAGGGAGGTAGTGCTTCCCTTGGTCAAGAGGGTTGCTACTGAAAGACCCTATGTCTGGCATCAGAACTCTGCACCATGCCACACAAGCAGAACACAGAGATGGCTGTCAGACAATTTCTGTTACCATATCACCCTTTACATCTGGTCACCTAACTCCCCAGAGTGCAACCCTGTTGATTATAATGTGTAGGATGCAGTTGAGCGAGAGAGCAACAAAACTCCTTATAACACCAATGACAAACTGAAGGCAAGAATTATGTCAGCATTCACCAACTTAAACAAGTAGTCTGTCCAGAAGAGTTGCTAGACATTCCATAATCATCTGAAGGCCATGGTTGAAGCCAATGGCAAATTCTTATTGAATAAATATACTCTTTAGTAGTTCAAGATATTTTTGTGTAATTTTGGTAAATATATCTGTTAAAATGAGATGTCAGTATTATTTTAATTTATGTGTAATTTAGATGACAATTTATTTATTGCACCCTATCTGGAGGCCGTGATTGAAGCCAATGGCGATTATATGGAATAAATTTACTCTTTAGTATTTCAAGATATTTTTGTGTAATTTTGGTAAATATATCTGGTAAAATGAGATGTCACTATTATTTTAATTTATGTGTAATTTAGACGACAATTTATTTATCGCACCCTGTATATAATTATGCATTTGGGCAATCCTTCTTTTATACAAGTTTTGTTCAAAATGACTGACAAGCTACTGCAGTTAAGTTTTTTATTTTTTCTATGTTCTTATAATTTTTTTCTTTTCTGGACATAAATTATGTAGAAATTGTCCAAATATTCTGTATGTCCAAGGACTTTCGGCTATACTTTTAGTCATTATCAAGGATGGTTTTATTTTTACTTTTAATTGAATGCATGAATTTTTTATAGGAATGTTTTATGTTCCAAACATGGCCAGCACATTGTGGGTGTGTTCATAGTTGATACCATGGAGTGTTGACCTTTGGTTTTTTATTAATAATGTTTCTATTATTTTTAGTCATTTTTTTTACATGTGGATGAGGCCATTATATTTAAATGAGACCTAATTGAACAATCGTCAGAGATGTAATGTGAGTGTACACACACACACACATATATTTAGTTGTATAGTTATTAGTTTGTAACCCCGGGTTTCACACTTTTGCAATCATCAGACAAAACAAACCTGTTTTTCTGATGATTGCAAAAGTGTGAAACCTAGGGTTACAAACTAATATCCATACAACTGAATATGTTAGCTCTATCACAGATATTGAGCACTTTCCACTGAGTGCCATGCATATATATATTTTTGACACATTTGATCATGCACAGTACCTTCTCCATAAACTGCAAAAAATTTTCTTAAATTAAAACAACATATTCTGATCATTTTGATTATTTTCTTTCATTTTTAGTTAGAATCAATAAACAAAAATATTCTAATTTTGATCATATTTTAAAGCACTAATTTTGAAAGAGGTCAGTTAAACGAATCATTCTTAATGATAACTATAAACACATACCAATTTTTTTTACCAACCCAATAAAAGTTTCTTTTTTCAGTTCATTCTTGTCTTGTTTCTGTAAGATCTTGTTTTTGTTTGTTGGTGTTGGAGACAGTAGCTGTCTATTGATAGAATGAATATTGATTGTGATGGAGTATTTGTACCTAACTTCTTGCCCCAAAGATATCTTGAAACAAAATGGCTCTTTTTGTCATTTATGATTGATCTGTTATGGCAAATTAGTAGTAATTGATGAAACAGACTTTACAGCTTTCAATATTGATATATAATCCAAATCCATTTTTAACCAAAAGTGTTCCCCAAATACCATGTAATCATCTCATGTCCTGTTTGACAAATTCCCATCACCCGAGGGCCAACTGTGGCATTTGTTAGCCATCCAACAGTATAGAATATAATTATCCTAGATATTTAGAAAACCATGGATAGTGAAATAAATATTTGGCTGTAAATTACTGCAAAAAGGAATATGCTAAAAATTGTTTGCAAAGACCTTAGCATCAATATACTGTAGCACCACAAATTGCTACAGAACCAAAACATTAACCTGAAAACTTAAGTCATGTTCTCAAATAGGCTTGTCGGATTGAGACTTTCATATCAGAAATAACTGTCAGCTGTATACAACCACTTTCTAAGATGAATAGTTAAAAATGGTTTTGAGCAAGTGAAGACTATCCCTCTTTGAACATTGTGGTCTAGTGGTACAGAATCTTGAAAAAAAAAAAACTTTTTCAGATAAAAAAACACATCACTTGAGAAAATTGCATGGATGGGACGTTGGTATCTAATCCAGCTCCCCATTATTTTTTATTGGTGAGGAGGGTTGTATGTCACCCCCACCGGAT
>OZ038517.1:34023461-34075961 GCA_964036315.1 Acanthosepion esculentum | reverse complement strand
CTTCTTTTTCCATGCCTTTATTATCTTTTCTAATGACCTACACTTCTGTATTTCTTTCAGCCTTCATCATACATTGATATTTAATGAGGCCTATTGTATTTCCTCCAATAGAATTTTTACTACTTATGAAACAGTTTTATTGATCAAATATATATTTGATTCATTGGGCGGGATACATTTTGGCATGGCTATTTGAGTCGACACCACAATTTACTCCTGCCTCAAACACAAATCTAGTGATGCTGACAAAGTTAACCTGGCAGTTCGATTAGAAAAGGACCTCCAATCGGTTGTGAACTGGGGCAAGAAATGGATGGTTAACTTTAACGCCTCTAAAACAAAACTGCTCTCTATTAACCACCACAAGGATCCATCCCTGCATCCCATTAGAATGTCTGAAGACCAACTTCAAGAGAGCTCCTCTCTGCGGCTGCTCGGTCTCATGCTGTCTGCTGATCTGAGATGGAACAAATACATTGAGTCAATTGCATCATCCACCGCAAGGAAAGTTGGCTCCCTGTGCCGAGCCAGAAAATTTTTCTCCCCGGAATCGATCCTCTAAATCTATAAATCGACCATTCGCCCTTGCATGGAGTATTGCTGCCATATATGGTCTGGAGCCCCTGCTGTTTGCCTCAGGGTTCTTGATAAGATCCAGAGACGGATATGCAATGTAATTGGCCCTGATCTGTCATCTCGTCTGCAGTCGGTCTCTCACAGACGTGACGTTGTTCGCTCTGTCTTTTTTACAAATACTTTCACGGTAACTGCTCCGATGAGCTGCTTTCGCTGGTTCCTCGGCCTCATGAATTTAAATGTCCTACGAGGCTGGCATCCCATTCCCACCCCTTCACCGTTGAAACTGTTAGATGTAGACGTCTCTTCTACTCCAATAGCTTCATGTCTCGCACATCTCACCTGTGGAACTCCCTTCCTTATTCCTGTTTCCCTGACAAATACAATCTCCAACAATTTAAGTGTAACGTCAATCAACATCTCCAGTTGCCTTGATCTATCCACTTCCCTTCTCCACATCCTTTCACCTTTCATTCCTATCTGTAACCCCCCTTGCCTTGATCGATCCACTATCTTTCTCCACATCCTCTCCTTTATCACTCCTATCTGCTCTTCCTCCAAACCTTCTGTAACCCCTTGCGTGTTAGTGGCTTCCAGCCTTGCTTGGGGTGATAAGCTTAAAAAAACAAAAAAAAAAAACAAAAAAAAAACACATTTTAGTATGCACTCATTTGGCAATTGATATTTTGTTTCCAAGAAGAGCAATTTGGTCTTTATCTCTTGGATTGGAATAAAAGTTTATAGTGTATTTAAAGTGAATTTCAAAGACAATATTTATATATGTGTACCTATTATAATGACAAAAGTATGCAGATGTAGGCTTTAAGAAAGCTTTATTCAACTGAGAATACAAGGTATGCATATAGTGTCCTTTTATAGTCCCAGTAAACAGAAATAGCTTTCTCAAAGGGGAGACCACACTTGATTATTCATACCACCTATCTTGTATTATAGTTTACTCTCCATGCAATATCTTTCCTTCAGTTTCTTTGTTGAATGCTCACTGAGTTATAGTTTTGTTCAAACCATGAACGCCAGCATGTGGTAGAAGCTGACCAGTTGGTGAAAAGCTCATTGTGGTATCTGGATGTATGCTCAGAAGAACTTAAATATTAAAAAATATATACTTTTCCGGGTTTTTTTGTTAAACATTGTAAAAATCCTGAAATAAGTTTTCTACAACTGCTTTCTAAGCTTGATGGTTAAAAATGGCTTTGATTGAGTGAAGCCTGTGGGTCATGACAAAGACCATCCTTCTTCAGACCTCATGGACTGGCACTGCAGAATCACAAGCAAAAAACTGTACCAGATACAAGAAACCACATCACTTGAGGTTCCTGGTTTAAGGTTAAGGTTTTTGCTGTAAACTTTTGGTAATGTTTCAGCTATAAAATTTTGGAAGTGTTACTTCTTCTGTTATAAAACTTCTTTAGTGTTAATATTTCTGCTATAAAACCTCTATAGTCAGTGCCGGATTTACCGATAGGTTAAGCAGGCTGAAGCCTAGGGCCTCAAAATCTAGGGTGTCTCCAGCCAAAGTGTATAATATTTTTGACACTGTTTTTTTTTTTTAAGCTTATCACCCCAAGCAAGACTGGAAGCCACTAGCACGCAAGGGGTTACAGAAGGTTTGGAGGAAGAACAGATAGGAGTGTTAAAGGAGGGGATGTGGAGAAAGATAGTGGATCGATCAAGGCAAGGGGGTTACCGAAGATTTGGAGCGAGAGCAGATAGGAATGAAAGGTGAAAGGATGTGGAGAAGGGAAGTGGATAGATCAAGGCAACTGGAGATGTCGATTGACGTTACACTTAAATAGTTGGAGATTGTATTTGTCAAGGAAACAGGAATAAGGAAGGGAGTTCCATTGGAGTAGAAGAAACGTCTACATCTAACAGACATAGACCTTTCTTACACATGCTGTCATAATGCATTGTAGACTCTAAATAACCCTGTCATCATCCTTGGCTTTACTCAAATTATTAAATTTAACACTTTTCCATTTTCCTCTACTTGTGAGGATGGGAGATTTGGCAGGGCCTCACAAGTGGAATAACCTTCATCTAAATCCGGCCCTATGTTTCTGCTATAAAATTTTGGAAGTGTTAATTCTTCTATTATAAATCTTCTGTAAGCCTTCTCCTGTAAAATTTACACTCTATTTTCCCTCAGAAATGTTTTCAAATGCTAAACAAAACAATGACATGTGAAGCAATTTCCCAGAAAGCTTTCTTTATTTTTACTCCCCACCTGCTTTGACAGATAGTATACATTTCATCTTTAACCTCATGAATATTGATAAAGTGTGCCTTCTTCCTTTGGTGGGATGAAAAGACGTGTGAGACCACGAGTAAAAAAACAATTGAAAAATCATTGTCTTTTTCTTTTTTTTTCTTGTCTTTTATTCTTTTTATAAATGAAATTTTCTGTGTTCATGTAATCCTGAAAATTCAGATGCTATTGGAACAATTTTCATTAACTTTTTACATAGGGACTTAAAATTACATTTTGAATATATCTACTTGTCTGTCATGGTCACCTCACACCAATCAGCCTTTTGTATATATGTATATATTTATGTCTAGTCACTTTACTAGTTAATGACCATTTATGAGAAGAAGGACTTGATAATTGTAAATATTCTTCCAGAGATTACATAGCTGACAGGCTTGTGTAAAAACCTTCTATGACACCCCTTGTCAAATGCCTTGAGATGTCTATCATTTTCTAGTGTTCACTGATTCTGTGGCTAATAACAGTCAGGACATCAACTGTGGGCTGAGAAGAGCAAAATGTATACTGCTTGTTGCTTAGGAACCTGGTTGATCATAGATTCAAAGAGTTTGATCACACACACACACACACACACATACATACATACATACATATATATATATAAATAATATATATATATATATATAAATAATATATATATATATATAAATAATATATATATATATATAAATAATATATATATATATATATATATATATATATATATATATATATAAATAATTATATATATATATATATATATAAATAATTATATATATATATATATATATAAATAATATATATATATATATAAATAATATATATATATATATATATATATATAAATAATATATATATATATATATATATATATATAAATAATATATATATATATATATATATATAAATAATATATATATATATATATATATATAAATAATATATATATATATATATATATATAAATAATATATATATATATAAATAATATATATATATATATATATATATAAATAATATATATATATATAAATAATATATATATATATATATATATATATATAAATAATATATATATATATATATATAAATAATATATATATATATATATATATATATATATATATATATATATAAATAATATATATATATATATATATATATATATAAAAATTATTTGATAGTTAGTAGGGATAATTCCAAAGAAGATATATATCCAAAAAAAATCTCAATGTAAGAACAGAGCAAATATAAAATGAAAGTAAATGGATTTTAAATTTATCCAGGAACAAGCAAAAAAAAGGAAAAGGGTTAGAAGACAGAGAAAAAAAAGAAAAGGGTTTAAAAAATAATAGAGGAAGACAGAGATTTTAAAATAAGGTGGGTAAAGGAAAGAGAGAGATATATATAGAGAGACATGGAGGGGAAGGAAGAGAGGGAAAGAAAAGTGTTAAGCAGTCAGCTGACAGGTTAACTTAGAATATTCTTCCCCCCCCCCCCACCCCCGGCCAGAAATGAAAAGTAAAAGAGAGTGAAAATATATATATATATATATATATATATATATATATATATATTTTAAATAAAAATAAAAACAGACCACTTTAAGGTAACATGGAACATTAAAGTGGTCTGTTTATATTTTTATTTAAATTATTAGCTCTGATTTACATTGAGCTCTCTGGATTTTATCCTCCTTGGGTCTACCCATACAGATTACCTAGTTTTTTGTAAACTATATACACACACACACACATTTTGTGTATTTAGGCAGCAAATTCTCTTTCAGGCATGTCTGATTGAATAAATTACAGACATTATGTCTGCTAATTTTTAACAAAATCCCTTCATACCCATGAATAACCTTCTGTGTATTGATGTTAAAGGATGAGAGAAATGTGCTATAGCTGTTTAAATTTCTTTTATTTTCATTCTCCAAGTACTTTTGATCTTCTTCCAAGATCATCTTCAGGGGTGCAAGTGGTACAAAACTATATGTTGTTCATTAATATAAGTATTTATACAAAGATGTGCGTTGTTATCCATTACCGTAATTTATTCATTATGCTTTTAAATGCAAAATGGTTAACACTGTGCTGAGAGTTCATTAGAACGTGGAAAAATTATTCATTATAGAACTTTTTCTTCTATGTTATAATGTCATGGTCATTCTTGCATTAAAGCATGAAAAATCTGTTCCTTTACAGGCATTTCAGAACATTACTGCAGTATTTATTGTTGATTCTATTCAGTGCAGGCTTTAATTTTTTAATATAAATTGCTTCTGCTATCCGTACTGTGAATTTGTTGCTTTCTTGTACGTGTGTGTGTTTATATATATGTATATACATGTGAGTGTTTATGTGTATACGTGTGTTTATGTATATATGTCTAAACGTGTGTATATACATATGTCTATATGTATGTGTGTGTGTGTGTGTATATATACATGTATCTTTGTATATATATACGTGTGTGTGTGTATATATATGTGTATACGTGTGTGTGTGTGTATATATACGTGTATACGTGTGTATATATACGTGTATACGTGTGTGTGTGTGTATATATACGTGTATGTGTGTGTATATATACGTGTATACGTGTGTGTGTGTATATATACGTGTATACGTGTGTGTGTGTATATAAATGTGTATACGTGTGTATGTATATATATGTGTATACGTGTGTGTGTGTCTATATATATATATATGCGTATGTGTGTGTGTGTAAATAAAAATAAAGAACAGTAAGATATATAATCCGGTGTTCTTATTGATATTTTTATTTCTACAAAATAGTGCTCAATGTAAATTTTAAATCAGTTATATTTTGTGTGTGTGTGTTTAATATAAAATAACTTCAAATTGCATTATTTTTGCTTTGATGTCATTTTAAATTCTCTAATTTGTTACAGATATATTCTTGAGATGAAATTTCGATTTTTTAGGGTAAAATATTAAAAAAAAAAATCCTTAAATATAAATTATATTTGTTTATTAATAATTTCTTTTCTTTGATTTTTTAAAACTTTTGTAAATGCCGAGTTAATGCGTTTTAAAGAGTTATGCCCCTTTACTCATAAAATTCTTTTGAATTCTTTCGCTCCTTCTTTTAATTTTACACTTCTCCCTTTCTTGTGATTGATTTAAAACACAGTGCCTAATCCACTCATCAACAAATGTTATTCATTTAAAAAGAAAATTTTGTACTTTTTTTCGTATTACAAATTTATGCAGATTTCTGGGACATAACAAAAACTAGAATTTTTTACGTGTTACTTTTCCTTTTTTTTTTTATTTCCTTATCTCTTCAAGACATGAAAATCATGGCTCTCCACAGATTTATTTTCTTTATTCTATGTGAATTGCCGCGTCCCTTCAGGACGTAGTCGATTATGACTCTCCATAGCGTCCTTTATTATCTTTGAATTGCCATGCATTCTTGGAAAAGATAATCTAGTGATTTCTATTGCCTTCTATACAGTTTGAAATTTTATTTCTCCTGAACTGGTTGACATCAGAACTAGAGAGTCCAGTCTACCCTACTATTTATTTAACCCACGGCTTTAAAAAGTGCTAATTTTCAGTAGCACTTATTTTTTTAAAATTCTAATTTTCTTTCTGAACAGTTCTTTTAAATCAAAAGAGTAATATATATCTGTGAAATCATTTTTTTATTCTGAGATCGTCCACTAAGGAGGATCTCTAATTTTTTTTTTTTTTTTTTCACTAATAGTAATACTAACCAGAAGTCCACAGCTACTTATTAAAATAAAATTTCTAGTCCCTATTTTTTACATTTCTAGTTAGATAAAACCCAGAAAATGATTGCTTAAAAAATAAAAATGTTTAAAGATTTCAACACATGAAAAATTTTCCAGAAAACTGACATACTGTTTTTAAAACAAATCTTTAAGACAATCCCATTTGTGTTGTGTTGGAATCTTTGTAAATCTTCTTTTTTTTTCACTGGAGATTTGTTGGTGATTAATTTCTATGGAAATGTAAAAATTTGCAACTTTCTTTTTTAAGTAAAATTTAGTCATGAAACTATTGGTGGTTATTATAAAAAGAATAACATTTTCTCCGATTTAAAAAAAAATAAAAACCTATTCATTATACAAGTAAATAATTAATGAATATGTACTGAAATTTTCATTTAAATTGGATAATTCCCTGATTTTTCGTAATTTAAAAAAAAAACACTGCCCATCGCCCCAATTTTCCTTTGAGGGTTTGTCGCTCCCGAGTTGAGAAGCTTTGAAATTAATATTGTAGTAGAGAGGGGGCCCCGTATCAAAGTTTCAGGGTCGGGGTTTCCTTTGTAGCTCTTTGTAAGGTTTGTCTTTTTGCTTAATCTCCTAAACTGTATTCTGCTGTCCATTAAACAAGCTTGTTATGTAGGTTATGTGCTATCTTCTTCTGTCTCTCTTTCCTTAGTTCAATATGTCCTGTGAGTATCAAATTTTCCAAGCCCTTTTCCTTATGTGCCCTAGAAATTTCAATTGTCATTTTCTGATTCTGTGTATAAGTGTCCATTTTTCTTCCATTTTCTCTAAAACTTCATCATTGCTCACATGTTCAGTTCATGGTATTTTCAGAATCTTTCTGTAGAACCACATTTCTGTTTTCTCAAATCTCTTCTTAATCTGTGAGGAGCATTCCAGCATTCACTGCCATATTTCCTCAGTACTCTTTTCTTTCATGGGGCATATTGAGGGCTAGAGAGATAGGGGAAAAGCAGTGAGCCACTTATCTTACAAACTTGCGTGAATGGATGGCAGGATTGGAGCCTGTGTAAAAGGAGAAAAGTGCTCAGAACCACACGAGATAGGAAGTTGTGGAGAGCTATGATCGCCTATATCCTGACGGGATGCAGCACATAGAAGAGGAAGAATATATTTCAATAAATTCCTTTAGTAAAGAAAGGATGTTTTTAATTTTTATTTTTTTTAAAAACACTAATAATGTGACTAATGTACATAATTTACATGAAATTTATTAATTTTTTTACTAATGTATGTATGTATGCGTGCGTGTATAGAAATGATTGACTGAATGGAGATCTGTAGATGCTTCATTACTTACATGTTGGGGATTAAGAGAAAGACATTTGAGAGAGAGAGATTTGGGTTAAAACTGGCTCGTGGTGATATCGTTTCCAATCGCAATGTCAGTGATCAAACAAGGGAGTTAATTTATATTTGATTATTTAAATAATGTTGAATGTTTTCAAAGACGACCATTGCACCGTAATATTTGTTGCTTTGTATGTGAAATGTATGTGTAAATTAAGATATTATGGGGCAAAAATACTACACATAGTATGAGTTATTTTGATTCTAAAAGATTTTTAAAAGTATATTGTTTGTCTTTTTTTCAACCTTGGGTGCCTATTTTAAAAGGCCGCAGTCGCTATTTGAAAAATAAAATGTTTCAACTCATTCTTGTTTTGAAAGTTATAATCATTTTCTTATACAAAGTCCTTTGGCTTTGTACCTGCAATCACATTGAGTATAATGAATAATAATAACGACTGATAGTATAACGAAAATATATTGATGCCTCAAAAACGTCGACTAAAAAATGATATCTTCAGATTTGTTCTCAGGAACGTGTGAGATAAGTGAAAAACGTGAAAATAATTCTCATTAAAACCTTTATCGAAAAGAGTTGTCTCCCCTATCTAGTGACGAAATTCTTTTTTTTTTCCTTTTTTTTAGTTATAAAGACTTTTTCATTTAAATTTTTCATATTCTTCATTACTCTTTATTGTGACTTTTGTGATTCATCTGATGAAAAGGTTGGTGTTGAAGTTTGAATCTATAAACTTCACAGACCTTAAGTCTTTCAGACATTTTTTTTTCGAAATGAGAAACATGAACTTGTGTTTGTGAAAAAAAAACTTTAAAAATCTCTATAATTAAGATTTGGTGAAATAAACAAATTAGACAGATCCAAATTATAGTGGTCATATTATCAGTACACATTCTATTAATAAATTTCGAGCAAAATAAAATCGTCTTTTTATTGAAAATTATTAATAAAATATCCTGTCTGATTGGATTCCAACTTAAAATAAAATTTAACTAACGGAGAAAGATAAAAACAACAGAGTATTTTAAATACATATCAAATTATTCACCTGCAAATTTTCAGCTTTTAAGCATGTATAAAGTTATTAAGTTATTAGAAAATATTATTACTGCTCTTTATTTACATCTGGCTTCTTACACAATGTTGGGATCTGTCTAACCAGGGTTTTTGGTTTTTTTTTGCTATCTGAGTGATTGGATTTCAAGCCTTTAACAACAGCAACAACACATCTTTTAAATGAAACATAAGATAGGTTATTTTCTGGAGGAAATGTAGAAGCAGAACATCAGTTGAAATAGCATTTTTCTTTTTAGGAATATATAATAACAATAACATTTTTAATTTTCCTTGCATTGAAGTTTGTTTTGTAAAGTAATTAAGTATTTGTAGCATACTGTGAGATGTGTGGACAGACTTACTTTATGATGGTCAGCCTAATGTGTTTCTGGGTTCATAGACAAAGGCTTAGTTTGGCAGCTGCTGGTTAATCCTTCCTATTGTGTGCATGGACAAGGTTTTAGTCAGCGGCCGCAGTGTGTATGCCTGTATAGATCAAACTGGCCTCTGAAATTGTTTGAACATCAAGAAGCAGTATTCTTCTATTTTTATATCCCTAAAGGAATCTGAAATCTAATTTGTAATAGGTGTGATCTTTTTGAATGCAAGGTTTTCATTAGTTAGAAAATAATTTCACACTGGCTCCCAAAAATCTTTTTCTTGAATTTGTAGGAGTAGTGAAGAGAGTTATTTTTGTTATTTTCTAAATGTTTAGATTGCAAAAAAAACATATGGTGGACTCTCCTATCATGAACGATAAATGAGGGTCAGCATTGGATGGTGCCTTTTGTTTTACATTTAGACATGCTAGCAGAGGCTATTGTGGAGAAAATCAGGTAAGAGAAAGACATATTTCATTTGTGCTTTCTTTTTACTAGCCCATATATATATATATATATATATATATATATATTCAATTTTATTTGCTAAAATAAAGCATAAGTTGTCTTATATAGCAATTTATAATTGTAACTCTGACAAAATTCTAGATGGTATTTTATAAGGTTTTATGTATCTAAGTTCAATTTTATTTGCTAAAACAAAGCATATATATAGCAATTTCTAATGGTGATTCTAACAAAAACATAGCATTATGTAAGGTTTCAAATATCAACATAGCAATGAATGTATTAATTTTATTTACCAAAATAAAGCATAAGTAATCTTATATAGTAATTTCTAAATCTTAATTTTAACAAAAAACATGGAAGGCATGATCTCAGTGTTTAGATATTCAAAGTAACAGTAAATGTATTAAGAACATTAGATTGTAATAAACAAAGACAAGATCTCCTGGAATTTGAAATTGATTCACTAATTGAGTTTTCAGAAGTGATAACCATTAGACCATCTGGCATTAATTTACACTTACCAACATACTTATTGTATGTATCATGCTTACAATATTCCTGTATACTGACTGCATTCCTATATACATACTGTATACTAAGAATATTCTTATTTACTTATATGTTTACTGCATGCTACTATTATAGATTATTTGCTTACTATATTCCTAAAAAGAACCATAGAGGAAACATTTTGTAAACAGAAAGCTAACAATAGGTTTCCTCTTTGTTTCTCCATTTATGTGCTATATCCTTTAGGCAGGTATGTCAACTCAGTTTTCATACCTAAGTTTTGAAATGATTTTAAAAAAAATGAAAACGCATTCTTGAAGCTTTCATTTTAGCTTTAACTGAAAGCTCAATTTACTATTTCCAGTAAGCAAAATACTCTGCTGTATTTCAAATAGAAATTATATTGATTGAAATCTGAACTTTCTGGTCCCTTTACAAAAAAATTGATAAAAAGCGATAAATATTGGCCAATTTTTCAGATTTGTAAACAAAAGTTAATTCTCGGTTTTAAAAATCTTCTAAAAATAAAATATACTTTTCTGAAACTTTATTTGAGGAATATTAGCTGATTTAAAATATAATTAATCTGATTTGAAACAAATATTATTTAGTTTAAATTTAAAATATCACAGAAATTCATTTTTTAACTTAATAGTAGCGGTGATTACATGCTTGTCCCTGTCACTTGACACTCATTGATTACTTAACAAGCATTGATAAGGAGTTGATAGATTTATTTATTGTTCTACAGGGACTTTATCTGTTAAAATATAATTTTAAGAAAATGACAGGTGAGCACCTTTTTTATATAATTTTTAAGTACTCAATAATCTTAAAATTGTTAGAAAATATTACCTGTAATCTAATTTTAGTAATTTTGAATTTAAATTTAATATAGTCATCAATTTTATTTTCTGATAATGTTATGTATGATTGAACGTACTTTCAAACAGGGCAAGTCATGTAATATTTTATATACATAAAAATTTTTGTTTAAGTATTGGACGTAAACGTCTTTTATTGAGATTTTCAATTTTCAATTTGTAAATGTAGTTTCCACTTAATAACACTATCACCTAACCGGATTGAAGTAATGCAGAATTTTAAATGATTTATAATATTATAAATTATTGTAATTAAAATTTTAAAAAGTGAAAACAATTCTTGTAAAAATTCATTATTCATTAAAAAAAATTTTTTCAATGGTGTCCTTAATAAACCTCATTTATAAAAGCAATTAAAAGCTTTTCTAATTAATAATAGTTTTATTGCATTTTTTATTTTATGATTCAGGGCAGATTTTCTGTAACTGGGTACTGTTTTACAAAATAAAAAAAAATATGCTGATGATTTAATTTCTCCAAGAAGTCTACATTAAATTTTGACAAATAAAACAATTTTTTGATTTAATTTAATTTCTGGAAATTTCATGAAATTAAGTAAGTGGGGGTCGGGTGGGGATAATATATGTAAAAAAAAATATTTTTACCAAGATTTTCTAAAAAAAAAAATTTTCAAAAATAATTTTCAAAAATAATTTCATTCATTTGTGAATAAGTCCTGAAAGTTTCATTAAAATCTGACAATGTCTTTTTCATCTGAAAAAAAAAAGGTGCAAAAACACTAATCATAAATATTATGTTGACTGCTGACATGAAAATAAACTAGATTTTTAATCAAAATTTTTGAATGTACTAGAAAGGATTAAGAAATTTAGTAAAATAATCTAAAAATACTTTGGTCTTTCCTCTTAATAATAACATAAACATTTTGATGATAAAACTTTGTTTTTATTAAGTTTGGGCCGGTTTTTTCATCATGCTATGCTGTTTTTTCAGCAAGCAAATAGAGGTCTCTACCTTTAGGACATGCATGATCATAGGTCTCCACAAATTCTCACCCTTTGTAGCACCGTATTTGTCCCTGACTATTCCTACTTGTTCATGTTCTGTTATCCATTTGCACCTGATGGTTACTTCTGCTCTTTTTATCTTCAGTATGTCCTGTGAGTGTCAAATTCTCCAAGCCTTCTTGCTGTGTTATATGCCATCTGGCCTGCTGTGTCCGATTTCATCTGGTCTGCTGCTGTTATACTTCATCTTATCTGGAGACCAGATAAAATGTTATTATTCTGAAATAAGAAATCTTTATATTTTTTTCTATTATGTACTAAATTTAAACAAGCTTCTTTTTTTCTGTATAACTGAGGACATCCCGTGAGATGTACGATTAGAAGCAATTGATCTATAAGGCAATGAAATGCTGAAAAACAAATGGAAAAAGAGAATGGTAACTTTTACAAATACTTCACAGAAGAAGGATCATATCACAAGTTCTATAACCCATTGAGATCATAAGGGCACCCTGAGCAGCAGTTGTGTGCCTCGGGCAAGATAGCCTAATGAGAGGTATCTCTCTTTAGGCAGGTTTTGATTTCTAAGTTTTTCTCTCAAGGCATGAGAGAGTATTCAGCTTGGCTATTTTACCTATGAAGGAAATCCTGCATTAAAATCTTTTACCTGACAATTTCAGCATTTAACACAACATATTCCTGTACTAACTTAAAAGCCACCCTATTGGGTGGCATTGTAGAAAGCTCCTGTGGAGGGCTCTTGATTGGCCCTTCATCACAATAAGTAGGGAGGAGTAAATGCAACAGGCAACAATAAACTACAGAAGAACTCAAAATTGATCACTGCATTTAAGTATTGCATTAATATTTAAGCTTACCTTTTAAAAGTTCAATGATAATTCTTCTGCCACCATTTAATTTAAAGACAATTTGATGTATGTAGGACCTTACTCTCCGTACAATCAATTAATTTTATTTTGTGGGTGACTTTTGCTGGATTTTACAATTAGTTTTGATTATTCCCAAATTTATTTCCAAGTTACAAAAATTGTTATCATACAAAAAAATTTGTCGCAAAAAATCATGTAAAAAAAAAAAAAAAAGAGGATGCAGGTTCAATTCCCACCAGAGAAAACATCTTTTTTAAGTCTCTTGACAACACAGATGGTAGATGTAATTCACACTCTGTCTATATGTCAGAGATGAGGTTATGTAACTACTTACGATATTGACATTGTTTGGCTATATGGCCCAGTGGTAAAAGCATTGGTTGTTTGAGTTAAATGTGACATGACCCAAACTTTTGTGATTTCCTTATCTGGTCACAGTAGAGGGAACAAAAATTGGAGAGTTATCAAGAGGAATTAACTGAAAGTGTGATATCAAAAGGCATGGCATGTGGAATTAGAACAAGCTACCACTATGGACTAAATAAAGGGTTCAGTTCAAAATTCCAAGAAATATCACCTGAAGGAGGCCAGAGAGTACAAGGGCTGAAACATTGTGAATATGGCAAGAAATATAAGGACAACACTCCAGACAATGTAAATAAATAGTAATTTATGTAATTTATTTAGTAATGTTTAAAATAAAACAAAAAACAGGTCATCTACTAAAACAAGTGTATCCAGTAAAAATAACCTTTAGAGTAATGAGGAAAATGTTGGATTAAAAATAAAATCCATTCTTTCCCTTTATTTACTTGTGTGTGTAGTTTTGCCTTGAATCATCTTGGCCTGCAATTCTAAAAATGTGCATCAGAAATCAATTCTTTCTGTTCAGAGGTTTTAAATATGAAACAAGCCTTCATATGCTTAATTTATTTTACTACTCTTTCAGTATCATTCAAACCTCATTGTATCTGTCGCATCCACCGGTTCAGCAACTGGAAGTGGATTAGCTCCCTTGACTGATAACCATTTTGTTTACAGATTTCTATGTACCAGTGTTTCTAATTTCTAACAAAACTTTCTGTTTCAAAAATTAAAAGCCTTTATATACTTAACTAGCAGGCTTTGCCTAATAAGATATATTCACTACTTCAAATCTTTGAAACAAAAATTATAAAGGAAAATTTCATTCATAAATTGGCTTGTTATAGTTAAGGAAAGTTTTACAAATAGATGCCAACTTGTTGAAGGCCAAGTAAAATGCAAATTTCAAACATTATACAGAGAGATTGGTGCTTGCACCAAAACCAGTGCAACCGACTGTTGCAGATGCTCAGGGAATTTTTTTCCCTGGCCTGAGTGTATGCGCTCAGGCTCTCCACATTAAACTGACCTAGTGTCACAATGCAACTTCATGGGGGGTAAGTAAATACCAAATTAATATAAAGTAGTTTGTAACATGTTTATTTATCATCTCTCAGTTGCGTCTCTGTCTTTGGGCAGAGTTTGCTCATGGGCATCTCTGTTAAAGGACAGTCGCAACTGAGGAAAATTATACTGAGAGGTGCCCAGCCCTGGGGAACAGTTGCCTGAGGCTGCACCTTCTCATTGCACCAGAGGGAGGGATTGGGGCTCACACTGAGGACAGTGCAACCGACGCTTGTGGGGGGCTTTGGGAATTTTTGTTTCTAGCCCCAGGTGTACGTTCTCAGGCTCCCCACAAACCGACCTTGTGTCACAATGCGACTTCATGGGAGTGGGGTCAAGTAAATACCAAATTACTATAAAGTACAGCTGGGGCTTTTTAATCTCAGAATTCATGAGAGAATTGAGCTCCAATTTTGCATTCATACATATAGATTCCATAATATAGGTTTTACTTAATTAGCTAATATGTTTCTCTAACTCTTCAAATGTTGAATGTAATGCAATTCAAATGTTGAATTAATTCTAATTTCTATTTTCCTATCTTTACACTATATTAATTTTATCTTATAAATTGTCTCCTGTTCTCTCACCCATGAAATAAAAATAATTGTTTGTACAGGAAATAAGGATCTACGTACATCAAGTCGTCTTTAAATTAAGTGGCAGCAGAAGAATTATCATTGAACTTTTAAACGGTAAGCTTAAACATTAATTCAGTACTTAAATGCAGCGGTCAATTTTGAGTTTTTTGTAGTTTATCGATGCCTATTGCATTTACTCCTTCCTAGCTACAGTGATGATGGCCAAACCAAGAGTACATATTGTCTTTGAATTAAGTGACAGCAGAAGAATTATCGTTGAACTTTTAAAAGGTAAGCTTAGATATTAATGCAATACTTAAATGAAGTAATCAATTTTGAGTTCTTCTGCAGTTTATTGTTGCCTATCACATCTATTCCTCCCTAGCTACAGTGATGAAGGCCAAACCAAGAGTCCTCCACAGGAGCTAGCTTAAAATTTTATATTATATATTTTTAATCTCGCATAATCTGACAATCCTGACAATCCTGAATCTGAACTCAACAAAGATCGTTCCCTGCACCTAAATTTTCTAGGGCTTTTGAAAGAGCTGTGAATCATTGAAATTGGACCAGTGGGAGCAGAGGAGTTGCTTGGACACACACATACACTGTACTTTATATATAAGATTTATTTTACTACTCTTTCAATATCAAGCAAAACTCATTGCACCTTGTTAACTTGAAACTAAATGCCGCATTTTCTCTTAATAATCTTCCCTTTCCCCATCACTGGACTTTTTTTTTATGTTGAATTTTTGCATGCATCTTTGACTCGGGAGCAATGATTGGCTATTGATCAGCAAGTAGTTTGTTAGTGGTCAGATGCAATTAGATCAAATATGTTTGAGCATTGGTTTCTTTTGAGCAGCCATCTTACAAGATTGGCAAGCATTGATTTTTAGAATTTTGATATTTGTGGTATTCTGAAAAGGAGTTGACAAGGCAATCAGAATTCTGATAATGGACACACACACAATGGTCCTGCATAAGCAGATGCATTTACCATCATATATGCACATATATTTGAGATGTGTTTTATGTGCATGAAAGGCATGAGAATGATTTGTCTACCCAGAAAAGACCAAGAATTAATTTTTTGCAAAATTTTTCATTCTTTTATCTTTACTTGTTAAAATTTAAAAACATCTTTGGTTTGAATGGACAGAAAAATAACTTAAATACAATAGATTATGATCAACATGAAAATTCATTGCACACTATTTTTGCTATTTTTTTTTTTTTTTAAGTGCGATGTCCTTTCTGGATGTAGGTGATCCTGGTAATCCATAGATTTAAATTAAGAAATTGTTTTGATTAATTAAGAAATTTTACATACATTTATACCAAAATTACACAAAAATATCTTGAAATAATAAAGAGTAAATTTATTCAATAAAATCACCATTGGCTTCAACTACCACCTCCAGACGATTTTGGAATCTCCTGTAACTCCTCTGGACGGTCTCCTAGTTAAGTTGGTGGATGCTACAATAATCCTTGCCTTCAGTTAATTTTTGGTATTACAAGGAGTTTTGTTGGTCTCTGACTCAACTGCACCCCACACATTTATAATCAAGTGACTTACAGTCTGGGGCAGATGTAAGAGGTGATGTGGTTGCAGAAATAGTCTGATAGCCATGACTGGGTTCTCCTGCTTGTGTGGCATGGTGCAGAGTCCTGTTATCAGACATAAGGTCTTCCAGCAGCCACCCTCTTTACCTAGGGCAGCACTATCTCCTCAAGGCACATAATGTAGGCCTGTGTTGAGTCTGAGGCCCTCACCAACAAATTTGGGATTTCTTTTCTTATCAGAATGATCAAAGTGATTTTTTTCAAGTTGTCATACCTTCAGAATCACCATTAAACCCATCCATCTCTTTCCAAATCTTCTGCATTGTCCTCAGATTGACACTCAAACACTCTGAAATGTTTGCATTGGAGCTTCTGGTGTGAATGCCAAGCAGTACAGCATGCCATTTGCAAATTTCTGGTGGAGTGAATTGTGTCATGGTGACCTTTTTCTCACAGAGAGTGCCAAACTGAACCTACTATACTGTGCGGTCGACAAAATTAAAAAGAATGTGTATGCATGAAATTAAAAATATAAAATGATGACTATTTACTCATCGCACCGTATATATATATATATATATACAGTGTAACCCGGATATAGGAGAGTTGCCAGGACCGGAGAAGAAGTATCTTATATCCGGGTTTCTCTTATATCCGGGTTTGGTATATTTTGTTTTATTAACACAGGCTCTAATTATGGACCAGAGAAAATATCTCTTATATCCGGGTTACACTGTGTGTGTGTGTGTGTGTGTATATATATATATATATATATATATATATATATATATATATATTAATGAATATGCATGTTATCTCTTGCCAGTAGCACAACTGAGTTTTATGCACAATGCATCTGTATAGAGAGTCACTATTATTTAAAAAATATATGTTGCAGTTAAAATAAATGGGATTTTTTTTATTAATATAAATAAATGAGGGATAAATATTTTTTTATATTTAAGTAAATCGGGATTAATGGGATTTATTAAAAAAAATATATATTAAAATAGACTGACCTAAAACTATATAAAAACAAAAATATTTTTATTTAAAGTTGGGATTATTATTTTATATTAAACATAAATGGAGATTACTGTTTTTTTTGGGTTTTTTTTAAAAAAAAACAATTTCTTGTATAATAATAAACCATCTTAGAGACCAAAAAAATAAAACATAAAAAAAAATGATAAATACATAAAAAAGGGAGAGGTTATAATTTACATTAAAAACTTATCAGGGTCAATGTATTTCAACAAATATTTCTTTTTATGCCTACATGTTACTATCAATTAATTTCTCTTGTTTAATAAGTTACGGTTATTTTAGTATTTTAAGAGAATTAAGATGTATATAAGATAACTAAGATTTTATATATATATATATATATATATATATATATATAGATAGATAGATAGATACGTGTGTGTGTGTTGCATCTTTTTATCAAAAACTTTCTTATAAAGAAAAAGCAACTAAAATCTATGCTTATTGACAAGCAATCATATTTTTTCTTTTTAGCTTCCTTTCTTAAAAGCATGCTATAGAAATGGTAATTTTCTTTGAAATTCTTTGAGAACCACAGAAGTCAATAACCATGATGCCAACATGGCACAAGTGATCAATATTTCAACATTTCGTGTCTTTTTATTTTAATATTTGGCTTGAATAGACAATGTTTGCTATTTCTATTATATAATGTCTTTTTAGTTTTAAAGAGTGTCATGACTAGAATAGTAATCATTATGATTGACTGTCTGAGGTTTAATTATCAAACTGGGTTGAGAAGGACTTTGTATTATTTTAATATTTATAGATATAACCTCAATATATCAAAGGACAGTAATAAATATTCATATCTACAGACATCTTGTTCTGTCTTTCTCTCTCAGTGATATATATCCATATATTCTTCTTGTATGTGCTTTGTCCTTTCTGTTCATGAACAATCATGGCTCTCCACAACTTTCTGTCTTTTGTAGCTTTCAGTATAATTTGTCTTTTTACTGTATCTCCTAATCCCTGTTCTGCCAACCATTTACATAAGATTGTTAGGTAGGTTATGCACTACTTTCCTTTGTTGCTCTTACTTTCACTATATCCTGTGAGTATTAAATTTTCCATGCCATCTTTCCTCATTATGTGCCCTAGAAATTTCAACTATCTCTATCTGATGCTATGTACAAGTGTACTTTTTGTTCCCATTTTCTTTAAAACTTCACAGTTTCTCATATGTTCAGTTCATGGTATTCTCAGCATCCTTTTGTAGAACCACATTTCCATTGCTTTATGTCTCCTCATTCACTGCTATGAGTAATAAAAATGTTACATTCAAAATAAATCAATTTAAAAATGTATATAATTATTATAAATTAAAAAATGACCTAAAGTCTTTTGTTAACTGGGGCAAGAAATGGCTTGTTAATTTTAATACCTCCAAAGCAAAACTGCTCTTTTTTAATTGTCTGTGACAACTTTTTTGCCTTCCATCAGTATGGCTGATGCTAACCTCCAGGAAAGTGACTCCTTTCACCATCTCAGGCTAATGTTTCCACTCACATAAGGTGGAAAGATTACATTGACTCAGTTGCTAGGTTTGCTACTAAGACTGTGTTATGCTATACAATTCTTCTTTCCAGAAACTATCTTGCACAGTTATAAGTCTACGATTCATCCATGCATTGAATATTGCTGCCACATCTGGTCTGGTGCTTCTATTACGTGCTTAAAGATATTTGATAAAATATAAAGAAGAATCTGCAATTTAAATACAGTTTAAAATATCTCCAAAACTTTGTGAATTGAGGAAATCAATTTTATTTCTTTAAAATGCAAAGGAATCGGAGTTAAAACGAGAGGGTTTTGTTGCATGAAGTTTTGAAGTTTTATGGAGTTTGTGATTTGAAGAATTCAATTTTTTGCCCAAATTGGAATTTTGGTACAAACTGGATGTTGTGGTAGGATCCACCTAATTTGCATAGTGGAGTACCGACCATATAAATATGGTTGGTACCGGGAAGAGAGGGAGGAATCAGGAGATTCAACCAGAGACTCTGCCCGACTGCGACTCAGTCAACACATTCTCCAGGAACGGTCTTCCCAGGAATATACAAAAGACTATATGTAAATATTGTGTACACTTTCTTGTTTCAATACATTTTGTTCTAAGTACATTTTGTGTTGCATTATTATTCCATGCATTAGTCAAGTTTCAACACTGGAGTTTCAGCCCAAATTATTTTTTTTACCGAGAATTGGACTTATAGCTTGAATCAGGGTTAAAGTGAGGTTTTAAAGTCCTATGGAGTGAATTGAGGAATTCAAAGTTATTTCTTCAAAATTCCAAGGAATCAAAGTTAAAGTAAGAGGTTTAATGACGTGAGGCTTTGAAGTTCCATGGAGGTTTGTAATTTGAAGAACTCGATTTTCAACCTGAATTGGATTTTCAGCCCAAATCGGACTTTCAGCTGGAATTGGACTTATAGCCTGAATCAGGGTTAAAGTGAGGTTTTAAAGTTCCATGGAGTGAATTGAGGAATTCAAAGTTATCTCTTCAAAATTCCAAGGAATCAAAGTTAAAGTAAGAGGTTTAATGACGTGAGGCTTTGAAGTTCCATGGAGGTTTGTAATTTGAAGAACTCAATTTTCAGCCTGAATTGGATTTTCAGCCCAAATCGGACTTTCAGCTGGAATTGGACTTATAGCCTGAATCAGGGTTAAAGTGAGGTTTTAAAGTTCCATGGAGTGAATTGAGGAATTCAAAGTTATCTCTTCAAAATTCCAAGGAATCAAAGTTAAAGTAAGAGGTTTAATGACGTGAGGCTTTGAAGTTCCATGGAGGTTTGTAATTTGAAGAACTCAATTTTCAGCCTGAATTGGATTTTCAGCCCAAATCGGACTTTCAGCTGGAATTGGACTTATAGCCTGAATCAGGGTTAAAGTGAGGTTTTAAAGTTCCATGGAGTGAATTGAGGAATTCAAAGTTATCTCTTCAAAATTCCAAGGAATCAAAGTTAAAGTAAGAGGTTTAATGACGTGAGGCTTTGAAGTTCCATGGAGGTTTGTAATTTGAAGAACTCAATTTTCAGCCTGAATTGGATTTTCAGCCCAAATCGGACTTTCAGCTGGAATTGGACTTATAGCCTGAATCAGGGTTAAAGTGAGGTTTTAAAGTTCCACGGAGTGAATTGAGGAATTCAAAGTTATCTCTTCAAAATTCCAAGGAATCAAAGTTAAAGTAAGAGGTTTAATGACGTGAGGCTTTGAAGTTCCATGGAGGTTTGTAATTTGAAGAACTCAATTTTCAGCCTGAATTGGATTTTCAGCCCAAATCGGACTTTCAGCTGGAATTGGACTTATAGCCTGAATCAGGGTTAAAGTGAGGTTTTAAAGTTCCATGGAGTGAATTGAGGAATTCAAAGTTATCTCTTCAAAATTCCAAGGAATCAAAGTTAAAGTAAGAGGTTTAATGACGTGAGGCTTTGAAGTTCCATGAAGGTTTGTAATTTGAAGAACTCAATTTTCAGCCTGAATTGGATTTTCAGCCCAAATCGGACTTTCAGCTGGAATTGGACTTATAGCCTGAATCAGGGTTAAAGTGAGGTTTTAAAGTTCCATGGAGTGAATTGAGGAATTCAAAGTTATCTCTTCAAAATTCCAAGGAATCAAAGTTAAAGTAAGAGGTTTAATGACGTGAGGCTTTGAAGTTCCATGGAGGTTTGTAATTTGAAGAACTCAATTTTCAGCCTGAATTGGATTTTCAGCCCAAATCGGACTTTCAGCTGGAATTGGACTTATAGCCTGAATCAGGGTTAAAGTGAGGTTTTAAAGTTCCATGGAGTGAATTGAGGAATTCAAAGTTATCTCTTCAAAATTCCAAGGAATCAAAGTTAAAGTAAGAGGTTTAATGACGTGAGGCTTTGAAGTTCCATGGAGGTTTGTAATTTGAAGAACTCAATTTTCAGCCTGAATTGGATTTTCAGCCCAAATCGGACTTTCAGCTGGAATTGGACTTATAGCCTGAATCAGGGTTAAAGTGAGGTTTTAAAGTTCCATGGAGTGAATTGAGGAATTCAAAGTTATCTCTTCAAAATTCCAAGGAATCAAAGTTAAAGTAAGAGGTTTAATGACGTGAGGCTTTGAAGTTCCATGGAGGTTTGTAATTTGAAGAACTCAATTTTCAGCCTGAATTGGATTTTCAGCCCAAATCGGACTTTCAGCTGGAATTGGACTTATAGCCTGAATCAGGGTTAAAGTGAGGTTTTAAAGTTCCACGGAGTGAATTGAGGAATTCAAAGTTATCTCTTCAAAATTCCAAGGAATCAAAGTTAAAGTAAGAGGTTTAATGACGTGAGGCTTTGAAGTTCCATGGAGGTTTGTAATTTGAAGAACTCAATTTTCAGCCTGAATTGGATTTTCAGCCCAAATCGGACTTTCAGCTGGAATTGGACTTATAGCCTGAATCAGGGTTAAAGTGAGGTTTTAAAGTTCCACGGAGTGAATTGAGGAATTCAAAGTTATCTCTTCAAAATTCCAAGGAATCAAAGTTAAAGTAAGAGGTTTAATGACGTGAGGCTTTGAAGTTCCATGGAGGTTTGTAATTTGAAGAACTCAATTTTCAGCCTGAATTGGATTTTCAGCCCAAATCGGACTTTCAGCTGGAATTGGACTTATAGCCTGAATCAGGGTTAAAGTGAGGTTTTAAAGTTCCATGGAGTGAATTGAGGAATTCAAAGTTATCTCTTCAAAATTCCAAGGAATCAAAGTTAAAGTAAGAGGTTTAATGACGTGAGGCTTTGAAGTTCCATGGAGGTTTGTAATTTGAAGAACTCAATTTTCAGCCTGAATTGGATTTTCAGCCCAAATCTGACTTTCAGCTGGAATTGGACTTATAGCCTGAATCAGGGTTAAAGTGAGGTTTTAAAGTTCCACGGAGTGAATTGAGGAATTCAAAGTTATCTCTTCAAAATTCCAAGGAATCAAAGTTAAAGTAAGAGGTTTAATGACGTGAGGCTTTGAAGTTCCATGGAGGTTTGTAATTTGAAGAACTCAATTTTCAGCCTGAATTGGATTTTCAGCCCAAATCGGACTTTCAGCTGGAATTGGACTTATAGCCTGAATCAGGGTTAAAGTGAGGTTTTAAAGTTCCACGGAGTGAATTGAGGAATTCAAAGTTATCTCTTCAAAATGTTCATTACTGAACCATAGGCCCCTTTAGTTTTGAACCAGTGGCCCAATTAGTTTTGAACCAGAGGCCCAATTAGTCTCCACAGGAGCTAGGTTAAAAGTCTGCACACTACTAATAAATATATATTTTTTTCCTCACCATTTAGTAAAACTCTGAGTTTCATGCACACAGTAATCTCCATTATATGAATGATAATCAGATTCTTTGAAATTTATCTGGAATCTCTAAATATATAGCAGAAGCACCAGACCAGATGTGGCAGCAATTATAAGTCACCATTTTCTTTTGTATATTTTTTTTAAACAGTATGTGTAAACTAGTAAGTAAATAACACAAAAAACTTCAAATATTTTAGGGGAGTTGACTTTGCTGTCATCTTTGCAAATTCAGCATTTTAAAAAAAATATTTCTGTAGTTTATATTTGAGTCATCTCTGTCAGTTTTACAAAACAGCTGGTTCCAGTCTTGAGTTCAGGAAAAGATTTTTTTTTTTTATATTTGGATAAAACAAAGTATTTTATTAAGATTTGTTCAGAATGTGAAGCTTGCATATTTTTTGCTTCCTTATCTCAGAAAAGAATTTCGACTATAACCTTATTTTTAAAATGCCATGCCCCTTCAAGATGTCAGTGATTATAACTTTCCACAGATTCCATTTTCTTTATTATCTGTAAATATCAATGACATAAGCAGAGTTTCAAACTTAACATTTGAAAATAAAAACATAAGTTCAGATTATTCTTTACAAAGTCAGGGGTCAATTTTATACTATATTGAAATCATGAATGTGATCCTCCTTTTTAAAATGATAAAAAAATCAATATTTTTCAATTCTGACAAATGCCATGGCTTGAAGAACATCTAATAATTACTAATCTACAATGATTATTCCCGACCACCAAATTTCTCTCTTTTTTTTTTTTTATGAGGGGACCAGTCTATTTAACTAGTGCCCACTTTTCTATGATATTTTCTTTCAGCCACACAGTACAACATGTACAGAAATGGTTTCTGGAACACATCACTGTATTTTCCTGACTGTCAAATTTTCCAGACCTCAATCTAATTTTACGTATGGGATATACTGGACCAAGTTTACTTGGTATAACTTCTTGTAGCAACTAAAAGACTTGCTGTTAAAAGCCTTGCACCAGATCCCAGAATGAAGTTTTAGAGGTCTTCAAGAATCAATTTCTGATTAGGCAAGAAATTGGAGAGGTGAATTTGAATTTCAGTGATTGATCGATTTGATCTTTATGGATAAACAGCCCTTTGCAGATTACTTTAAGCCAAAAAATATTTTTATATTGCAAGAATTTTTTTTTTAAAGATAATAATGATTTAGTCTGTCTATATTTCTGACATGAGGTATTATGTACAGTATTTACATTAGTCGAACTATTGTCCTCATCTTTGTCGCCATATTTGTCACAACGTTTCGGCCGTTGTACGCTCCGGCCTTCTTCACGTGGTTGGAATTTTGAATGGAACCCCTTATTTCGATCACTCAGGCAGACTGTTCTCAAGGACACATGGCACAGTGGATAAAGGCATTGGTTAGATCCAGTGACAGACCCAAAGAGTGTGAGTTCAATACCTGGTTAAGGCAGTGGAGAACTTTCAGAGGGAAAATTAGCAGGAGATCTGATAACTGACATCCATCAAACATGGCACGTGGAACTAGAACAGTCTACCCCAGTGATCGAAATAAAGGGTTCAGTTCGAAATTCCAACCACCTGAAGAAGGCCGGAGCGTACAACGGCCGAAACGTTGTGACAAATATGGCGACAAAGATGAGGACAATAGTCCGACTAATGTAAATACTGCCAATAATGATTTAGTGATAAAAGTCTTATTAATTAACCCATAGCTGGAGGGAAAATAGGTAGATATATGCCTTTTAACCCAGCATGCCAATCCCACTTTCTGTGCCCATAATAGCTATGTTGCACACACACACACACACACACACACACACACTAATATTATAGGAAAGAAAGTGCAATACTGAAACCCAAAGGCATGTTGGGATAGCATAGACAAAGATGCATTTTAAAAGTTAAGCAGGATATTAACAGACAGAAAAACTTTGTTAGAAACAAAGAAAAGAGTACTGAACTTTTACATGATGTCTGTCCTCTTATATGGCAGTCAATGGTGGACAGTCTCCTCAAAGATGAAGAAGGACTTGAAGCAACAGAAATGTGGTTCTACAGAAGGATGCTGAGGATACCATTGACTGAACATGTGAGCAACGACAATATTTTAGAGAAAATGGAAACAAAAAGGAAACTTATACTTAACATCAGGAAGAGAAAGTTGAAATTTCTGGGATACATAATGAGGAAAGAGGGCTTGGAAAATCTAATACTCAGAAGACAGATTGAGAGCAAGAATGATACCAGAGAACAATCCATCACATACTTAATAAGCTTGAGTAAATGGATGGCTTAGGAGAAATTACAAAAAGACAAAATTAATTAAGAGCTACAAAGAACAGGAAATGGTGGAGAGTCATGATCGCCTACATCCTGAGGGTACATGGCATATAAAGAAGAAGAATATTAATGACTAGCTTAGAAGCTGCCCTTTGGGTGGACTTTAGGCTAGCTCCTGTGGAGGGCTTTTCAGCCTTTCACCGTTTACCTTAAGCATCTTATGTACGTAAAAGTTATAAAAATATAATAAAGGGACAAAAACAGGTTCTATATGCTGTAAATTTTTTTCACATTGAGTTATTTTTTAAAATTTAATTAATAAATGTTGTAGAGAATCCAAAAGCATAACCATTGCATACATTTTCTTTTAGAAAGGAGCAATGATACACTCCCTAGGGTCCAAAAATGGAGTCTGTATGTAGTAAAATTTTATCACATTGACTTATTTTGAAAAATTTCATTAATATAATTTGTAGAGAATTAAAAAGCATTTGAGGTAGGGGTATCAGGTTCCCCAAAGGGCACGGAATAGATTCTGTAATAGTTAACTTGAGTTTAACAAGTTCAAACCTGACCTGACGTCTGTATTGCGCATTATTGGAAGTACTTTATTAGTGACATATCAATTGCAAACCATATTATTAGTACAATTAAGACAGCAGATTAGTTAAGGAGTGAGCTAATATGCCTCCCAAGACAAAATCCTCTTTTGGAAGAAAATCTCCCACTGCCATTGCAAAAGAATGGCAGAGATTAGTTGAAACAGTAGAACAAAGACAGTTGAAGTTAAAAGGTAACAAAACCAGAATTGAACAGATAAGACAAAATCAAAGTCGAGGGCAAGAACTTGAAGTAACATGGATAAGAATTGGAAGACACAGACAAAATGAGCCTCAGTTACAAAGATCTCATATGTTGGAACAGATGAGAGTTAGAAATGAACAAGAAAGACAAAATGTACAGAGATATCATGGATCGGAAGAGATGAGGGCAAAAAAATCAGCAGGAAAGACAAATTGAAACTCAAGTGCAAAGATCTGAAAGACTTTCTCTTGACAGGTCAAGAATTTCCCAAACACGTAACAGACAATTTTTTCAATGGCACTCAGCGTCTATGAATTATGATCCAATGACATTATGTGTCTCATCCCAAAGTGCAGATTGGTGCAATGACAAAACTTTGTACCTATTGTGGTAAACAAAAAAGTGGGAAAATGAACTTCCTGATATATGCTGCACACGTGGTAAGGTCAAATTTAAGCTTTTACAAGATCCTCCAGAACCACTGATGGAACTTTTCACTGGTGCTACTAATGATTCAAAGGACTTTATTAGAAACATTCAGAACTATAATAATGTATTCCAGATGACCTCTTTTAGTGCTAAGATTATTTGTGAGAGAGGATTTATGCCTACATTTAAAGTCCAAGGGCAAGTGTATTGGATCTTTATTGCAACTACCAAATGAAGAGCCTCAATTTGTTCAACTTTATTTTGTGTCTGATTTGGTTCGACAGGCTCAAAAGAGAGTTGATGCAACTAGTTACAAAAATTGATGCAATCAAAAAGCTGCAAGATTTGCTTCATGAAAGGAACACTTAAGCTTTAAATTTGCTCTAGAATCATCACCATCCTCTAAATGAAAGATTGTTATAGATGCTGAGAAAAGGCCCTGAAGTGAGTATTCTCAACATTTCCATACACTGTCTATATTTCTGAGATGAGGTATTATGTACATTATTTACATTATTTGGACTATTGTCGTCATCTTTGTCGCCATGTTTATCACAACGTATCGGTTTTCTTCAGGAACCCTTTATTTCGCTCAATGGGGTAGACTGTTATAGTTCCACATGCCATGTTTAATGGATGTCAGTTATCAGTTATCTCCTGTTAATTTCCCTCTGAAAGTTCTCCACTGCCTTAACCGGGTATTGAACTCACACCTTTTGGGTACTGTCACTGGATCTAACCAACGCCTTTATCCACTGTCCCATGTGTCCTTGAGATCTGTTTATGAATTTCTGGGTATTATAAACCTAATGTCTTCAGCAACCATTTTTACCAGTGCTCATATTGCAATTTTTTGCTGTTATCATTCCATGTTTTTACTAGAGCTCATATTGCAACTTTGTTGTTATTATCGCTTTTCTCTGGCTCTCCTTATTACTGGTTCCCATATTGTATTAATTTCTATGCTTGGTTGGCTCAGGAGACTGTGAGTTCAATACCCGGTTATGGCAGGGAAGAATTTTCAGAGAGAAAAACTTTCAGAGGGAAATTAACAGGAGATAACTGATAACTGACATCCATTAAACATGGTACGTGGAACTAGAACAGTCTATCCCATTGAGCGAAACAAAGGGTTCAGTTCGACATTCCAACCACCTGAAGAAGGCCGGAGTGTACAATGGCCGAAATGTTGTGATAAACATGGCGACAAAGATGAGGACAATAGTCTGAATAATGTAAATAATTTCCATACACATCAATGCAATGAACTAGCTACAATAATCACAGGAGAAGACTATGGAAAATGTGATATTGTTTCTCAAGGTTATGATAATAAGAAGCTAAAAAGAATATGTGAGACTCATCATTCATATGATGCTTTACAATAACCCCTGCTTCTTATCATTGATGAAGATGGGTATCATTTTGGAATTTGGGAATTCCTCAAGTTGGAGGAAACTCCAGTAAGACTGTTTCATGCATGGACTTTTATGCTTTCTTCCTTAGGATCTGAGAAAATTCTTTTAATCACCTTCACAGAGCCCAAAACCTGTTTCACCAGTTTGTTGTAGATATGTATGCCAAGAGGGAGGGAAAAGAGTAATATACACCAAGTCTCACCAATCAGATTTAAGAGAATCATTATATATCTATCTACAAGGTGGTATTAACAATGATGCTGTCATAGGTGAAATTGGTCAACCAATCAAGTTTTGTTAGCAGTCCAAAATATATGCATGAAAGAACTCAAGATAAAATGACATACATTAGACATTATGGATGTGCAGATTTTTTATCACATTCTCCTGTAATCCTATTTGGACAGAAATTAATGCTGAACTTCTTCCTGGTCAAAAGTCACAGAACATACATGGCCTAATTGCAAGAGTTTTCTGGTTAAAAGTAATTAAATTAATGGAAATGATTACAGCAAGGGAAGTTTTTGGTGATGTAAGATGCTACATGTATATGATTTGTATGAAACTGACTCAAGTAATCTCTTTCCAACTGATAAAGTCTCTCCATACAAGCAGTACCATGTTTGCAAGCAAAAAACTGTGTATTCTCTCTCACATGGTCTGTTTTATATTGAGCTGATCATGCAAAAATTTGCACATGCTCAACCTCTCTCACCAATTCTCTTATCTCCGAGACTGTGTCTTTCTTAAATTAAGGTGTCAGGGTGGCCATATTTCTTTTTCCTTTCCTTTATTCATTTTGCATGCCAGGTACATACTTGCTCACTTTACCACACAAGGTATGTCATCTTCCCTTCTACACCTTTCAGTGGCAAAAATGAGGTCTTTCTGATGTTCACTTCTTGATATGGTTGATGATGAAGATTCACACCAGTCAGGTGGATTATATAATATCTGCAGAACTGCCAGATCCTATAAAAAACAAAAAGCTTTAAGATACTGTTAAAACTCAAATGGTCCATGGTCCCTGTGGTGATAGGAACAGAAATTCTCCCAGTATGGTTGATAACAAGTGCACTAAGCATTATCCAAGAAGTTCCTTAAAGGAAGCACAAATGGGAGAACATGGTTATCTATCTTATAGAAGAAGAAAGCCAGATGATGGCAGATTTGAAGCAGTAATTAAATCGGAACAAAATCCAATTGTAATTGCCAACAGATGGATAGTTTCATAAAGTCCCCTACTCCTGAAAACCTTTGATGCTCGCATCAATGTTAAGTTCTGTAACTCAGTAAAATCAATTAAATATGTCTGCAACAAAGGGTCAAATGCAGCAATGTTTTCTGTTGAGATCAATAAAACATCCTTCGTCGCCACTGTTGAGATGTTGAGTGTTTCTACGTGAGTATATGGTAATAACGAACAAACACAGTCGTAGGGAAAAATACTGGTATATTCAGAGAGGTATTTAGATCAGAGAGATTAGTAGTAGAACGAACGTAGGTTAGTAGTAACAATAAGTAATAGTAATAAAGTCCAACGGTATCTTCCAGTCGAGAAAACGATAGTGTAACTGATCACTACAGAAGTCTCACTCTGCACTGCACTGCACTACACTGCTACACTACTCGCAGTCTCTAGAACTACTGTTCTATTTATAATAATAGGATCAGTCTATTGTGGTTGTGAAGGTGGGTGCGCCCCAACATTTTCTTTACAAAAAACAATGTGAGCAAAAATAGGCAAAACCAAACATTAAACTGAAGCGATGAAGTAAGCATGTACCAGCAAGGTCAATATATTAGCAGCAATGGAACAATTTGAAGGATATTTAGATTTCCCATTCATGAGCAATATCCAACTGTTCAGCCACTACATTTCAAAAATGGACAAAGAGTTTACTTCTCTGAGGCAAATGCAGCTCAGCAAGTCTTAACTCCAAGAGAGACTACACTTCCAGCTTTCTTCAAGCTTTGTGCAAGAGATCCCTTTGTTAAAACAATCTTTTATCATCAGTTTCCATCATATTACACCTGGCAAAATGGCAGCTGGAACAGGTGAAAAAGGAGTGAATCAGTAGATGGATTTTCAGACATCAAATTAGATAGTGCACTTGGAAAGATGTATGCTGTAAATCCCAACCAACAAGAATGTTTCTTTCTCGGGATGCTGTTGCATGATGTCAAAGATCCTACCTCATTTCAAAATATCTGTACAGTTGATGGAACAGTGTGCTCAACATGTAGAGAAGCTTGCTTCAAATGTGGTCTGTTGGAAGATGATTCACAGTGGGATGTTACATTAACAGAAGCATCTGTATCTCAGAGTGTAAGAAATCTTTGAGCACTTTTTTCCATCCTCATTAAATATGAAATGTGATCCCTTAGGGCTTTGAGATAAACACAAGGACATCTTAACTGAAGATTATAAACACCAATTACAAGTGCAGTTACCAGATATTAAGGTTTCTTATAATGATGAACTGTACAATAAAGTATTGATCGACATTGAAGATAGAATCCTAACCATGAGAGGAACTGATGTACCCACTTATGGCCTTCCAAAGAGAGCAAGAGGAAATGAGAATGAGTTAACAAGAGAATTGGTCAGAGAAACTACATAAGATATATCTTCATTGGTAAGCTACATAGAAGAAAATGAGACAAAGTGTCTATCTGACCAGAAAATAGCTTATACAGTGTAACCCGGATATAAGAGAGTTGTCGGCACCGGAGAAGAAGTATCTTATATCTGGGTTTCTCTTATATCCGGGTTTGGTCTATTATATATACATTAACACAGGCTCTAATTTTGGACCAGAGAAGATATCTCTTATATCTGTGTTTCTCTTATATCCGGGTCTCTTATATCCGGGTTACACTGTAGCACAATTATAGATGTTGTTAGATACCAGATGGAATATTCTTCCAAGATGTGGAACAGGAAAAACATTTGTTACCACCTGGCCAAGGTAAGAAGTCAAAAATGTATTGCACTTGCAGTTGCTTCATCAGGGATTGCTGCTACATTATTACCTGGAGGTAGGACAACGCATTCAACATTCAAATTTCCACTGGACCTGAACCGGAATGAAAATACTATGTGTAATATACTAAAGAGTTCTGGAATTGCACAAGTTATCAAAAGCTGTTACTTGATTGTTTAGGATGAAGGCACTTTTGAAGCTTTGGCTAGAAAACTAAGGGACATTAGGAACAATGATTATCTGATGGGTGGAATACCTGTGCTTCTATTTGGTGACTTTAGACAAATCTTCCGTCATTCCAAAGCAGAGGAAATTTGAGCTTCATTGAAATCATTTATGCTATGGAGACATGTAAAGATCCTAAAATTTACAATCCATATAAGAGAATACCTGTTAACTAGTTGGATGCAGTCAAGTATTTCAATAATTAATATATATATCAATATATTATTTAGAAACTAAGTTAGAAATCATTTCAATAATTAATATATATATATCAATATATTATTTAGAAACTAAGTTAGAAATCATTTCAATAATTAATATATATATCAATATATTATTTAGAAACTAAGTTAGAAATCATTTCATTAATTAATATATATATCAATATATTATTTAGAAGCTAAGTTAGAAATCATTTCATTAATTAACATATATATATCAATATATTATTTAGAAACTAAGTTAGAAATCATTTCGATAATTTTGTCCTGGGCAATGCAGGGTACCTCTGTTAGTATATAATATTAGTGATTAAAAATGTTGAATATTTTTTGCCTCTTTGATTTCTTAAATTTGACTTCTGAATTCTTTTTAACTCCTCACCATAATATAGTATAACCTCTCAGCTCAAACCTGATTATTTTGTGAGAAACGAAAAATATAACAGAATGATCATTATCCTCGTCCTCAAATCAGATGATGTAAGAATCATTCTCAGCACTGTGCACGAACAAAAATTTGCCATCATTTCCATTAGTTCTTCAAAGTAGAATTTGATGATTTAAATACTCAGTTTTGCAATTTTTGAATTAAAAATAGTTTTTGGAAGATTCCATCACATTGTCTTTGTATATTTTGAAAGTTTTAAAAATAACATATATTCATTATCCATATTTTATTATTTTGGGGGTTATGGTTAGCAAGGCTAATTTGGCTGACCATTACTACTGAGTAGGGAATTTGATCCTCACTGAGTGCTTCATACAAAATTTCACATTAAATAACCCAAGCTCAATTACAGTGCGAGATTTTATGATCAGCTTTTTATGCAAAAACGGAGGGTCACACTATACACAAGTAATCTTTTGAAGATGTTAAAAATCATGCATTTTTGGTTACTGGTTGCACAATACACAGGTTATATTTTTCTGGAGGGGTTAAAATTCATGCAAGAAATTCTAGGGTTGCACACAAGCATTGGGCATATAAAAGGATATGTACAGTAAATAGGTGCCTCAATATGGGGTAATGGTTAAGAAGGTTGTTGGTTGGTTGTTTGGGGTTTTATGGCATATCAACCACTATGGGTTATTTAATTCCAGATCCAGTATTTACTAGATATATCAAAAACATATAGTTGGCAACATCATTGTTTCAAAAACGTATAGCTGGGAACATCATTGTTTCAAAAAAATATCCCTGGCAGCATCATTGTTTCAAAAACGTATAGTTGGCATCATCATTGTTTCAAAAACGTATAGCTGGCAACTGTTTCAAAAACGTATAGCTGGAAACATCATTGTTTAAAAAAAAATGTATCCCTGGCAACATCATTGTTTCAAAAGCGTATAGCTGGCAACATCATCGTTTCAAAAACGTATAGCTGGCAACATCATTGTTTCAAAAGCATATAGCTGGCAACATCATTGTTTCAAAAGCATATAGCTGGCAACATCATCATTTCAAAAACGTATAGCTGGCAACATCATTGTTTCCCATCACATTTTAGGGGTAAGGTGTTAGTATATTTAGTGTAGGGTTTGGGAGGGAAAGTTAATTGTAAGTTGTAGTTGTTTTGGGATGGGTTAGATGTGATGGGGCATGACTTGACCAGCTGATTGATCGGATCGACAGCCTTTTGGTTGGATGTAATTTATCGTCATACCCAGGACGCGGATGTAGTTTATCGTCATACCCAGGACGCGGATGTAGTTTATCGTCATACCCAGGACGCAGATGTAGTTTATCGTCATACCCAGGATGCGTGGTTAACAAGGCTGGTCTGGTTAACCATTACTATTGAGTATTGACTTTGATCCTTAATGGAATAGAATCAACCAGCCTAACAATAGGCAATAGCAAAGCTAGTTTGGTTGACCATTACTACTGAACATTGGGTATCTCATACAAAATTTGACATTAAATCACCTAGCCAGGCTTGACATGTCATAAAATCAATAAACATAACTAAATCACTGTTTCAGTATGGAGTTATGGCTAACAAGACTGATCTGGTTGACCAGTCTTGCTGAATAGTGAGTACAATGAGCCATACAAAATTTTACATTATATAGTTCAACAAGGTTTGATATGTCATAAAATTAAACCATGCAATCTGGAAACCTTGGCATGGGGTAATGGTTGACCAAATAGCGAATACAATCCCAAATTTGACATTATATAACCCAATGAGGGTTGACATGTCCTAAAATGAAACCATGTAACCTAGGGACCTCGGTATGGGGTAATGGTCAGTGAAGCTAGTCTGGTTGACCGAGTGGTGAATACAATCCTAAATTTGACATTATATAACCGAATGAGGGTTGACGTGTCATAAAGACAACCAACTTAATGTTACCAATAATTATATTTGCTTTTGTGCTGCATCTATGCATTTTTGTTTTTTTTATATCATTCCTTTTTAGTGTTTCATCTTTGTTACCAAATTTGAGTCATTGTACTGTCCAGCTTTGAATCAAAGAGCAGAGTGACCAAAACATTGTGATAACAAGAACAAAGCTGAAAACATTCAGTCAGTTATATGCCAAAAGTGATACATGCTTAGGCAATCATGTATCTTTCGATACATGACTGATGAGTAGGTTGCTTTTTCTTTCTGTGGTAGACCAGTTGCCATCCAATGCTATAGGACTTGGTCAGTCTTGCTATTTACCCATAGCTGGGGGGAGAAGAGAATTCATACTTTTCCCAAGGGTATTAGCATGTAAGTAAATGTAATGGATTCAAATGGAATTTGAACTCAGCTCTCCGATTCCACAATCTGACCTGCTATCCATTACTCCACTGTGCCTCTTCTGAAGACATTAGTCTAATGTAAATAATGTTAAATTCTCTTCTATTGTCAATTTAAGGCCATACATCTTTTATTTAAGGTGTTATTTGAATTTTTTTATTACTTTTATTATGGCTTCTGATGTAATGGAATAACCAGTCACCCCATGAATGATTACACTATAGGTAGTAAGTACCTATAAAGTCAACTGTCTACGAGAGACTGGAAGAAGAGTGAGAGTGTGAAGAGCAAGCATGTCTGACCTTCCAATTAGTGGCACTCACTACTAGATTGACCTGTGTGTATAACTGTACCATATTTCATATTGAACTGGTTGTGTACAATAAACCTTTCTTCTATTATCCACCTGGTGTTAAGTATTTATTCCCTTAGCATGGAATATAACAGCTTCTTTATAGTGTATCAAAGCAAAAATGAATAAGCATAAATTTTCATGTCATTCTGTCTTATAAATTTAAATTTAACCATTGCACTGCCAAAGACTCTTAGAACATTGACAGAGTTTCAATGCTTGAGCAAGCGCTATAAAGACCATTTATTATTAGTTTCAAATGTTTGCTTCTGGTAATCTGAGTTTCCAAGATGAGCTTGGTTGTGGTTGCAACAATGAAAAAGTTAATGACTGTCATGGAATTTCAACAGAAATACAAGGGAAGAAAGCTAAAAGGAAGCCCATAAAAATTTCAGAAAATATCTGGCAGAAATCAAGAAAACTGGAGTGAAATGATTAAAAAAAATATATGCAGAAATGGGTTTCCCATTGAGTTGACTGATGATCAGCAGCTTGCACAGTTTGACACTGCAATTTGCTTGTCCGGTCGAAAAATGCGATTTTTTTTTTTATTGTGTTTACTGTTGATAAAAAATGGTTTCTGCATGTGTTATATCCCAGGCTGTTGGGATGAACAAAAGCAAATAAAAATAAAAGACAAGTGCATTTTAACACATAAATAAACAACCTTTATTCATTTACTGTCTGAGAACTGAAAGGATTTGTTTGCAGTGAAACCATGAATTCCATATGCATGTAGGCTTGTCATCATATTCAATTCAGAAGTGCTGCATGCATCTTTAAAGACAAGGGAAGTAACTCAATTACATTTTGAGTTATCACCCTTTATAGGGGAAGGAAATTAGCTTCTCATAACAGTATGATAAGCAGAATGTAACAAAAGAGAAAATCACTTTGAAAAAGTAGTTGTGTTTTGGGCATAGTCTGCTGAAGGAAAATTAAAGAAAATTGTTACAAAAAAAAGTGCATTTCTATTGTGAGGGGAAGGTTAGATTTCTGACCCCGTTTTCATTCCTACATTGCCTGCTGGACTGTTTACAACAGACTTGTGATTGAACTTAGTGTTGGCACACAGATTTTTTTTTATTTCTACTGACCCCATTGGTTGAAACCTAAACACAGAAATATGACTATCTTCGGGTTGTTACCTTGTTAAGGTCCCAAAACCAGATCCTCCTGTTAAATAGATCAAGCTATAATTAAGCGTCATACGAGGCTGGCATCCCATTCCCACCCCTTCACTGTTGAAACTGTTAGATGTAGACGTCTCTTCTATTCCAATAGCTTCAGATCTTGCACATCTCGCCTGTGGAACTCCCTTCCCTATTCCTGTTTCCCTGACAAATATAATCTCCAACTATTTAAGTGTAACGTCAATCGACATCTCCAGTTGCCTTGATCTATCCACTTCCCTTCTCCACATCCTTTCCCCTTTCATTCCTATCTGCTCTCGCTCCAAATCTTCTGTAACCCCCTTGCCTTGATCGATCCACTATCTTTCTCCACATCCTCTCCTTTACCACTCCTATCTGCTCTTCATCCAAACCTTCTGTAACCCCTTGTGTGCTAGTGGCTTCCAGCCTTGCTTGGGGTGAAAAGCTTAAAAAAAAAAATGCTATAATATAGCAAATGGAGACCATTGGTGCAATCATTAGCCATGATGGATCCAAGCCAGAAGTCAATGCAAGAATTATCTTCACAACAGCTCTGATGACACAGTTGAAACTGATCTGGAAAGACATCCTCAAAAATGAACTGAGATTTTTGCATGCCTTCTCTCTGTTGTTTCTCCTGCATACATGTGTCATGAACTCTCTCATCAGGACTTCAAAAGTGGACCCAAGTTGCATAGATGAGATTTTTTTGATATCTGCTTGGTATTTCCAATAATGATCATGATAAAAAGAACAAAGAGTTGAGCAGAAGAGTGAATCATCAGATACATTGCAATAAAGATGTATTGACCACCATAAAGAAGAGGAAGCTGAAATGGTATAACAACATAACCAGAAATATAGACAGATACAGAAACCATTTATTTTATATTTTTTCCAACCTGTCTGTTTATTTCAATTTCTTCTCCATCCTTTTTTTTTATCCACTCCGCAAAAATTAATTTTAAATGAATTTTCCAACCTTCATTTTTATTCTAACCTACCCTTCTATTTCAATCTTAAGAGTATGTAATGAAAGACTCTTGAAATTCACAACTATCTTATATGAAGTATGGTTGACCGAAAGTGACAAAACCTGATAGAAACTACAATGGCAAAAGTGTATTCCCAATATTAAAACACCAACATACAATGTGTAACACTTTAGTAATAATAATTATGATCAAGTGCTGGGTTGCATGTCAACTCTTGCTTCTTGATGTCTATCAGTAATTCTCCAGGTTCCAGTGCTGTATCACAGACTGCATGAATGAATGGTGAACAATTTTCTTTAGATTTCTTTTTACTCACTTTATTTCATGAGAGACCATAGCAGTAGCAGTGATTCCTGTAGAAAGGGAGATAGAGAAGACAGATGTCAACAAGTTGAACAACTACCCATCACTAGGTGGTGCCCTGTCTCAATCAGAAATCTAGGAGGGGCAAGGATTTTTCAGTCTTTAATTCTTGTAATCTTTGTGTTTTTCAGTCTTATATTAAAACTTTAACAAAGACAATCCATCACTGTTACAATTTCATGCCCACGGGGTTACCCCCACCACTCAGTTTGGATCATCAGAGTTCTGACCAGTACAGTAAGGCTGCCATTTTGCGCCAGCATAAAACTTTGAGATGAGAATCTTTGTCAGATGTTACTAAGTAGATTAAAGCTGATCTGATCCATGAACTAATCTTCCTAAAGCAATAAAAAGATTTCTTTCGATTAATAATGAGATTAGATTAACATGATAATTCAAATTTTGCCCAAAGTCAATTTTTATTTTTTATTTTTCATAATCTAATTTAACAACCCAAAAATTGTTAGGATAGGTGGTTTACTTTAATGAAACTTTCACCACTGTTTGGTTAATTACTATTAAATAGAAGTCAAGTAGGACAAAAATTACAATGAAATGATAGGTAAATATAGGGCCAGTTTATATTAAAGTCAGAAAGGTAGACAAATGTCTGATTTATAGAAGATACAAAAAGGTAGATAGATGACTGATTTACAAAAGATTAAAAAATGTCGACAGAGATCTAGTGCAAAGAATTCACTGAGAAAAATTACCGAAATTAAACAGAAAAATTCATTAAAATTGGAATATTTTTATGTCATTCTAAAGTTATTTTATGGACTTTTTTTTAAAGGATTCCTTTTTACTTTTTTTATTACTAGGTTTATTCTGTTATCATAATACATCTAGAGCCCAGAAAAGATTCTAATTGGTAGGAAACAGGTTCAATGTATATGGAGGGTGGATAGGATATTGATGCCAAACTATATCAGATTTTGCCAGGCAGATTTTGAAAGATGAGATCTTGCAATATCTTACAACAAGATAGGTTCCTATCTTTTCATCATAACTGCTTATAAATACTTGTGATACATCTGTTCCAAATAATGACCCAAGGATTCTGCTATGGTGATCTGACCAGGTTCTAAGAGGATATAATAGATTACTCTATCTTGTCCTACAACCTGTAAGTGGCTTGCTCAACAAAAAGCCTTGACCTGATTCAGTCATTGGCCAGCACCTTGGTCTAAGTAAAATTTTTGCCAGTCTATTCAATGACATTGTACAAGCATCTCTTTTTTTGTCATTCCATTCTCCTTCCTTCTTGTACCATTCCTTTTGGCTGGTCTTGAAGAGGCCTCACAATCTGGTTATTATGTACGTGGAGATGAGGTATTATGTACACTATTTACATTATTTGGACTACTGTCCTCATCTTTGTTGCCATATTTATCACAACATTTTGGCCATTGTATGCTCCGGCCTTCTCCTTAAGGACATATGGCACAGTGGATAAAGGCGTTGGTTAGATCCAGTGACAGGACCCAAAGAGTTGTGAGTTCAATACCTGGTTAAGGCAGTGAAGAACTTGGAGAGGTGAATTAACAGGAGATAACTGATAACTAACATCCATTAAACATGGCACTTAGAATTAGAACAGTCTACCCCAGTGAGCGAAATAAAGGGTTCAGTTCGACATTCCAACCACCTGAAGAAGGCTGAAGCCTACAATGGCCAAAACGTTGTGATAAATATGGCAACAAAGATGAGGAGAATAGTCTGAATAATGTAAATGGGTTCTGGTATAAATGGAGTTGGACTGGGAAAAAAAAAATTTCAGTAACCAGCCAAGTCTATCTGTTCATGATTGTACAGAGTTCTTCAAATTGCTTGTGGGTTTTCTAGCATGCTCACTTGATGGAGTTATAATGGTATAATTCCTGTTCGTCTAAGTCCATGTCCCGAGTCCCAACAATGCAATTTGCAACAGTCAGGAATCTTGTTTCAACTTAAGTTGCAGTTTATAATGTTTCTGATATCAGTTCATAACAATTAATGTTCATGTTGGAGGTTTAAAATTGTTATTAGTCCTACTGTATGGATCAGAAACTTGGACATTATCTGTTTGTCTTGAAAGATGACTGGATGCAACATAGAAATCTATTTAGAAAAATCCAGAACATCAGTTGGAGATCCCATGCAACACTTAACACAATTTACAGAGAAATGGGACCAATCTCTCTTAAGCTCAAACAAAAATGTTTAAAGTTTGCCAGCCACTGTCACCGGGCGGGCAGGGAAATCGTCTCATCCTTACTCCTATGGCATCCTTCTGGAAGTGTCTTAGAGAAATTGACTTTCCCAGACACTATAGCTTGAGACTCAGGGTTGACATTGGGGATCTGGTGACAGCAATACAAGACTGAACAGTGTGGAAAGGGATTGTCAGTGGAGTTCAAACCAATCATTGGGAGGTTGAAGGATGATGATGATGAAGGTTCAACTGTGATGGTTCAAGGCTAGTGTTTGCAGTGGTTCTAGCAAACCTTTCAAGACAGAAAGAATCAGATAACGATCAGGGATGAAGATGTTAGTCTAGGTCAAAGAATTAATGGAATCATTATTATTTATACATGGCCTGTTGGTCTCATCTTTGTTATTGTTATCCCAATGTTTTGGCCATTGTGCCCTCTCACCTTCATCAGAAATTCTGACAGAAATTCATGACTTTTCTATCTTCTCTCTTTTTATCTTAATCTCTCTTTCTCTCCCAGACTTTGAATTTGTCTTTTGATTAAAATATCTCCAAGGACTACTTTATTTCCAACACAAATTCTGGTAAATAGGTTTCTTAAAAATGTTTTGTCATGTCTCTTTGTCAAGTCATTTATTTTTATGACTTTTTATCAACTTGACCATCTCTCTTTTGATCTAAATAGCTCATAACAGCAATCATTATAATTCTTGACACAAATCAGGAAAACCAAGAAATATGGATTTCTAATTGTGTACTTGAAACTACCTTTGATTTCAACTTCTTTCATTGAGCAAATCAGGGCAAAGTCTTATTTGCAACATGAACACAAGTAATCAAAAAATCCCAATATGCTAGCTATGAATTGGAGATGTCAACAGGCAACAAGTACAGAAGTTTAAATATCTGGGAAGTGTTTTAACAGAGGTTGGAAAATGTGACACCAAAATCTGAATGTACATTGGATCAGGGAAAGATGCCTTCCAAAAACTAAACAATGTACTAAGAAACAGGAAAACTTTGCTAAAAACAAAGAAAAAAGTACTGAAGTACTATATGATATCAATCCTCTATTATAGCAGTAAATGCTGGACAATCTCATCAAAGATGAAGAGGAAACAGGTGGCAACAGATATGTTTTTTTGTATAGCCCCTTCTTTTGGGGTTCTCTTGGTCACTGCACTAATTTGAGTATATGTTGCATAGCCCTTTGGTGGGGGTTGGTCTTGGGGCAACAATGTCAATTCACTCATATTGACATTGTCTTCTCCTTCTCATAGCTGTTGATTGCTAGTTGGTTTTTAGTTTGGAGATAAAAGAGAGAACTTCAACAAAGGAATTTTAACTTAACTATTATTTTATTAACCATATCAATGGGTACATTTTCTAACTAGCCAGTGGGGTTGCTATCCCACCCCAATGGGGAGCAGTTTCCCAACATCATATAACACGTCTACATTCTTCAAATTGTAAAACTTAACTCACTGAAATCCCTTTCTACATTCCAACATTCACACATTAGTTTTAGCCAATCAAAAACAACTTCCTTTGTTTTTCTGTATCTGACCTCAAAGGTCAAAATGAGGAAGTCAGGGTAAAAATACAATTCTCTAAAAAATAATAATCTGCTAGACTATTATTTAGCATTTCTACAGAAGGATGCTGAGAATTCCATGAATGGAGTGAGTAAACAACAAGGAAGTCTTAAAGAAAATGGTAACAAAAAGAACATAGAATCAGAAAGACAGCAGAAGTTTCTTGGACACATAATGTTGTAACACACCAACAGATGATAGTGGGTGTGTTTCCATTCCCATAAATATAGCAGTGAATACTCTACCTGGTCTAGAGTTTGAGATTCATTGTGGAATTCACTTGACTCACTTCTAGCAGTTGACTACTTCTACATGCCACTGGCGAATCTTATATGTGTTGTTCTTGTCCTAAGTATTATTGTTTATTAACAACCTTCATGTGATTATTCTATTCAGTAACCTTCCCTAGGTTACTATGCATAATGAGAAAGAAGAGCCTGAAGAACTTGATTCTCACAGAGTATATCAAGTGTTAGAAAATTAGAGAAAGGCAGTAGGCCACCTACATGACAAGCTTGTGTAAATGTATAACATAATGGAGGACAGGAGACTTGATAAAGGGAGAAATGCTGCTAAGAGCAGCAAGGTATAGGAAGCTGTGAAGAGCCATGATTGCCCAAGTGCTGAAGTGACATGGCATATAGAAGTAGAAACTTCACCCAATACAAAGCTCAAAAGACACTCATGGCAAAGCGTTACTGAATAAGGTATGTGATATGAATATAAGAGAAAGTAGAAGGACTTGAAGATTATGAGGATAAATAGTCTATAATAGTGATTGATCCTTGAATTGAGGAGATTAAGCTAGTAATATTTATGGAAGCAACCATATGAGAGCTTGTTCCACAAAGTAGCAGTTATTGGGAATAGCTGTCTCAGTAGAAATTTCTCTTTACAAAAAGGATATGGAGGAAATGTTGGTGATTCAACAACTTGGATATAGCATCGTGAGTTCTAGCTGTAAAGGGTTGAACTGGAGTAACTAATGATTTACATTATTTACATTGTTCACACTGTTGTCATCGCCTTTATTGTCATGTTCATGACATTTCAGTCATTGCATGCTCCGGCCTTCTTCAGGTGATTGGAATCTCGAACTTAGCGCTTTATTTCGTCCACCAGGGTAGATTGTTCCAGTTCCACGTGCCATGCCTCGGATGTCTCGGTTATCTCTCTTTCCCTCAATTCTCCAATCACCTGAAATGTGAATATGACAATAAAGATGAGTTGAACAGTCCAAACAATGTAAATAATGAAAATAATTACAATACTTCGTCTCAGAAATATAGACAGATATTGGTGGAACTAAATTTCATCTGAAAAATGTTTTGATATTTCATTAATTTCAGCTTAATATAACATAAAAAGAAAAATAAAGGTATGAGGATTTTGTTGCACCACAATAGTGAGGATTTGTCTGCCTTGAAAATCAGCTTTCAAAAGTCTGGATTTTTACCCAGGTTCAAACAGACATGGGGAATGTTTCTTATTTTCAGCTATCAGGTTTGGTACTCATCTTGGCTAAGTATTAAGCAAGGCTGTATGAAAAGTCAACAGGGATAACAAGATTGCTAATCAGTATCCCAATTGGGGAGAGTATGCCTGCCTAGAAAATCAGCATTTGAATTCTGGTTTTTGCTTACACTCTAGCATAGGTGGGAAATATGGAGCTGAAACAGGGCAAATAGGAATTTATTTTTACCTGTTTCATCATTTGTTACCGCTTTTGAGAGAACAGAGTTGAAATTTTTAGGGCACATAATGAGGAAAGAGGGTTTGGAAAATTTGACACTCACAGCACATACTGAAGGCAAGAGGGACAGGGAATCAGCGAATAACCTACCTAAGGAGCTTGTGTAAATAGTTGGCAGAACAGGGATTAGGAGGGATAGCAAAAAGACAAACATTACTAAATGCTAGAAAAACAGGAAATTGTGGAGAGCCATGATCATTCATGAGCAGAATAAATGTGGCAGACATAGTAAACTAGAACCAGACTCAAATAGCAGAAATGGGGAACAGGACTAACTTTATTCTTGACGAAAGAGAGTTTGTCTTTGTCTGGCATGCAGGACTTCGATTTGGGAGAAAGTGAGTACATGCTGGGACTAGGGTATTTAGGCAGATAGATCATGTGCGTCCTGCATGATTTGCGATCTATAAAAGACGTGCTCAGTAGAAGTCAGGGAGTGATTGTTTGACTGTCGTACTACCATTAGCGTTGCGGTGTCAGCCAAGAGAATATACCATCTGAGAGAGTTCCGGTGACGAGTACATCACCCCGTCAAAAGAGACCGTTCTTTGTTGTGTCACAATAAAAGGATAAAAAGAAATAGAAAAAAAATACAACCTTATTAATTTGTCTTCCTCCCAGTTTGTTCATATCTATCCAGTCTATACATATATATCTATATATCTCATCAAGGTGATAAAAAATAATAAAATTTCATATCAGTTATTATCTTGCCTCTTACGTTATCATCCCCTCCTCCAACTCCATGTTATTTCCCCCACCCCCCACCATACTTGTGTCCTCTGTCATCTGAATGAATCATTCTAATGTTCGTTACATTTGAATAGAAAAGTACAGTTCAAGTATTAATCTTGATAAACTTCAAAATATTTATTAGGAGTTGGCATGTTGACGATTTTTATCATGTGACACGTTTAATTTTCAAATGGTTCATTTCTCAGGAGACTAGTTCTTTGCCTTGGTGTGATTCTTATAAATGGTTCTTCTGGAATATTTACTCTTGGCACTGCTTGCTGTTCTCACTTTTCTCAAAAACATGTAAGCCATTCCTGATTTTATATCTTTTTTTTTTTTTTTTTTTGAGGTAATACTTGCTTACAATTACAGTATATTGTCAGTTCACACCCTGTTTAGCCCTTGTTTCTTGTTTAAGATTGTGTTTCCAGTTCCTTTTAAAGTCTTCTCATTCTCTTTCACTTCCAGTAGCCTTTTGCATCTTAGTGGCATTATCATCTTGCTTGGGGTGAATTTATCAAAAAAAAAAATCTATTTTCAGCTTAAGTCAAATGGTAATAAAGATTACTTTTTTCTTTAGTATTTGTCAGTCATTTTATTTATTTACTAAAGTTTCTCCTCAATAGCATATTCTCAGTTTCTTTTACTCTCAGTAACCCCTTGTATCTTAGTGGATTTATTACCTTGCTTCAGGTTAAATGATTAAAAAAACACTATTATTATTGTTATTATTATTATTATTACTCACTACTATTATTACTGTTCTAGTAGTAGTAGTAGTAGTAGTAGTAGTAGTGACCTGCAGAAAAATAGGCTCTGCCAAGTCTATTTTACCCAAGACACACTACAATGTTTCTATGACCACACCTAATAATGGGATTGGTGATGACAGTGATGATTCAGTATTTGATGATGTTGATGATTCAGTATTTGATGATGTTGATGATTCAGCATTTGATGATGATATATTAAATGCCAATGACATAATATGTAAAACAGGTTTTTTTAAGTATATGTAAGCTTTACAAATGCCTTTGCTTCAAGTGAAAGATAGTGGGTTCCATGTGGGCCATTTCTTCCCCAACACTAAAAGACAACATTAAATACTTATATTGGTCGTACAACCACCACAATCGGGTTAACATGGTACATATCAAAAGTTTATGCGATTCATCCTCACATCAAGCAATACATCACACAAAAACCACAATGTGTCTATTAATGTAAGACAACTGCCAGTCTTCTAAGTGCCATGTTCCTTCACGATGCTAGTGATCATGTCTCTCCACAATTTCCTATCTTTTGTAGCTCTTAGTAAGGTCTGTCTTTTTTCTGTCCCTCCTAATCCTTGTTCTGCCATCCATTTAGACGAGTTCATTATGTAAGTTATGCACTCTTTTGCTCTGTCCCTCTTGCTGTCAGTATGTCCTGTGAGTGTCAGATTTTCCAAATCCTCTTTCCCCATTATGTGACCTAGATAATAGAACAACCAATATTACTACTTCTGTGTCCCTTTAATTTATTTGAGATCATGGCTCTCCACAACTTTTTATACTTTGTTGCTCTTAGTAAGGTTTGTCTTTTCATCATCCTTCCCACTCTTTCTTATGCCAAATATTTACATTACATAGGTTACTTGGTGCTTTCCTTTATCTCTATTGCCTTCAATATGTCCTTGAGTCTCAAAATTGCCAAGCCCTCTTTAATGTAAGAAAAAAAGCAAGTGAAATTAACATGAAAGAAATGCTAGTCAAAAATTAATAACTGACAATGCTTCATGTAATAATAATAATAAAATTCCAGATAATATTGCTAATAATACTACTAATGTGATATAAAAGCAATTGAAATTAAGATGAAAGAAATAATAGTGAAAAATGAATAATGCCTGATAATGTTTCATATAATAATAAAATTCAAGATAAATGTTATTAGAATTTCTAATGTAATAAAAAGCAGTTGAAATTAAGATGAAAGAAATACTAGTCCAAAATGAATAAATGGTTGATAATACTTCATTTGATTGAAATTCAAGATATTATTATTATTATTATTAACATTTCTGATATAATAAAAAGCAATTGAATTTAAGATGAAACAAATACTAGTCAAAAATGAATGACTAACAATGTTTCATTTGATTGAAATTCAAGATAATATTTCTGAGTTGTATATTTTAGCTGAGTTAATTTAATTGCTTAGTCTGGATTCTATTTGTGAATTTGTCTAAATGAAAAGTTAGTGAATGAATATTGTACAGTACAAAGTATTTCAGCTATCTATATTAATACGTCAGACATTAAACATTTCCTCTCTGTATCTAATCATTTCCAGGTAAATCTATAAACTCTCAAATCTGCATGTAAATATATTGTTTTGTATTTGTCAAAAGACTTAATGTATAAAGCAAATATTTATCATTGTTATCTGGACTGACTGTTATCTCCATCTCAAGGCATGACACCCCAATAAGAAAAATGCATTGAAATGATTGCAAATCATTAGATTAGAATGCAACTCCCACTTTTGCTGGTTCAAATAATATCAATGCTTAAATGCAAAACACCACTAAAAGAATTTACTAAAAAAAAACAAAACATATCACTTAAAAACTTCCAACAACAGCAGCAACTATGATGGATAGTGCATGTAACTTGGAGAGAAAATAATGATATAAGCAATATGTTGACATTCCACACTACCTTAAACAAAAAGTTAGGAAGGAAACTCCCCATAATTACTAGAAAGAGTGATAACAGTTAGTGGACTTGAGAAATCTATTTTTCTGAAAAACTGTTTTAACAGAAAGATTTTATCAGTTCCAGCTAAGAGAAATTCAAACTATTCAGACAATGCCAAATGTTTCCTTATAAGGAAAGAATTTCCCACTACCATCAATAACTATTCAGTTTTTATTTCAGATGTTATGTCATGCTTGTTTAGAAATATCTAAAGTGTCAGCTATATTCAACTATTTTCTCAGATCGATGGTTAAAAATGGCTTCAGGCAAGTGAAGCGTGTTGGTCTTAGAGAGGACCATCCTTTTTTAACCTTGTAGACTGGTGCTACAGAATCACAAACAAAGAATTGTACCAGATAACAGAAGCCACATCATTTGAGGACTTTCAACAGCAGTAACAACTAAAATGGAGAGCACATGTAACACAATGAGAAAATAATTACATATTCAAGATATTGATGATCAACACTATCAAAGATAGAAGAAAGCTTAAAATAGGAAATAAAACTAATATTTCCAAACAAGGTTTTTATTGTTTCATGCAATACAAAGGCTTAAAAGAAAAAGCCTAAAAAAAAACAAAAATAATATATACTTACTCTCCTGAATGGGTAAATATGGAGCCATAAGAAATTAGCAAGACTGTATCACCAAATCAGTCTGCTGCTGTCAGCTGCTGCAGAAAGTTGTAAACAATGTCTGATGCTATCTGTGTAGCTGCACAATGAACTAATGGGTGGCTGATTCAAAAAGGTGCTGGACCATGGAGTGTCACATAAAAGAAGTCAGACTGTATAATCAAGATGTTGACTTTCCACATTACAAAAAACAAAATGTTTGAAAAGCAACTTCTGCCATCAGTGCTAGAAAAAGTGATAACAGCTTTTGCTGTAAAACATTTTTAAGAGAAAGATTTTATCAATTTCAACTGAGAGTAACACAAACTGTTCAGTCAAGTAATGCTGAATATTTCTGTTATAAATAATCAAGAGTGGTCTCCCCTTGTTTTCTTACTCTCCTCTTTGAGAGAGCTATTTCTATTTACTGGGACTATGAAAGGACATTATATGCGAACCTTATATTCTCAGTTGAATAAAGCTTGCTTAATGCCTGCACCTGCATATTTTTGTCATTACAATTTCCTCGATAGAAATGATTAATTTCGCCATTACCATCAATAATTATTCAGCTTTTATTTCTGATCTTACGTCATGCATGACACCATTTTTTTATTTAAAAAAAAACAAACCTATTTTAATGAAAATATATACATTTTAATCAACAGTAACACTAGCTGTTCAATCAATAAATGCCAAATATTTCATGTATGGAAACAATTCACCTTCTATTCTCTTCTGCCACACTGCACCATTTGGGAATCACTGTTCTATATCATTCATAATCTTCACATCTTACTTCATCTTCCTCTTAGATTCATCTCGAATACCTCATTAAATAACCCTCTACTTTGAGTGGCTCTTGAGCCTTGTATTGGGTGAACATTAAAAAAAATGTATGACAATGCTCTTGTAAACTTGTCTTCATAATCATCATTTCATACTATTCACCTTATTCATCATTACCATTTTAACAGTACCCCCCCCCCCCACCTTGATTGGGGTGGTAGCAATTGTTAGGAGCCATGCTATGGGCAAATAGTGAACTCCCAAACACTGTGAAAGTATGAAAATACATTTTTATGTAAAAAAAAAAAAAAAATGTCTAATGGTACATTGAATATAATATATAACACAAATAACTTATAATATGATTAAGGTACCCAAATTTTATTGAAATGTGTTAACTTGTTTTTGACGAGTAATCTCCTTTATATTAGGCCTAATTTGAGATAAACAAACTCTCATCTTCTCATTCAACACAAAGAGGCCTTTCCATTTATTGGTTTTTGATATTTGTCTGAACTGAAAAGGTGCAAGCAGCCCTACGGCAAAGAAGGTCCAGGGAGAGAGTTAAAGGGAGATAACAAAATCAGAACATTATCATTGATAACTGTTTCCTCCAATTTGCAGACCCTAGTTAATATTTGATATAATGCAAACATATCACAATGATAAAATCGGTCAATAATTATTTATAACTATTTATACGGAGACTCATGCATGTAATTACAAGTAATCCATAATAATATTTTAAATTTTGAAATCTTATATATTTTTGGCTTATGAATTTTTTGAAACTGTTTCTAAATCTTTGATTGTCTTTCAATCATTCCACCTCACCTTCTCTCCTCTTCCGACGCACCATTTGGGAACCACTGATCTAGCTAATGTTTTACCATTATATAGGAGATATTTCTGGGAAGTATAGGTGGGAGATATTTTTGCTGCACCCTGTATAAGTTATAGAAGAATAAAAGTCACTCTTATAGTATAGTAATAGTTTTATGAAGTGTACCAGATTTTCCAAGTTTCACATTGTTAGGTTACTGAAACATCCAGCAAACATTCCACAATAATTGAAAATCATAAATATAGAATGTGTACAAGGTTTACAAATGTTTTGTCCACAAAACTGAAAATCATGTCATTGTAATGATAACAAACTTATAAAGTATGTATTTAAGATTAGTATCTTAAATACATACTCCCTGTTATGAAACTAGATTTAAAAGCTGTTAATTCATTGATTTTTTAAAAAAAATTCAGTATCACCTCAAACAAAGCAGTACAGCCACTAGCACCCAAGGGGTTAAGGGTGTGGAGGAATTAGGAACAGAAACATTAGTAATGTGGAGAAAGAGAAAAGAGCAATCAAAATGACTATATAAGAGATTAATATATGAGATCAGGTTATTCTTATAAGCAATATTTAATGAAAGTGCAGATGAAAAATCGGGGATCAGTTCTGTATTCTTTAAGTATTAAACTGATCCCTCACTTTTTGGTCAGGTTCATTTTTATATATTTTTTTTTATTAAACTGATCACTCATTTTCATCAGGTCATTTTTGTACAAAAACAAAATGAGGAAAAACAGGGGATTTGTTTTGTATTGTTTTTAAGTATTAAACAGATCCCTCATTTTGTGGTCAGGCAATTTTTTTTAATTCAGTGCAGTACAGCCACTAGCACCGAAGGGGTTAAGGGTGTGGAAGAATTAGGAACGGAAACATTAGTAATGTGGAGAAAGAGAAAAGAGCAATCAAAATGACTATATAAGAGATTAATATATGAGATCAGGTTATTCTTATAAGCAATATTTAATGAAAGTGCAGATGAAAAATGAGGGATCAGTTCTGTATTCTTTAAGTATTAAACTGATCCCTCACTTTTTGGTCAGGTTCATTTTTATATTGTTTTTTTTTGTATTAAACTGATCATTCATTTTGATCAGGTCATTTTTGTAAGTGAAGGATGTACAAAAAAAAAAATGAGGAAAAACAGGGGATTGGTTTTGTATTGTTTTTAAGTATTAAACAGATCCCTCATTTTGTGCTCAGGCAATTTTTTTTAATTTGATATCACCCCAAGCAATGCAGTACAGCCACTAGCACACGAGGGGTTAAGGATGTGGAGGAATTAAGAACAGAAACATTAGTAATGAGGAGAAAGAGAAAAGAGCAAGATAGCTATTGACATTGCATTTTAATTTTTGCAGATTAAAGTTGTCTGGAAAGCATGGAGCCGGGAGGGATTTCCACAATTGAGAAGTGTGAGATAAGAAACTGAAAGCATTGTCAGCAATTAGTTTTTTTAACTAGGATTTCATTATCTTAATTTCATTTGCTTTTTATTAAAATAGTAGTGTTAATAGTTATATTATCTTTAATTTTATTATTATTAGATAATTGTCAACTATTATTTTTTACTTATATTTCTTTCATCGTAATTTCACTTGCTTTTTATTTCCAAAATATTACTTATCAGTAGTAAAGTTATCTTGAATTTTATTTTTAGATGAAGCATTGTCAACCATTTTTTATTTCTGACTAGTATTTCTTCCATCTTAATTTCAATTGCTTTTTATTACATTAGAAGTATTAGTAGTAATATTATCTGGAATTTTATTATTAGATTAAGCATTGTCAACCATTGTTAATTTTTGACTATATTTCTTTGATTTTAATTTGAGTTACTTTTCATCCAAGCACTGTTTTTGTGCATCATTTATGTGCATAAGCATATCATAATTCTAGTTTGGGATTCAGATGATAATGTATATGTTTGTGTATGGGTGTGTCTAGTAGCCGTTATTTATAGTTGGAGGTTGATTGATACACTTATGCACATGAACACTGCTTGACTAGTCAAATGCACATGAAACCTGACCAACCAATAGAAATCAAACAACACAAAAATAAAAATACCAGAATTTTTTCTTCTTTTTCTCCTTATCTCATTCTCTGATGAAGCTTTAATAAAAGTGAAACATGTTAGATTTATAAACATTTCCTATTTGTCCCTTATCTTATTATTGTTGGATTCTGATCCAAATTTGATATGTATTTGATCCCAATTCATGTGTGTGTGTATATATATATATATATATATATATATATATATATGGTGTACCCCAAAATTGACATCATTTAAAATGTGAATATCTGAGTAACTACATATCCCAGGCAAAGAAAATTAAATAGGCTTCATGTTGAACAATAAAAGATTTATTTATCCAAATTCCTATGTATAACTGATTTCACAAAGCTTCACAAATGCTCAATATGCACCTGTGATACGACACATATCAAGTAGGTAGTCCAGCTCCTGTCAAATACGCTGTAGCATGTCTTGCGTAACATACTTAAGCCCCTCAGTGATTCTCTGCTTAAGTTCCTGTAGCTTTGTAGGAAGTGGTGGGGATATAGACCTGTCCTTTCACATAACCCTTTAGAAAAAAAAAGATTTCAAGTCAGGTGAACGTGGTAGCTCTTTCAACAGCACATTGTTACTATCACTGGCATGCTCTTCCTGGTAGATTCTCATTAAGATAAGTTTGCACAGTCAACTTAGTTTTTACATATTTTGTTAAATTTTAAGATCATTTGAGTGAGAATTGTCTATGTTATTAGACTGCAAAATGATGCCAATTTAGAGGAGTATGTACATACATATGTGTGTTTGTATGTGTATATATATATATATATATATATATATATATATATATATATATATATGATGAAAATGTGGAAAAGACAAAGCAAAATCCGAATATGTGAGTTTACTGTTTTTTATTTTGTTTTTGTTTTTTGTTTTTCATTAAAACTACTACATTACCCGCTAAAACTATCCGCAGTATATTAAATAATACCAGCAGACAGCATATTACATCCGATGCTTGCGTCTATCAGGTACCATGCAGAGACTGCAACTTGAGTTATGTAGGCGAGACAGGGAGGTCCTTAAAATCTCGCATTTCCGAACATAAACGAGATATTCGCCTAGGTAATTTAAGTAGTGCTTTGTTTGTACACATAGCCAAATCTGATCACAATTTTGATTTCGACTCTGTGAAGATTTTAAAATATATCCACAATAAAAACCTTAGGCAGATTTATGAGGCTGGCATGATATCCACCTCACGTACAATAAACTCCAGACAGGGTTACTTTAATATATCAACATTCCTAGTAAGATTAATGCTTGACAAACATACCGATAAGCTATAGTTTTAAATAGGTCCCCCCCCTTTCCACTTAGGATAAAATCTCTTCCCTGGGAGCAGGTTTTCGCAGTGGCGCCCACGCGGCGCCAGTGTATCCAAATCCAAGAAAGAACACTCTGACTTTAGAATTTCAGTTTTTCTGTTTCTGACTAGTCCTCTATATATCGTCTCTTCATTTAACTTAAATTTAATATAAATATGTCTCCATTAACCATGCCCTGAAGAAGGTCTATTTGACCGAAACGTCTGACGTCGACAAAAAAAACAAAAACAAAATAAAAAACAGTAAACTCACATATTCGGATTTTGCTTTGTCTTTTCCACATTTTCATCATACCGTCGGATCTACATCCACATATTTGCTTACATATATATATATATATATATATATATATATATATATATATATATCCCCTCCAAAAGTATTGGCGCAGCATGACCAATTCTTTTGTTTTTGTTGTTCACTGAAGACATTTGTGTTTAAGATCAAATGATGAATATGAGACCAGAGTTCAGAATTTTAACTTTTATTTCTTGGTATTTGTTTAGATGTGTTAAACAGCTAAGGGCATATTCTTCATTTGTAATGCTTTTCCAGATTTTTAATGCCACCTCTTTCAGTTCTTGTTTGTTTCAGGGGTTTCTTTTTTCAGTCACCTCTCCAAGAAATGAAATGCTTGCTCTATTGGGTTAGGGTCCAGCAATTGACTTGGCCAGTCTAAAACTGTCCTTTTTTTCCCCTGATGAAGTCCTTAGCTGTGTTGGCAATATATTTTGGAATATTGTCCTGCTGCACAATGAACTTCCACCCAATTTCAGTTTGAATTCATTTCTCTGTAAATTG
>OZ038517.1:34013461-34020961 GCA_964036315.1 Acanthosepion esculentum | reverse complement strand
CTGAATTGCCCAAGCCCTAGTATTGACAAGAGAGTACAAGGGCAGTAGTATATTTGGGCTATAAATTGAGCAAATACAGAAAAGGTGGCACAGAAGTCTGTTGAGGGTGGTGTTATTAGCCTGCAAACAGATATTGAATGATGGAAGACAACAACAAACAAAACAAAGACTTGAGTAAAAAATATATTGCCAAGTTTATTTTCATTAAAAAAAATATCAACAGAAATAACAGCTGAAAAATGTTGATTTATAGCAACCCTCTCAAGGCGACAGAATGCACCTCCAGCATGCTAAAGGCTAATAAACCAACTTAAGCTTAGGAAATGCATAAATATTTTTTCATTGATCAGTGGAGTTCATTCCTTACTGGGTGACTAATAATTCTTGACCATGTGCCAAACTAAGCTACATTTAGGAAATATCTTACCAATGAACAAAAGTTGGAAAACTATTCTAAAAAGTCAGTACCAGTGTCGGCTGTACACTTTTAATCTTGTGATGTACTAAACTGAGTAAGCAGTTATCATTTTGTTAATGAAGATTAATAAAGTCACACTAATTTTCTTGATTTAAAATGTAATTAACCAAAAATTACAATTTCTTTGCTTAGACTTCAAGTTATCTTCATCCAATCAATTTTGTTACAAACTTCTTAAAAAAAAATCCTCCTTACATCAATTACTCACCTAAGATTATTCTAACACCATGTCTTGATAGAGTTAAAAAGCATTTGCAAAAAGTTTTGGGTATTGAACTATTTCCTATTTTACAACCCCTTCCTCCTGAGATGAAACTTTGCGAGTCTATCGCTACTTTCATGGCAAATGTTCAGATGAACTCCATTTCTTAGTTCCACCAGATCAGCCCTTCAGAGCTAGGATGTGCTACACCATGTACACAGGGTTGAATCATCAACATTCCCTATGTATTGTGTTTGTAAGGAGAAAGTTTCTCCTTTTCTCACTGTCTCTCTCTCTCTCTCTCTCTGCTTTATTTTTCTACCACCTATCTCTTAGGTTTTCTCACCTTTCTCTTGTGATTTTCTTCTCCTCTATTTCTCTCTCTTTCTCATGACTTTATTTTTCTCCTGCCTCTCTCTCGTGGCATGCTCGCCACTCTCTCATGATTTCCTTCTCTCTCTCTATCTCATGCCCTTCTTCCAGCATGGTTTCCCAATTTCTTACTTCTGGCTTTTTCCTTCTCCTCTCTCACTTTTGACTTTCTCACTCACCTCTCACTCTTGTGGCTTTCTCACTCAACCTCTCACACTTGTGGCTTTCTCACTCAACCTCTCACTCTTATAGCTTTCTCACTCAACCTCTCACTCTTATGGCTTTCTCCCTCAACCTCTCACTCTTGTGGCTTTCTCACTCAACCTCTCACTCAACCTCTCACTCTTGTGGCTTTCTCACTCAACCTCTCACTCTTGTGGCTTTCTCACTCACCTCTCACTCTTGTGGCTTTCTCACTCAACCTCTCACTCTTGTGGCTTTCTCACTCAACCTCTCACTCTTGTGGCTTTCTCACTCAACCTCTCACTCTTATGGCTTTCTCACTCAACCTCTCACTCTTGTGGCTTTCTCACTCAACCTCTCACTCTTATGGCTTTCTCACTCAACCTCTCACTCAACCACTCACTCTTATGGCTTTCTCACTCAACCTCTCACTCAACCTCTCACTCTTATGGCTTTCTCACTCAACCTCTCACTCTTATAGCTTTCTCACTCAACCTCTCACTCTTATGGCTTTCTCCCTCAACCTCTCACTCTTGTGGCTTTCTCACTCAACCTCTCACTCTTGTGGCTTTCTTACTCAACCTCTCACTCTTATGGCTTTCTCACTCAACCTCTCACTCTTATGGCTTTCTCACTCAACCTCTCACTCTTATAGCTTTCTCACTCAACCTCTCACTCTTATAGCTTTCTCACTCAACCTCTCACTCTTATGGCTTTCTCCCTCAACCTCTCACTCTTGTGGCTTTCTCACTCAACCTCTCACTCAACCTCTCACTCTTGTGGCTTTCTCACTCAACCTCTCACTCTTGTGGCTTTCTCACTCACCTCTCACTCTTGTGGCTTTCTCACTCAACCTCTCACTCTTGTGGCTTTCTCACTCAACCTCTCACTCTTGTGGCTTTCTCACTCAACCTCTCACTCTTATGGCTTTCTCACTCAACCTCTCACTCTTATGGCTTTCTCACTCAACCTCTCACTCTTGTGGCTTTCTCACTCAACCTCTCACTCTTATGGCTTTCTCACTCAACCTCTCACTCAACCTCTCACTCTTATGGCTTTCTCACTCAACCTCTCACTCAACCTCTCACTCAACCTCTCACTCTTATGGCTTTCTCACTCAACCTCTCACTCTTATAGCTTTCTCACTCAACCTCTCACTCTTATGGCTTTCTCCCTCAACCTCTCACTCTTGTGGCTTTCTCACTCAACCTCTCACTCTTGTGGCTTTCTCACTCAACCTCTCACTCTTATGGCTTTCTCACTCAACCTCTCACTCTTATGGCTTTCTCACTCAACCTCTCACTCTTATAGCTTTCTCACTCAACCTCTCACTCTTATGGCTTTCTCCCTCAACCTCTCACTCTTGTGGCTTTCTCACTCAACCTCTCACTCAACCTCTCACTCTTGTGGCTTTCTCACTCAACCTCTCACTCTTGTGGCTTTCTCACTCACCTCTCACTCTTGTGGCTTTCTCACTCAACCTCTCACTCTTGTGGCTTTCTCACTCAACCTCTCACTCTTGTGGCTTTCTCACTCAACCTCTCACTCTTATGGCTTTCTCACTCAACCTCTCACTCTTGTGGCTTTCTCACTCAACCTCTCACTCTTATGGCTTTCTCACTCAACCTCTCACTCTTGTGGCTTTCTCACTCACCTCTCACTCTTGTGGCTTTCTCACTCAACCTCTCACTCTTATGGCTTTCTCACTCACCTCTCACTCTTGTGGCTTTCTCACTCAACCTCTCACTCTTGTGGCTTTCTCACTCAACCTCTCACTCTTGTGGCTTTCTCACTCAACCTCTCACTTTTGTGGCTTTCTCACTCAACCTCTCACTCTTGTGGCTTTCTCACTCACCTCTCACTCTTGTGGCTTTCTCACTCAACCTCTCACTCTTATGGCTTTATCACTCAACCTCTCACTCTTGTGGCTTTCTCACTCAACCTCTCACTCTTGTGGCTTTCTCACTCAACCTCTCACTCTTGTGGCTTTCTTTCCTACTTCTCATTCTCTCTGTCCCTGATTTATTCTTTTTATATTCCTTACTCTGTTTATTGCACTCTGGTTTTCTTTTTCTTTTTCTTTCCCTTTATTCTCACTTCACTTTTCCTGTTTACAACTGTTCGTATTTTTTTTAACTTCTTTTTTTTATGAAGTGCATTTTAATCATTTTCACATGACATAAAATCATTCATCACTTTCTGATATGAAAAAATTCTTACTTACTATAATAACTTTTTATTTATGAATTTGAGTTATTACAAAATGGAACAGTTGTGTATTGTGCTTTTAAAAAAATTGTCTTCCTATTTAAATTGGTAAACGTTTCTCTATCATAAGCTAACAAAATGCATCACATCACACTTTTTCATTGTTTAAAATGTTTTCAATGGGAGATTTATTTTGTTTGGATAAATATTGATCAATATTTATCCAAGGTTTATGTATTGATTGGATACTGGTTGGTTTAGGGGGAATTTCTAGGGATTACTGCTCAACTGACCTTGCTATGATTAACCCTAATTATATGGTCTTTCTGCAGGCTCTGTTATAAATTCTATATTATTCTTCTGTAGTTTGATACACTATTAGCTCTCAAGGTCTAACTGTTTGGCAACAATGGTTATTTGAAGCCAATGATCCAGGTTTTTATTGTTGAAAGTTTGCTTAGAAACCGTGATATTGTTTGCCATTTGTTCTTGAAGATTGAAACAATCTTAGTTTTGCTGTAAGTATTATAAGGGTTCAGGGGAAACAAGCCTTTAACTCACACTAATTCACTTTAATATGGTTTCTGTAAAACAAAACAATTTAAGTTGGCCAAATTGATATTTCATAAAATATTGTTTCACTTAATATGAAGAATTAGCATTTCTTTGCTCAAATTTCCTTCTCTATTTCTTTCTTTCTCCACCCCTCTCTCTCATATATATATATATATATATATATATATATATATATATTGTTATATTCTGTGCTAATAGGAATATATACTTGACAAACATGGTGGGTAAAATAAGAATAAAGGTAGAGTTATGCACAAGGTCATTGCAAGTCAATCCAGTAGTGAGTGCTACAATTTGAAGGTCGGTAGTTCTCACGTAAGTCTGAGTCGTACTCAACAGATCCCAGCTAGACTCTGTAGTCCGTTGACTTACAGATACTTATAAGTAGCTACTACCTATAGTAGGAGGTGACAGGTTATTCTATTACATCATATATATATATATATATATATATATATATATATATTGTTAATACGTTATTTTTATAAATCAGTCTTTTATGTGCCATGCGTGATACAGGCTTAGGCAATCATGTATCTTTCGATATATGACTGACAAGCCAGATTTTTTTCCTGCAGTAGGTTGCCGTTTCTTTCTGCGGTAGGCCAGTTGCCATCCAAGGCTATAGAACCGGGTCTGTCCTGCTAGTTACCCATAGCTGGGGGGAGAAGAAGAGGGTTCATACCTTTCCCAAGGATATTAGCATGTAAATGAATGTAATGGATTCAACTAGAATTCAAACCTCAATCCAAGTCACTATCAATTACTTCACCATGTCTCCCAATTTTTTTTCTTTATAGATACAGAAGTAAATGCCCTGTTTATAATAAACAGTATTAACAACATTTACCAACCTGAATGTCAAAGAAATACTGTTTATTATAAACAGAGCATTTACTTAAATATTTGTATCTATAGAAATAATGTATAAACAATAAATATATTAAAATAATTGTCAATTTTAGTCCATTTCACAATATATGATGTCATTTGTTTACGTTAAAATACGCTTTTAGCAGATATGAGCATTCGAGAGAAATCGTAGGAAATTTGTAGTTTAAAAGCAGTAATTCAACCTTGCTAACCAGACGCTTCCTTTGTAGCTAAATGGTATAGCAGGTCAGGCTATATGATGGTTCTGTGTAGGATACAGGTTCAATTTTGTTGAAGGACACATATTTTCTATGAAATTTCTTGGATATTCAGACCAGTAAATGTTGATAATACTGCTTATTATAAACAGAGCATTTACTTAAATATTTGTATCTATAAGAATAATGTATAAATAATAAATATATTAAAATGATTGTCAGACTGAGTCCATTTCATGATATATATATATATATATATATATATATATATATATATATATATATATATAAATTTGTATATGGCCAACAATCTTTCATACAAGTTTCATTAAATATGACTGATAAGGTACTGTGATTAAGCTTTTTATTAAATTTTTATTGCATTCATACAAGTATTTTCTTTTCTGGATGTAAGGTGTGTAAAAACTTTTCAAATGTTCGAAATAACCAAGCAATTGTGGCTGTTCTATTAGCCATTATCGATTGTTTTTTTGTTTTTGTTTTTTTAATTTAAATTTTTGGAGATTAAAGTTGGTTGGAAAACATGGAACCAGAAGGGAGTTCCACAGTCAAGAAGTGTGAGATAAGAAACTGTTAGCATAGAAGTTACAGCTACGTCTAGCTAGCTCAACTGTAAATTGATGAAATCTCACCACCAGTCTAGTATTGTGCTTAAATTCATACCGTCTAGGTACCATAATGAAGAGCTCATCTGAACAATTACCATGAAAGTATTTATAAAAAATGTACAAAGAGGCAACCTTACCATGATGAGAAAGTGACTGAAGCTGAGCCTCCAGATCATGACCAATAATATTGCTGATTTGTCTTTAAATATTATCAAGAAGCTCCAGAAAAAAAAGCAGGGGCATTGGACCATATATTGCAGCAACATTCTAAGCATGGATGAATTGTAGTAGACTTACAGTTATGCAATATAGATTCCAGAGAAAAAAAATTGTCTAGCCCAACACACACACATATGTATATATTGAGGCAGTATATCTTCATTCATGCATGTTTCATTAACTAATATAGACATATCATGTCTATTTATTTTGATAATAATCCTTTCTAGTTTTCTAATTATCTTCTTGATGTTCTGCTCTCAGACAAGCAATATGGTTTCCGCTTTGCCCGATCTACAGCTGATGTGCTTATGGCCATCACTGAATTTGTCTACCAAGCTCTTCATAATAATGGAGAAGCTCGTGCTGTGGCCCTAGAGATCTCCAAAGCATTTGACAGGGTTTGGCATGCCAGCCTTCTTCGCAAGCTCCTGGGTTACAGTATTACAGGTCGATTGACCTAATACAATCATTCTTGTCAAACTGTGAATTGAAGGTCATTCTCAATGGATTCTCCTCCAGCTCCTATCCCATGAACGCTGGTGTTCTTCAAGGCTCCATCCTAGTCCTTACTCTGTTCTTTATCTTCATAAGTGATCTTCCTGACGCCATAGATTCCCAAGTTGGCATCTACGCAGATGACACTACAATTTACTCCTGCCTCAAAAACAAATCTAGCGTCATTGACAAAACTAACGTGGCTGTTCGTCTCGAAAAGGACCTCCAATCGGTTGTGAACTGGGGTAGGAATTGGCTGGTTAACTTTAATGCCTCAAAAACAAAACTGCTCTCAATTAATCACCACAGAGATCCTTCCCTGTCCCCCATTAGAATGTCTGACGCTCAACTTCTCAAGAGCACCTCTCTGCGGCTGCTCGGTCTCACACTGTCTGCTGATCTGAGATGGAACAAATACATTGAGTCAATTGCTTCATCCACCACAAGGAAAGTTGGCTCCCTGTGCCGGGCCAAGAAACTTTTCTCCCCGGAATCAATCATTCAAATCTACAAATCAACCATTCACCCTTGCATGGAGTATTGCTGCCATATGTGGTCTGGAGCCCCTTCTGTTTGCCTCGGGGTTCTTGATAAGATCCAGAGATGGATATGCAATGTAATTGGCCCTGATCTGGCATCTCATCTGCAGTCGCTCTCTAACAGATGCGCTGTCGCCTCTCTGTGTCTTTTTTTTCAAATACTTTCACGGTAATTGCTCCGATGCGCTGCTTTTGCTGGTTCCCAGACTTCAGGAATTCAAGCGTCCTACAAGGCTGGCATCTCACTCTCACCCTTTCACTGTTGAAACTGTTAAATGTAGCTGTCTCTTCTACTCCAATAGCTTCATATCTCACACCTCTCGCCTGTGAAACTCCCTTCCCTATTGCTGTTTCCTTGACAACTATAATCTCCAACTATTCAAATGTAATGTCAATCAACATCTCCAGTTGCCTTGATCTATCCACTTTCCTTCTCCACATCCTTTCCTCTATCACTCCTATCTGCTCTCGCTCCAAATCTTCTGTAACCTCTTGCGTGCTAGTG
>OZ038517.1:33998461-34008461 GCA_964036315.1 Acanthosepion esculentum | reverse complement strand
GAGATTTTGTTAAATTGAAAACAGCTGGACATGTTGCAAAAATGGGTTCAGAATATATCTTTATAATTTACTCCTGAAGATGATCTTGGAAAAATTGAAAGTACTTGGGTTAGAAAAAATGGCGGCACCTTTCTTGATGAATTTCATCTTAATATCAAGAAACTGATTAGAGAACTGGAAAGGATCAGTATAAAAATAAATAGATACAGTATGTCTATATTATTCAGTGAAAGATATATATATATATATATATATATATATATATATATATATATACACACATACACGCAAATCCCTTGCAGTTAATATATGACTAGGCTTCTTCAGTATATCACCCATTCATACTAAACTGGTGTTGAAACAATATGAGGTACAAAAACATCTGAAAACAAATGAATATAAAAATATTTGTAAAGTTTAATCTCAAAAATAATTTTAAAAAAAAGAAGAAAGATCTGGTATTCATATGACAAATGTGATTTATGTTGTCTTGCCAATATATATTTGGCCGAAATAAAATTCATTTCTCTGCTGATCTGTATGTGTATGTATTATGGGCATGTGGTTAGAAAGGTTGCTTTCAGACCATTTGACTCGGGTTTGAATTTCACATTGGTTGATTTGTCAGGATGGTGACTTCTTGATGTAAACAGCCGCAGGAGGTGATTCCAGCATCCAGCAACTTTGACAAGTTCCTAAAAGACAAACCATGTCAGTGAAATTGGGTAGACAGAAATGTTCATTGATGATTATGCTGGCACAAAGTTACAAGTCATCGTGACCAAGGGTTTGAGTGTATTGGCCTTATTAAACATTATTATGGATCGAGAATAATAAAAGAACAGGAACTAAGAAGACAGAAGATAATGATTGACATTGCAATTAAATTTTTGAAGATCCAACTTGACTAAGAAGCAAGTAGTCGGAAGAGAGTTCCACAAACAAGAAGTGTGAGAAAAGAAACTATTGGCATAACTTATGATTACATCTCGCCAATTTAACTGCAAAGTGATGAAACTTTGCCATTAATCTAGTACTGAACTTAAATTCATAAAGTCTTGGTACCGTAGAGGAAAGTAATATTTATTTTGAATAATACAAAAGTATAGCACAAGGCCAAAAGGGGTGGGGATAGAGGAAGGCTGGTTTTCAGTCCGTATTATCTTAAAGTTAGCTAGCCACATTTGCTGACCTAAACATACCACAGTATTCCTTTGTTGTGTCGGAAACCTACCACCCCTCTTGAAGATGAACTTGTCTGCATCTGTGAACAAAAACTTTAAATAGTGGCATGTCAGTTGACATGAGAGAGACAGGGAGACAGAGAAGTTCTTGGCTGAGCTAGTTATAGACTACTCAGGCGATTTCTGTACCTTTTTACCAACCTATTAAAACCCTTTTTATTGTTACGTGTTATTTGTCGTTTGTCTCTACAAACCCCAAATCAACATCATAACATCCTTACACCAAAACAACACTTTCTTACTATTCTTACTATGGACACCATAATACTTCAAAGTCTTTATCTAGTCCTAACTATTTCCCATATGTACAATTTGCCTGTGGGAGGTGGGGAATAAAAAAAAAAAAAAAAAAATTAATGTTAGTAATACCCTCCTCTGCTCACAATCATTGTGGATGAAATTAAGGCAGGATTGGGTAATTAATAACAATCATTTGACCAAATATTCACTCAAACACACACTCTTCCAGACACAAAAACAACTATGAAATGCACACTCAAAAAACAAAAAGTGCCTTGATCTACCAGAGAACTGACATTTCTGTCACCTAACAGGGGTGGGGACCAGACTATATTTGACAGCAATATTCAAAGCATGGATGAATCATCGACTTATGCATAGATTCAGGCGAGAAAACCAGCCCAGCATGACACAGTGAACCAACTTTCCGAGTAGCAGACCTAACAATTGATTAAATATAATTTTTTCACTTCGAGTCAGCAGAAAGTGTTACGCCGATAAAGTGCAATGAGTCACTCTTCTGGAGGTTAGCATCAGCCATACTGATGAATTGAGCAGGTGTCTGCAATGCATATTGTCTGGCCACCCTAGGATACAGGTATACTTGCATATGAGTATGATTGGCTTGCCATTATGTATGTGTGTATGTGTGTAGATATTACAGTGTAACCCGGATATAAGAGAGTTGTCAGGACCGGATAAAAAGTCTCTTATATCCGAGTTTCTCTTATATCCGGGTCTCTCTTATATCCGGGTTACACTGTATTTATAACAAATAACACTGTATATACTGTTTTTTTATCACTAGATTATGCAGATGTTAACATCTCTGTTTGTCAAGGCCCTTTCACTCTTAGAAGGAGGTTTTACTTTGAATAATTGAAATTATTGGGTAACCTTGACCTTCCTTTTTTTTTTTCCTTTGAGGGGCAGCATGGAAGAGATATGGGTTTTGGCACTTGTCCCGCAAGTGACCAGTATTGACTAGTGAATGTTTGAGATACTGTTTGCAAGCCCAGACCACCACCCCAACTCAAGAAGTGGAAAAGGGCTTTTAAGAGCTTTTGTTTGGTGTGCCATTCACTTCATATCTAATACTCCCATTTCTTCCTCTTCCCTTAGGTCTGTTTTGTGGACCTTTCTCCACTGAGCAGAGCTGAAATGCTTCCAATATCTAATCTGCCTTTCATTTGGGATAGGGTAAATATTGATGAGAGGATCTTGATAAATGACCAACTTTCTGCATGTTTCTCATTCTTCCCCCATTTTTACTCTTCCTTTGTTGCTTTTCTCCACATGTCATCATTCAATTTCTGTATTTTCTCTTTTTGTTCTCTTTTAATTCCTCCTTCCATCCTTCTCTTCTATATTTTTTTTTTTGTGTGGTTTACTTTCTGCTTTTTTTTTCTTTTTCTTTAAATCACTTCTAAGAATTTTTTTATTTTGGTGGGGAAAATCACTTCTCAAATTTTTTTTTTGATTTGGAAACTGCTTCTCAAATTTTATTTTTTGTGAAAACCACTTCTCAAATTTTATTTTTTTTGTGAAACCACTTCTTAAATGTCTGCAAAATCACTTCTCAAATGTTGTTTTCAAAATCACTTCTCAAATGTTGTTTTCAAAATCACTTCTCAAATGTTGTTTGCAAAATCACTTCTCAAATGTTGTTTGCAAAATCACTTCTCAAATGTACTTTTGTGAAATCACTAATTTTTTTCATCTCTATTCACCATTTTAATAATTGGTCATTTTCTTTCTCGATTATCCTTTTCTTTTTCCTTTTCTTTCTTTCTTTATTTTTTCTTCTCTTTCTTTTTTCTTTTATGTTTTTTTTTGCTTTCCATTTCCTTTCATTTTTGATTTTGATTTTTTTCATTTTCATTTTCCATTTTCTTTATTGTTTCTTTCTCTCGTTTTATCTTTGTTTCTTTCTCTCGTTTTATCTTTGTTTCTTTCTCTCGTTTTATCTTTGTTTCTTTCTCTCGTTTTATCTTTTTTCTTTTTCTCGTTTTATTTTTGTTTCTTTTTCTCTCATTTTATTTTTGTTTCTTTTTCTCTCATTTTCTTTTTCTTTCTTTTTCTCTCATTTTATTTTTCTTTCTTTTTCTCTCATTTTATTTTTCTTTCTTTTTCTCTCATTTTATTTTTCTTTCTTTTTCTCTCATTTTATTTTTCTTTCTTTTTCTCTCATTTTATTTTTCTTTCTTTTTCTCTCATTTTATTTTTCTTTCTTTTTCTCTCATTTTATTTTTCTTTCTTTTTCTCTCATTTTCTTTTTCTTTCTTTTTCTCTCATTTTATTTTTCTTTCTTTTTTTTGTTTTGTTTTCATTACTTTTTTTTCGTTTCTTTTTCTTTTTCACTTGTTTCATTTTCGTTTCTTTTTCACTTGTTTCATTTTCGTTTCTTTTTCACTTGTTTGTTTTTCATTTTCTTTTTTCTTGTTTCTTTTTCTTTTTCTCTTGTTTGTTTTTTTCACTTTGTTTTTCATTATCTTTTTCTATTGTTCCTTTTTCTTTTTCTCTTGTTCCTTTTAAATTTTCTTTTCTCTTGTTCCTTTTTCATTTTCTTTTTCTCTTGTTTTTTTTTCTCTTGTTTCTTTTTTGTTTTATTTTTATCTCTTCTTTTTTTGTGTTTTTTTTCTTTTTCTTTTTTGTTTTACTTTTTATTTTCTCTTTCAACATTGTCCTTTCTTTTTTCTTCATTTTTATTAATTTTATCTATCTTCCCATACCCATTTTTTCTCCTTTTTACAGTTCCTTATTGGTTATTTATCTGCCTTATTCATTTATTTTATTCTCTGTGCCTCCCTCAACCATGCCCCACTCTGTTGTCTCCCACATTTTTGATACCTTTTCTTTCCTTTTATGGTGAGGTGGGAGGTCACCTGTACTTTAGCAGTCTTAGCTATGAGCATCTAATAAACTTTCTAATGGGGTTTCATTTGTTGATTGATGGGATGTATGTATGTATGCATGGATCTAACAACCTTCTCTCCTATGAAGAGAGAAAGAATAAGAGACTAGAGAGAGAGAAAGAGTGAAGTTGAGAAAAGGGAAAGTATGTCAAGTTGAAAAGGAGAGAGAAGGGAATGTGTACATTAAAAAAGGAGATAGAAGTTGAAAATAACAAAGAGAGTGAGAGAGAAGTTGAAAAGAACAGAGGAAGTAAGAGAGAAGTTAAAAAGAACGGAGAGGGTGAGAGAGAAGTTGAAAAGAACAAAGTGAGAGAGAGAGAGAGAGGCTAGTTGAAAAGAACAAAGTGAGAGAGAGAGGCTAGTCGAAAAGAAGAGAAAAGTGAGAAATTTTCAAAAAAAGAGAGAGTGATAGAAATGCAAGGAATATAGAGATCTGTAAAGATAGACATAAACACACAAAAAGGAAGAGTTGGAAAAAAGAGAAAGAAGATGAAATTAGAGAGTGAGAAAGAAAGAGAGAGCAAAAAGAGAGGACGAAATAGGAGGACTAAATGGTGAGAGAAAGAAAGAGAGGATGAAAAAGTGAGAGAAAAAGAGTGCACAAAAAGGGAGCAGAAGATACCAAAAAGAGACAAAAATTGAAGAAAATTTTACTAACAATAAAGTTTGAGGAGGTGCTGAAAAGTTAAGCCCACTTCGTCAGGCTGAGAACTTTTCAGTACTCCTTCATGTTAGGGCATAAATACAGTGTAACCCGGATATAAGATAAACCCGGATATAAGAGATTTTATCTGGTCCCAAATTAGAGCCTGTGTTAATAAAACAAAATAGACCAAACCCGGATATAAGAGAAACCCGGCTATAAGATACTTCTTCTCCGGTCCCAACAACTCTCTTATATCCGGGTTACACTGTACATGAATATTTGTATACATAAGTATTTTTATCGCAATATGTATATGGTGGAGTAACGGATAGCGGCTCGGATTGAGGATTTGGATAGCCGAGGTCGAATTCCAGTTGAATCCATTACATTCACTTACATGCTAATACCCTTGGGAAAGGTATGAATACTCTTCTTCTCCCCCACCCCCAGCTATGAGTAAATAGCAGGACAGACCGGGTTCTATATCCTTGGATGACAACTGGTCTACCGCAGAAAGAAATGGCAACCTACTGTGGGAAAAAATCTGCCTCGTCAGTCATGTATCGAAAGATACATGATTGTCTAAGCGTGTATCACGCATGGCACATAAATAACTGTATGACATGTGTGTGAATGTGTTTACTAATATATATATCATGTATGTGTTTGTATGCATTAATGTATACATAACTATGTATGTAAATATGTATGTTAGTGAGTTGTGGGTTCATGGCTGAATGGTTAGGACATTCACTTTCCAACCATGAAACCCAGGTTCGAATCTCACAATGGCTGATTTGTCAGGAAGGTCACTTCTTGATATTATTGGACTAGGGAGGTGATCCCAGCATGTGGTACCTTTTTAAAAGTGCCTGAAAACCATACGACAAGTTGAACCAAGCCTGGTGAATGAAATTTGGTAAACAGAACTGTTCTGAAATCGTTAATTTGTTGTGCTAGCACAAAGTCACAAGTCATCGTGACTGAGGGTTTGAGCATATTGGCATGTTCAAACTGCTGATCATGACAGATTATATGCTTTCTTCCAGAAACTGCAACTAAGGTCTGCTCTGCTTTGGTGCAGTATAAATCACAGGTGGGCATTGTGGTTGTTGAAGAAACCCAAATGTGCCTGAGGAGGTATCTGCAACTGAGATTGGCTAGCCAACTTAGCAGTGTGCTTAGGTAAGGAGAGTAGTAGGCCCTTATATTAATGAGTATGTATGTGTATATGTGAGAGTTAGCTTATGGTTGTAAATAAGTGATATGGAGATATATTCTAATATGCAGGTTTATCTTATTTGCAGGACCTGTACAAATTCTATGTATCACCTGTTGTACAATTTGTGAGTTACATACAGTACTTCATGTATTTTTGTAATACAGAAAGACGAATGCCTTATTTTGACTGTGAAATTATAACAGCAGTATTAACTTTGTCCATTATTTTAATTAGATGAAACATTTATTGGTTATTATTATTATTATTATTATTGAGGCCAAAGAAATGAGAATTTGAATTTCACCCCAAGTATTTCCTTTATTTTCTATCCATGCTGTTGACACAGTGCCACACATTGATTGCTGGAATAAAAATTACAATAAAACGAAAATGAAAATTAATATAAAATTAAACAGCCCTTTCCCTCTGTCTATCTATCTATCTGTCTGTCTGTCTGTCTTTCTAAGCCGGATCGCCTTCAGGATATTTTCAATTGCTAAATCTGCTGCTAGGAAAGTAAGTTTACTGTGTTGTGCTGGACAATTTTTTTTGTTTTTTGTTTTTAATCATTTCACCACAAGCAAGGAGGTGAGAGTGCCATGCCACTAGCACAGAAACGGTTACATAGAGTGGGAGCAAGAGTAAAGAGGTGTGAAAGAGGAAAGGATGAAGAGAAGGACGAGAAATAGATCAAGGCATCCAGAGATGTCGATTGACATTGCATTTGAATATTTGAAGATTATAGCTATCAGGGAAGCAAGTAAGAGGAAGAGATTTCCACAAACAGGAAGTGCAAGACATGAAGCTATTTGAGTAGAAGAGACAGCTACATTTAATCGTTTTGACAGTGACAGGGTGGGACTGAAAAACCAACCTGGTAGCCCGTTTAAATTCATGCAGTTTGGTAAAGTAGCTCGTCGAAGCAGTTACCGTGAAAGTATTTGTAGAAGAGACAGAGAGAAGCGATGGCACGTCTGTGAGAGAGTGACTGTAAGCGAAATGCCAGATCAGGACCAATCACATTGCATATCCCTCTCTAGATCTTGTTGAAGACCTTAAAACAAACAGCGGGGGCTCCAGAACATATATGGCAGCAGTAATTACCAGAATCTATCTTACACATTTGTAAGTCCATAAATTGAACATTGCTGCCATATCTGGTTTGGTTCTTATGCTATATATCTAAAGATTTTTTTATAAATTCCGAAGAAAAATCTGCAATGTTATTGTTCCTGACCTGGCATCTTGGCTTCAGTCACTTTCCCACCACTGTAACATAGCTTCCCTGTGCCTGTTCTATAAATATTTTCATGGTAATTATTCTGATGGGCTCTTTTCTTTGGTACTTTGTTTTTACACTTTTAAGTGTGATACTAGATTGGTAGCTAGGTCTCATCATTTTACAGTTAAAATTGCTAGATGCAAATTTAAGCTCTATGCTAATGGTTTCTTCTCTTGCATGTTTTGCTTGTGGAATTCTCTTCGAGATAAGATATAAATAATACTAACTGGACGGCAATACATACCAATACAAAATCGGAATAAACAAAATAAGATAATTATTTGTAGAGGGTGGACCATTGTTTACTTATAAATTATGTCCATAAGAATTGGAATTACCTAATATTTAAAGAATCAACTATATTTTAAGGTAAAAGATAAACTGTGTTGACAATTTACAGTTAATTTATTTCTTAGCAGATATTTTTTGTTGGCAAATTGGATAATTTCTAATTTTTCATATAAGCGTAAGAAACAAGGTTCATTTAAAGATTTATAGGTTCTAGCTTTTTTCCATTTTACCGTAGGGGTTTTGTTAACTTTTCTTAATTACCAAAAATATTTAAAAAGGGATGTTATATTTTTATAAGCATTATTGGTGAAAGATAATACATGTTGATAACACCTAGATTTAAAAGAATTCATGGTACACTCAATATAAAATTTTTTAACTGTTGGATTTTCAATAGTAGAAATAGTGCTTAGGTAAACAAGAGAGTATCTTATATAGATGTTCCACATTTTTAATTTTATCTTCAGGTCCCTTTAAGAAACTTTCTGAATCAAAAGTTTTTTTATGTTGAAATTAACTTTACATCTGATTATCCTATTTCCCCTCCCCTCGGTGTCCTTTGAAAAATTGAACATGTCATATTTGTCTACAATCACAATACATTTGTTGCTTACATGTTTTCCATAATTGTCAATGATGACCCATCTAAGTTCCGGTTTATCATGTCATGGAAAAAATAACTTCCTCACCTCCACTATCTGAGCTTAATTTTCTATTTAGTCTAGATCTGACATTTAAATGGTTGATCAAGACAAACCCACAAGTCTATTTTTAATTCTGACCATGTGTTTTCTTACTGCCCTCTGCCTCGCCTTTATCTTTCGGAAAAGATGTAACATTTTGCTTTTGAAATTTAAAAAAAATTATTTAATCACCAGTCACTTACCATTCACCTGAAGAGGTACAATTTAGTACCGAAGCACAAAAGTAGTGATTTCACCAAGTTTTGTTTCAATATCTAAAATAATAATAATAATATACGGCTCTACTTTGTATTGAGCTTTTTTTTAAAAAAGTAAATGCAATGAAAAGCAGAATTTTACTTAATCTGTTCTTTCTATCTCATATATATATATATATATATATATATATATATATATATATATATATACATATACATGTATATATATATATATATATATATATATACATACATACACGGAGGCACGGTGGAGTAATGGATAACGGCTTGGATTGAGGAATCGGAGAGCCGAGTTCGAATTCCAGTCGATTCCATTACATTCACTTACGTGCTAATACCCTTGGGAACGGTGTGAATCCTCTTCTTCTCCCTCCAACTATGGGTAAATAGCAGGACAGACTGGGTTCTATAGCCTTGGATGGCAACTGGTCTAGGAGAAGGACAACTCTGAATTCAAAACCTGCGGAGGGTCGTTTGGGGACCTTGTGGCATTCGTTGCACCAGGTCCCTGTATTCGTCCCTCCAAAAAGTGTGGATGGCCCTGCACAAAGCCTTCACCACTATAATCAAATCCTGTGTGGCTGTCGGGCTTTCAGTTTCTGGGAACTGATCTGTCTGACCCTCATACGTCGAGTTCGACGGGAGAGCGATAACATACATACATACATATATATATATATATATATACACATACATACATGTGTGTGTGTGTGTATATATATATATATATACACACACACACACACACCCATGGATAAAATTATGGGGCAGGTATAGAAAAGTTAGAGATATGATTGAAACTTGTACATATATTAGCTGAAAACATTATAATAGCACTCTTGAATTTATATTTCACTGGCATTTATGGCTACCAATAATGATTTGTGTTCATTTTTACTTATTTAACATAATTGGCAAACTCAATTATTTTAAATTTAATCTGTAGGGCTAAATCTTTTCTAATTTTTTAGTAACAAGTTTAGTATCGATTCATAAGTGTGTCTTCTTTGTTGAAAATGTCTCTGAAGGAAAACATTTCTGAACCTAAAAGAGCTGAAATCATTTCATTATTCAAAGAAGTGTTATCCCAAGTCAAAATTGCAAAAAAAAATGAAATGCTCAAGAAATGCTATACAAACAACCATTAAAAGATCTAACGAATCCAATTCTTTCAAAAATTGTGATGGTCAAGGTCAGAAAAGAGGTACACAGTCAAGGGAAGACGGATTCCTAAGGAG
>OZ038517.1:33933461-33988461 GCA_964036315.1 Acanthosepion esculentum | reverse complement strand
GTTTATGCGGGGGAGGCATCATGTGATCTAAAAGCCCACATCTACAAAACTGGACAGATCTGCATTTGGAAAATCGATCTAATACGCTTGTTTTGCATCAAAACTATGCTGGACATAATTCACTAAATTTATTTCATTAATGCCACCCTACATAAAAAAAGAAGATAATACTTCAAGGAGAAAATACTTTGAAAACTTAATAACATTATTTCCAACTATAAACCCAGATATAAAACATTACATTACTTTGCTGCCTTTTGTTGAATCCATTTTTAAATAATCTAACTTATATCTATCTAATACAAAGAAAACATTCCTAAAGAAGCCAGCCATAAAATCAGAACCCTACGACTTCCCACTGAGAGGGTGGGTTGCACAAAGGGCAAGATAAAAAACCCTACTAGACAAACACACACAATTACAAATACACATTACTATTTGTTGCCCACTTAAACATAAGAAATTCTTCAGAAACCAATATACACGATTTTAATACACATGACACATATCTGACTAATGAGAAGTGACCCAAACATAACTGAAAGTATCAGTGTTTTCTGTCTTTTTGTCGGTTTTCTTTCATACTCTCATGAAGCTTTAATAAAAGTGAAACATGTTAGATTGATATACATTGTCTATTTGTCCTTTTATTTTATCATCCTGTCGGATTCTGATCCCTATTTGATCTACATTTGATCTTCAACTCATATATACAGTTAAATCTTGGATTAAGTCGATTTGAGTTAAGTCATTTTCAAAGATATGTCATTTTTTTCTTAAATATTATATAGAAATACAAAACACGCCTCAGGTTGTTTTACTCAAGTTTATGTCAGCTATCTGTCTATATTTCTGAGATGAGGTATTATGTACATTATTTACATTATTCAGACTATTGTCCTCATCTTCGTCGCTGTGTTTATCACGTTTCAGCCGTTGTCCTCAAGGACACCTTGGATAAAGGCGTTGGTTAGATCCAGTGACAGGACCCAAAGAGTGTGAGTTCAATACCCGGTTAAGGCAGTGGAGAACTTTCAGAGGGAAATTAACAGGAGATAACTGATAACTGACATCCATTAAGCATGGCACGTAGAACTAGAACAGTCTACCCCAGTGAGCGAAATAAAGGGTTCAGTTCGACATTTCAACAGCCGAAACATTGTGATAAACATGGTGACAAAGACGAGGACAATAGTCCGAATAATGTAAATAATTTACGTCAGCTATTAAAATTATTAGAAACATTGAAACACTAAAATAGCAATAAACACATATGAAATCATATTTAAATAAATTTTAAAATAATATTATGTATACTATATATATATATATATATAATTATCAAAAACATAAAAATTAGCATAACAAAGCATGTTCAGCAGATGTTCTTATTTCAGATTCTTGCTGAGAGGCAGATCTTGTGTGTTGTTTTCAGCTCCAACACTAATTTTGAATTCAGACTTGTTTACATCTGTGCTCTGTCATTGAGGTTCTTTCAGTTACATTTCTATTATGATTTAGAATACATTTTTGCCCATAGCTCTGAAAAGTGCTAATGCTAAGCATAAGGCTATATCGCTGGAAGATAAGGTAGAAATTAATTATTTTATTCCGAATAGTGTATGTATATATAAACACTGTAATAGGCAATAGGGAGTGTCTATTTGCAGCTTATAGTGTGGTTATTTCGACAAGTCGTTTTTCAGCCTAAATCATGACCTCTGGAAACAATTAACAACATTGGGTGAAGTATACCTGTGTGTGTGTGTGTGTATATAAAACCACATCACCTTGTCAGTCATTTTTAATGCAACTCGCATAAAAGAGGGATTGCTGCCCAAATAAACAATTTTTAAATTATTTATATATAGTACAGGTAATAAATCTGTTGGTATATAATCAAAGTGAATCCTAATAGTATAAAATATTAAAACTGATCCACAAAAAGAGCTCAATACATTTATTATAACAGAGCCTATGAATTACATAACAAAGAAATCCCAAATTACCTCATGAGTATAGATTATTTCAACTAATGTCGAATGCATTAGCCTCATTCAACTCAAATAGTGGACTGTATTAGATGCTGGAACCAGAGATTTAAAATTTTATATTTAAAAAAAAAAAAAAACAGCAGTTGAAAAATTGATACAGAGCCAACCCATAACATAGCAGACAATACAAACTGCCCAAATGGTGGTAAGTGGGTGGGGAGGATGTTGTCTGGCTTAAATGGAAAGAAAGCCACACAAATTCAACCCAGATATTAACCTTAAAACCCTAAGTTGGAGTTATAAGAAAGATGAAGTGAAACTATCAGGTCATCCCATAAGTTCTGTCCGAATTTTGAATAAAAATACAAGTGACCAAATGTTACATTTAATTACAGATTCAATCAACAATGTATTTTCCCTGATTATCTATGACTTCCTTCCATCTATTAACAAGCTTACTAATTCCATTACTGTAAAATTCGTTTGGCTTTGATTCGAAGCACTCACAAATGTCAGTTTTAACCTCTTCCTGTGTTACAAAAGCTGTTTCTTTCAAATGATTCTGTAAGCTACGAAACAAATGGTAGTCTGAAGGAGCAAGGTCGGGAGAATAAGGTGGATGAGGAATTTTCTCCCAACCAAGTTCTTCGATCTTTTGTGACGTGATTCTTGCTGTGTGTGGTCACGCATTGTCCCGATGAAACATCACCCGTTTTCGATTCACTAGTGCAGGTCTTTTTGTCCTCAAAACTTGGTTCAAATGCTCTAATTGCTGACAGTATATTTGAGCATTAATTGTTGCATTAGGTGGTAAGAATTCAAAGTGGATTATTCCTTGGCAATCCCACCAGATTGAAAGAAGAACCTTTTGCCTATGGAGTCCTTCCCCTTTACCAAGCCACTGTCTACGACGTTTAACATTTTGATAAAAGATCCATTTTTCGTCGCCAGTCACAAGTCTATCCAAAAAAGGTGAAACAAGTTGACGAGAATGGAGAGAAGAGCAGATGTCAACTCGGAATTTGAGGTTGTTTTCAGACAATTCATGAGGCACCCATTTTCCAAGTTTAGGAACTTTTCCAAGTTGTTGAAGATGACGATGAACAGTTGTATAGTTTGAACTGAGAACCAATGCCAATTCCTCAACTGATAAAGCAGGATTTTCTGCAAGGGCTGCTTCAAGAAGCTTTTCATCAAACTCAACTGGACGTCCGGTTCGATCTTCATCTTCAAGGGTGAAATCTCCACCTCGGAATTTTGCAAACCATCTTGTGCAAGTTCTTTCATTCACACATTCCTCTCCATAAACTGAGTGAATGTTTCTAGCCGCTTCGGCTGCTGAGTTTCCTTTTTTGAACTCATAAAGCATTATGTGCCTCAAATGATTCTTGGGTACTTCCATGTTAGCAGGGTTTTAATCAAGCAAAATTTAATTTTTTTGTTCTCTGAAATAAAATTTGATCAGTTTAAATGCATCTAAACATAAAAATGATGTTCAGCTCCATTAGACATTATAAAATACTCTTTAAACTTTGTTCATTTTAACAAAAAGTTAAAATTTGGACAGAACTTATGGGATGACCTAATAAATGAAGGCTGAAAAGAAAGAAATTTTATAAAACAAAATTATTAATTATATAACAAAAAAATTGTTACCACTCAAAATTACCAAAATATGCTTACAAATAAAATATAAGATTAACAATTTATTTTAAAGACATTTATGATATGTTTAACGTTCTTTTTATAGATACAATATCTATAAAAAGAATGTTAAACAAATCATAAATGTCTTTAAAATAAATTGTCGGACATTGTCCAATTCAAAAATATAAGATTAACAATGTATCGTTTTTTAGATAGTTTATATTAAAACAAAATTAAAAAGAAGATTAAAAAGATGTTTAAAAATAAAATAAAAATAATATTAACCATTTAAAATTTTCACAATAAATTAAGAATACAAACCATACCCAGAATATATAAAACCAAAAACCTTTTTTAAAAATCAAAAGGATAAAGAATAAAGTCAACAAAGAAAAAGGAGTTCATAATGTAGTCAAAGGTTATAAGATAGAATTGATATGGTGAAGGCAAAATATAGAAATAACTATAGTAATATGTGTAATATTAGAAGGGTTAGATAATTAAAAAATAAAGTAAGATCAAAAATATTATAGAAGTTTAAACCTACTCTTGTGATAACATTTTGAAACTAATTCAACCCTCTGATTTAACGGTTTGCTTAATTCAAGGCAAAATGGGTGTGTTCATCTGAACGTTAAAATTTATTAATGGTGTGAAGTGAAGAACGCTGAGTTGAGTGTTGTGCAATAGCTTGAGTAATGATTCAGATTTAACAAAATGTATCAACATGGTAATTTTCTCTCCTCCTGAAGCATTACTCAAACTATCACACAGCATTCAACTCAGCATTCTTTACTTCACAGGTAAAAAATTATAACTACACAGCCATCATATTTGAATTTTGAGTTTTTCTTTTTCTGGACTGGCTGCCACCAAAGGCAATGGAGCTCAGTCTGACCTACTATTTCACCATAGCTCAAGGAAGACTGGTTCATTAGCACAATGTGAATGAGAAAGAATTGACTAGGATTTGAACTCAGCTCATTGATTCCATTTTTGGCACAGCTAACCATTGCACTATCTTCACTTCCATATATATATATATATATATATATATATATATATATCAACAATCAATTGCTGAAACCTCCTGATGAGTGGACTGATTGATTACAAAAAGGTTAATCTACAAAACTCTGGAGTCAAAGTGCTAAATATTATATAAATCAGCTCAGTGACAAATTTTATATTTGTATTAATTCTCTCTCTCTTTCTCTCTCTCTCTCTCTCTCTCTCTCTATATATATATATATATATATATATATATATATATATATATATATAATGTATATATATTGTTGAATTTGTATGTCTGATAAATTGGATTGTGATTACGATTCCTATGTAATAAATTATAACCATGGAATATTAGTGATTGAGCCTTTTATATTATATTCTTACTCTGTCCTGGACATTGAATTTTACCTGGATTCTATCCTCTTGGGAATTTATGTATATATATATATATATATATATATATATATATATATATATATATATATATATTGACCACTAATATTATCTATCTATCTATCTATCTATCTATATATATATATATATATATATATATATAGGCAACAAGAATTCTTTGAAAAAGTTAAACAGTATCAACAAAGTCTGTCTATCAAATATTTTTGTTTTTCTGAGTACTTTCGAATGTTGTTACATTCGTTGTCAAAGATTTTTTGTTTTTATCTGTTTATGAAACTGCTTTTGGTGAATTCCAGCATTCCCTTGTTTGCTGGAGCCAATTTCAAGTCACTCAAGATGACATCAATTACAATGATCAAACTGAATTTTTTACATGATTTTTTTTTAGTACACATTTCAAAATATAATCTATAGAGACAGAAACTGTATTTAATGTTTGGCTGTATTACAATGGTTTCTAGAATTCTAAGTCTTTGCATTGCATCCTATGTAATATTTTGGTGTTATATACGCACACCTTGTAAATCAGGTGGTATATTTTTGCTAATTGAAGTTCTGAAATCCCTCCCCACATATAGGACACACATTAATTGATATTGTGGATAGTATACTGGCAGCCTAGGACTTTTATTTTATCTACTTCAACAATTCTCTTGGCTTCTGCTGCATTAGCCCATTTTATGATGTTGCTTCTCTACACAGGCCAGTTTTGGGATTTGCTTCTCTAAAAATTCATACATAAAGACACATGGGGACCAGTGTGCGTGTGCCACTCTGTAGATATCATGTAAGAGAATATATTAAGCATAATTTGATTTGTGTCCCGTGTCATCTCTGCATAAAAAATCACTCCAGTTTCTTAGATATGAATTTGTTTTTGGCAATGTTATATATTCATTTCCTGAAAAATAATTATTTCAGGGAATCTTTTTTTATGCTTATTGTTTTCATATCCTGGTTTCAAATGTTTATCATTTGTCTTATATGAAATTAATATAATTATTAGATTTTTTCTTTTTTTTTTTTTTTTTTTCAAATGTTATGTAAAATTGTAATTGAATTAGAGCAGCCATTTGTTTTCTTGTATTTTTCAAGACATGAAGTTGATTCTTATTTAATAGTTTATTCATTTATTGGGTTTATTTTTTGTTTTACTTACCAAATTATCATGCATAGACTTTTTTGGAAAATAGATTAAGAAAGCAGACAAGAAGTTGCAAATATTGAGGAGGGGAGGAGGAGGGGGAGATGAAAAAGAATGAAAAATGTAAAAGGAGACAGTATCAGGGAGAGAAGAATAAAAACAGATGAATAAGAGAAATAAGGAATGAAAAAGAAATAAAGAACAATAATCTGGTAAGGAGATGGAAAAAAATCAGGAATATGGATGAAAAGAGAGGAAAAAGAAGTGAGGGGAAAGAAAAAGAGTATAAAAAGAGAATAACAAGAAGAGAAGTGAGAGAAGTAATAAATAAAGGTAGAAAAAGAAGGAAAAATTAAACAAAAGAAGTAGAGAAAGAGATGGAGAAAGAGTAAGGAAAAGGTGGGGTGGGGGGGGATAAATAAGTGAATGAAAAAAGAAGGCCACAAAAATCTAAGCTGACTAAGCATAGACATGAATACAATATGGGAACCAGTAACACACAGTAGATGTGTACAAAAACTTGGAGAGTTACTAAAGAGAATTAACTGAAACAGATATCCAGAAAAGGCATGGCATGTGGAACTAGAACAACCTACCCCTGTGCCCTAAATAAAGGGTTTGGTTCAAAATTCCATCATATATCACCTGAAGAAGGCTGGGGCATAAAACAGCTGAAACATTGTGAATATAACAATAAAGATGAAAATAGTGTTTCATGTTTAGGATTGGATTTCCAGTTTTTCTAAAATTTTCTCATTCTCTTTCATTCCCAGTAACCTCTTGTGCCTTAGTAGCATTATCACCTTGCCCAGTGTGAAATGATTAAAATAAAATATCATAGTCCATCTTGGCTATTGCAGATTTTACAAGGGGATAAATGTACTTTACACCTTGGCAGAAAGAAGCAATATTTTGTGATATTATTTTCCTAGTTATAGGCGAGATGCTGTTACTAAGTTTAACTACTTTATAGTTAAATGGGAGTAAATGAGGAGTGGGGAAGACAGTTCTTCTGAGTCTAGATTAGGAGAACCAGCAAGAATAAAATTTCAGCCTTTATAATCTTCACTATTACATGAATTTGAACACTGACTTCTGACACAGTTGCCAAATAGGTAACTTTTCAGCTAACAGATAGGCCATAGGTAAAATGTTCTAAAAAAAACAAAACACAGTCTTGTCTTCTTTCTGGAGAGCTTCTGTTTTTGAATTCTCTCTTGTGAGAGCAGTGACCAGAAAACTTTGCTGTCCAAGGAACCATTGCAAATGCCAGATGTTCTGAATTGTAAGTCAGAAAGCGCTATAAAGAAGATACTTTTCTCTTCGGCAGAGCTCACAAATACTCTCTGATTTTAGACAAAAGTGCTGATCTATATGTAAATAATTATTATTATTATTTTTTATGGGTACTATGCTAGTAAATTTAAAAACAACCAAAGAATTCTGCTAAAAAAAAAAAATCAAAGAAAGATGATGGAAGAAACAGACATCAGGAATTAATAATCATGACAAAGTAACGCTTTGTTCGCTTTTGGTTTTTCCTGTCTGTTGTTTTTTTTCTTTCCATGATTCAATTTATTTTTTTTTCACTTGACCCCCTCCCAGCCCGATTAATTTGGGCTTAAATCAATCCAAGGCCGCAAGATACTTGTCCCTAGCAACCTCTCCTTGAGAAGATAAAAAATTTCTTTCAAGAAACAAGTCAGGAAAATTAATGAGAAATACTATGGTTAATTTAGTGCAGCAAGGGAGGTAACTCGTGTCCAATTACATAACGTCAACCAGGAGAGTGACATTGATATAATTAGTTCTTTTTTTTTTTTGTGATTTTATTTCAGTGAAGATTTTTAAAACTCACTAATATTTGTTTAAGAAATATAAAGTTTTAAAATATAAGGAATTGATAAATTTACTAGTTAGAGATTTAAAATATGCTTCACTTCTTACATTTTTCATTTATTCAAAATTATTTTTATTGTATTTTTGCTTTGAATGTTTTAAAATGATTTTTTAAACTTTTTTATTCATTTATAAATAGTCTTTGTTCTTTTAAATATTTGTTATGTTATTTTTTTAATGTTGTTATGTGTGTGACTTGAATAAGACTTCCAATTCTTTTTGATATGCCGTTAATGAGGTTTTTATGACTGCTTCTCACCATGCTGTAACTAAAAATAAGTCTGATTTCATTTTCACCCTCACTTGTTTTGTTGACTTTTAGTTTCTTTCATCTAGCATTGGCTGTGAAACATCTTAACCACTTTCCAACAAAGTCAGGTTCATCCATTTAGAATAAAGATCCAATCTGCAATGTTATTGTTGTGAAGAAGGGCATTCAAGTAGGAAACACACTTCTAAATCCTTATAAAATTTTAAGAATTGTTTCTTTTTATAAATAATGACGATGAACAAAGTAAAAAAATCAGTGTTAATATAAGGTATTAAGCATAATCAAAATACCCAAATAAACCAATGAAAACCACTTGCACTAATTTGGTGTTGTTAGTTGCTTTGAAGTGTAGCTTCCATATATTGAAAATGTTCTGTTATTTAAACAAAATTTAACTGACTTTTTAAAAGGGGATACTTTGCAACTTAGAATACAAGAGATAGCAAATGAAATAAACCAAAGTAGATAGTGATGTTTATATTATGAGATTGGAAGAGAATTCTTTGCTGTGAGCTTCTATCAGAATACCACATGATTACCTCAAGCAAGTCATCTTAAATACTTAATAGAAGGAAATGTTTATTTTTTTAACCCCTACATCATGCTGATTAACATTACCTCACTTATTAATTTCACACTCCCCACTCCAAGAGCTCAAAAAGGAAACAGTAATTACCATGGTTGGTTTAAGTTTTTACTTTCATGCCTTTATGATTGTTTTAATAAGTTGTATGAACAATATTCCCAGTATTTACATTCAAGCTATTGTCCTCATCTTTGTTTTGGCCATTGCACCCTCTGGCCTTCATTAAGTTTATATCAATCTGAGTAACCTACAGAGAATTCTGAACTGAACCCTCTATTTAATATATAGGGGTAGACTGCTCTTGTTAGAGTCCCTTCTTTGGATTTTGTTAGAAATATATAGCAGAAGCACCAGACCAGTTGATAAAACTGGATAAGTAATTTCTTTCTATATTTCTGAGATAAGGTATTATGTACAGTATTTACATTAGTCGGACTATTGTCCTCATCTTTGTCGCCATTTTTGTCACAACATTTCGGCCGTTGTACGCTCCGGCCTTCTTCAGGTGGTTGGAATTTCGAACCGAACCCTTTATTTCGATCACTGGGGTAGACTGTTCTAGTTCCACGAGCCATGTTTGATGGATGTCAGTTATCAGTTATCTCCTCAAGGACACATGGCACAGTGGATAAAGGCGTTGGTTAGATCCAGTGACAGACCCAAAGAGTGTGAGTTCAATACCCGGTTCAGGCAGTGGAGAACTTTCAGAGGGAAAATTAGCAGGAGATAACTGATAACTGACATCCATCAAACATGGCTCGTGGAACTAGAACAGTCTACCCCAGTGATCGAAATAAAGGGTTCGGTTCGAAATTCCAACCACCTGAAGAAGGCCAGAGCATACAATGGCCGAAATGTTGTGACAAAAATGGCGACAAAGATGAGGACAATAGTCCGACTAATGTAAATACTGTAAGTAATTTCTTATCTAATGAATATATGTATTATGGAAATAAAAAAGGTAAGACCAATTTTACCCTTCATGATAAATAAAACAGCCGATCTTACCCAACAGAGTTGGAATTGAGAGAATAAATGTCCCAATCTAAAATATAAAAGTCATATAATGAGCAATACTAAAGGCGGAACAATCTAGATTGAAATAACGTCAAGTTCTAACAGACTTTATTATTTCCATAATAAAGTTCTGTACCTCAAAGAAAATTATGTAATATATATATATATATATATATATATATATATATATATATATATATATATATATATATATACAGTGTAACCCGGATATAAGAGAGTTGTCGGGACCGGAGAAGAAGTATCTTATATCCGGGTTTGGTCTATTATATATATACATTAACACAGGCTGTAATTTGGGACCAGAGAAAATTTCTCTTATATCAGGGTTTGGTCTATTATATATACATTAACACAGGCTCTAATTTGGGACTTATATCCGGGTTACACTGTATATATATATATATATATATATATATATATATATATATATATATATATATATATATATATATATCGAGAGAGAGAGGAAAAAGGAAAGCTTACCTTAGCCAACACGTTTTGTCCTCTGAGGGACGTTATAAAAGCAAATGTAAGGATTTTATCCTGTGACAAGTATTTATATTCAACAACAAAATTGTTATTGGTTTTTCAAAATTTTTGGTATAGAGATGCTCATTAATATTTATCAGGTTAGCTGAAAAGTGGGGCAAGTGCATGGATGTGAGGTGCATGAGTTTTCCTTTTATCTTTATTCATATTGTCCTTTTACAGATATATTCTAGCTGACATTTTTACACACACACACACACACACACACACACACACACACACACACACACATATATATATAGCATAATGAGAAGCCACGTATACTTTCTTGATATGTATATAATATGGAGAAAACAACTGAAAAGTTGCAAATTAAAAAAATATACTTTCACAAAAAAAACATTCGATTTTTTTTTTAATTTGCAACTTTTCAGTTGTTTTCTCCATATTATATATATATATATATATATAATGTACATTTGGAGTTCTTTGTATTAATATTGGAAAGAAAAAAGTCCCTCTCTTTATTTCATTCCATTTTTTTCCATTCTTTCTTTTTTAATTTGATTTTTATACATTTTTATTTGTTTTATTTTTTGTTTTCTTTCTTTTATGCTATTTTACTCTTGCCTTTTTCCATTTTTATTTTTTATCCCTTCTTTTTTATTTTGTATTTTACTTTTATCCTTTTTTATTCCTTCTTTGTCTTATTTTTTTATTTTACATTTGTCTTATTACCATTTCATTCCTTTTTCAGTTTTACCTTTGCTTTCTTTCCATTTTTTGCTTATTCCTTCTTTCTCTTTTTCTGTTTTATCTGTGATCTCTTAAAAACTTTGTCCTTTTTTCCTTATTTCTTCTTTTTCTTTTTTTCTTCTTCTTTTCCTTTTTTCCTTTTTTCTTCTTGTTCTTTTTTTTCCTTTTTTCTTCTTGTTCTTTTTTTTCCTTTTTTCTTCTTGTTCTTTTTTTTCCTTTTTTCTTCTTGTTCCTTTTTTTTCCTTTTTTTTCCTTTTTTCTTCTTGTTCCTTTTTTCTTCTTGTTCCTTTTTTCTTCTTGTTCCTTTTTTTTCCTTTTTTCTTCTTGTTCCTTTTTTTTCCTTTTTTCTTCTTGTTCCTTTTTTTTCCTTTTTTCTTCTTGTTCCTTTTTTTTCCTTTTTTCTTCTTGTTCCTTTTTTTTCCTTTTTTCTTCTTGTTCCTTTTTTCTTCTTGTTCCTTTTTTCTTCTTGTTCCTTTTTTTTCCTTTTTTCTTCTTGTTCCTTTTTTTTCCTTTTTTCTTCTTGTTCCTTTTTTCTTCTTGTTCCTTTTTTTTCTTTTTTTTCCTTTTTTCTTCTTGTTCCTTTTTTCTTCTTGTTCCTTTTTTCTTCTTGTTCCTTTTTTTTCCTTTTTTCTTCTTGTTCCTTTTTTCTTCTTGTTCCTTTTTTTTCCTTTTTTCTTCTTGTTCCTTTTTTCTTCTTGTTCCTTTTTTCTTCTTGTTCCTTTTTTTTCCTTTTTTTTCCTTTTTTCTTCTTGTTCCTTTTTTCTTCTTGTTCCTTTTTTTTCCTTTTTTCTTCTTGTTCCTTTTTTCTTCTTGTTCCTTTTTTTTCCTTTTTTCTTCTTGTTCCTTTTTTTTCCTTTTTTCTTCTTGTTCCTTTTTTCTTCTTGTTCCTTTTTTTTCCTTTTTTCTTCTTGTTCCTTTTTTTTCCTTTTTTCTTCTTGTTCCTTTTTTCTTCTTGTTCCTTTTTTTTCCTTTTTTCTTCTTGTTCCTTTTTTTTCCTTTTTTCTTCTTGTTCCTTTTTTTTTCCTTTTTTCTTCTTGTTCCTTTTTTCTTCTTGTTCCTTTTTTTTCCTTTTTTCTTCTTGTTCCTTTTTTTTCCTTTTTCTTCTTGTTCCTTTTTTTTCCTTTTTTCTTCTTGTTCCTTTTTTTTCCTTTTTTCTTCTTGTTCCTTTTTTTTCCTTTTTTCTTCTTGTTCCTTTTTTTTCCTTTTTTCTTCTTGTTCCTTTTTTTTCCTTTTTTCTTCTTGTTCCTTTTTTTTCCTTTTTTCTTCTTGTTCCTTTTTTCTTCTTGTTCCTTTTTTTTCCTTTTTTCTTCTTGTTCCTTTTTTCTTCTTGTTCCTTTTTTTTCCTTTTTTCTTCTTGTTCCTTTTTTTTCCTTTTTTCTTCTTGTTCCTTTTTTTTTCCTTTTTTCTTCTTGTTCCTTTTTTTTCCTTTTTTCTTCTTGTTCCTTTTTTTTCCTTTTTTCTTCTTGTTCCTTTTCTTCTTGTTCCTTTTCTTCTTTTTTCTTCTTGTTCCTTTTTTCTTCTTACCTTTTTTTCTTTTTTCCTTTTTATTCCTTCTTACCTTTTTTTCTTTTTTCCTTTTTATTCCTTCTTTTTCATATTTTTTCTATTTTACTCTAGTCTCATTACCATCTCATTCCTTTTTGCTGTTTTACTTTTGTTTTTCCATTTTTTTGCTTATTCCTTCTTTCTCTTTTTCTATTTTATCTTTGTCCTCTTAAGAACCTTTGTTTTTTTCTTTTGTTTCTTTTCCATTTTCAGTATTTTATATACATCTGTTTTCATTTCCAAAACTTATTTCTCTCTTCTGTCTATTTCTATTGTCATTTCCCAAAATTTTTCTCACCTTATTCTTCTATTTCATCCCCACCCAGCATCAATATCGGATTTTGTCTGAAAGCTTTGCCTTAGAATATAAAGAACTTCCATCAATCATGAAAAGTGATACATAATTTCAAATCATGGGACAGGCTATACAAATCAAATAAACGATTGCTAAAACTTGCAAAATTATCCAGAAAACATTACCATTCTTTATTCTGAATGAGAAATAAGGATTGGATTTGGTGACATTGGAATTGTGAGTTCAATCCCCTGCCTAAGTAGTACTAACTTAAACTCAGTAGAAACAGGACCAAAATAACAGAGTGTTATAAAAAAAAAAAAAGAAGGATAAAATGAGATATGGACAGTGAAACAAGAACAATCTACCTTTGTAGATTAAATAAAGAATTCAGTTCCCTGAATGCTACCCGGATAAAAGGCATCTAACAAAGGCCGAAGCACAATGGTTTAAAATGTTTTGATGGTAAGAATGAAAATCAGAACATTATCCCAATTGTAAATAATGTAAATAGTCTGCTTATACCTTTGTTACACAGGGTGTGCCATAATGAAGGGACACATTTTAAATGCAAGCATCTTGGATTATAAAAATGACATAGAGTACCAAATATATTTATTAAATAACTGATATACAAGAGTTCAACATATCTAAGATTTGAATATCATATACCTGAGATAGTCACCACCACAAAGAGAACATGCACATATGTAATTTCTTTTGGAGTCCACAACATTGTGAGGGTCCACCGTCAGCAAAAGAGATATCAGATACCTGTAGGAAATAGGATAATATTTTGAACTCTTGTATATCAGTTATGTAATAAATATATTTGGTACTCTGTCATGTTTATAATCCAAGATATTACTTGCATTTAAAATGTGTCTCATCATTATGGCACTCCCTGTATATTGGTGTATGGGCCATTTAATAATATCTCAGCTATCAGCTGTATACAACCACTTTCTAAGATCAATGGTTAAAAATGTCTTTGAGCAAGTGAAGCCTATGGGCCTTGGTGAAGACCACACTTCTTTGAACCTTATGGACTTGCACTACAGAATCACAAACAAAGAACTTCACCAAATAGCAGAAACAACTAAAATGGATATCACATGTAACTCAAAAAAAATAATGACATAATCAAGATGTTGAATTTTCACACTATTTCTAATAAAAGGTTAGGAGGGAAACTCCCATCAGTACTGGAAAGAGCAATAAAAGCTACTGGATCTGAGAAACCTATTTTCCTGAAAAATTGTTTCAAGAAAAAGATTTTATAAATTTCAACTGTAAATGGGATCAGATGCTTGCTCAGAACAGATACTACACTTTGATCTCAGCCTGATGGGCAAGGAGTGAAAAAAAGTATAACTTGAGTAGAACTGGCTGCTTGGTCAATGGATGCTGAATGTTTCCTTATAAGGAAACAATTAATTCTACCATTATCATTATTAATACATTCCTTGAATTTTATTATCATAGACTGGACAAGTGTCCTCATCCTGGCTATCATCATTATATATTTTTTTTTTTACAATGATAAGTAAATCTTTAATGTAAAAAGGTCTTAACCATCTTCCCCTCTGTGACTAGGTGGGGCACAAATCTGCATTTTTTTTTATTGCTACCAGTTTACTTCAAATCTTCATAACACATTGTTTTGATTATACAACCTCCAAATAGCTTTAATTATCTGAATTCTGAGATAAAGAATTGTCACTATTAATTTTTGGCTTTGGTTTTTTTTTTTTTCATTTTAGTATTTCTTTTTATAACAACTTTCCAGGTCTCTTAATCTCTGATGGTCAAAATCCACTCACAATTTGAATTTTGTCAGTGGTGATTAGAAATGACAACTGCCACTAATAAATTTGTGGCACTGATTAGTTCTGCATGACATACATAATTTATTTCTTAATTGCTTTCTTCTGTTGTTCAGACTTGAAGTTCTTCTATTAAAGACTTCTGTTCAATCAGTTCCTGTTTTTTTTCATTAGATTGTAACAGCTTCCTTTTATTTATATATATATATATATATATATATATATATATATATATATATATATATATATATATATATATGTATATATACACACACACATGGTGCGATGGATAAATTGTCATCTAAATTGCGCAAAAATGAAAATAACACTGACATCTCATTTTAACAGATATATTTACTAAAATTACACTAAAATATCTTGAAATACTCAGTCAGTTATGTGCCATGTGTGATACATGCTTAGGCGATCATGTATCTTTCAATACATGACTGCTGAGGCATATTTTTTTTCCCGCAGTAGGTTGCCATTTCTTTCTACGGTAGACCAGTTGCCATCCAAGGCTATAGAACCCAGTCTGTCCCCTGCATAGCTGGGGAAGAAGAAGAGGATTCATACCTTTCCCAAGAGTATTAGCATGTAAGTGAATGTAATGGATTCAACTGGAATTTGAACTTTGCTCTCCGATTCCTCAATCCAAGTCGCTATCCATTACTCCACAAAATTGCCATTGGCTTCAACCACAGCCTCCAGACGACTTCGGAATTTCCTGCATCTCTTATGGACAGTCTCCTTGTTTAAGTTGGTGAATACTGCCATAATCCTTGCCTAAAGTTCATCTTTGATGTTACAAGGACTTTTGTTGGTCTCTCACTCAACTGCACCTCATACATAATAATCAAGGGGGTTGCAGTCTGGGGAGTTAGGTGGCTAGATGTAAAGGGTGATGTGGTCACAGAAATTGTCTGACAGCCATGATTGGATTCTCCTGCTTGTGTAGCATCGTGCAGAGTCCTGTTGCCAGAGATAAGGACTTCCAGCAGCCACCCACTTGACCCAGGGCAGTACTACCTCCTCAAGGCATTTGATGTAAGCCTCCATATTGAGTGTGAGGCCCTGTGGAAAGATGAATGGAGGTATAATGTTGCCATCACTAGTAATCACTCCAAACACCATGATGTTGACGGGATATTTGTTTTTCATCACTCTCTGTATATCTTTTGGGGACACAGTAAGCCAATGGTTGATCTGTGTGTGTTCACCATCTTGGCAGAAATTTTTCTTGTCTGAGAAAAACCAAAGCATGTTGGGTTGGAGTGGATGCTTGAGTTTGTTCAGAAGCTTTGTAGCAGTCCTTCCTCTTGTCCTTCGTGGCTAGGCATAAAAATGAGCTCTTTCTCATCTTGTATGCACTACGTGCCTGATAAGAAACTCAGACACTCCTGTGTCCCCGGCTATAGACTTGATTGACTTGGAGGGATCGTTGTCAATCATGGCCTGGATCTCACCAACTAATTTGGGAGTTCTTATCAGAATGATCAGAGTGAGTTTTCCAAGCTGCTGTGCCTTCGTAATCATAATTAGACTGACCCAACTCTTTCCAAATCCTCTGCACTATCCTCAGATTGACACCCAAACACACTGAAATGTTTGTATTGGAGCTTCTGGCATGAATGCCAAGCAGTACATCATGCTGTTTCTAAATTTCTGGCAGAGTGAATTGCATCATGGTGCTCTTTTTCTCACTGACAGTGCCCAACTGATCCTACTATACTGGGCAGTTGACAAAATCAAAAACAGACAACATACATGCATGAAATTAAAAATCTAAAATGGCGACAATTAACCCATTGCACCCTCCCTCTGTGTGTGTGTGTGTGTGTGTGTTATGGTGAAAGACACCTAGTTTATAGATAATAGACTCTCCCATCTATTATAAGTAGGAGTCAGTAGGAGTTGAATACGAAAAGTAGTCAGCGACCACAACTCGATTACTCTGCGTAATACTGATTATTACAAGTTCCTAACGTTTTTGTACGTTGAACCTATTTAGGACGATTTTAGTCCAAATACAGTTTCCACTGAGGAAATAACTCTACAACAATATATTTATATATATAAAAGTGGACATTGAAGCCAACACTCTGTGATGACAGTGTTTCATGCATATACACAATTAAGTGTAGGGCCATCTGATTGCGTATTATCAAGAAACAGACTGTTGCTGCTGGATGTTGACATCAATGTTCACTTTTATATTTACATATACTCTATCCCTGATATTGTGCACTTTAACCTATAAATATAGCATACTATGAAACTATATATATATCTCCAGGTAAAATGAGAACAAATGGAGTATAATTCCACTGTACGTAACATTTAATTTAAAAGAGGGCTCAATACAGAGTAGAGCTAAATATATATATATATAGACAATATTAGTGGGTCTGGGTGGGAGTATAAGATTTTATCGCCTATGGGGTGTGTGTGTCGCCAAGAAATGTACACCCTTCCGGTATATCTTCGGACGTTTGAAAATACGCACTCTTTTCTCACTGAAACCCTTCTTTAAATCTTCTCTCTGTTAAATTTTAATGCCCCCTCCACTTTTGGACCTCCCTGCCTCTCTCGTCTGTTACCCCTCTATATAGATCTCAGGTCCCCCCACACTCTCACACATACTCTCACTAATTTTTCCCCGGAGTTGTTGTTCTGTTTTCTTTTTGAATCTGTAGGTCTGATGAATTGGATCGTTCTTACGATTCCAATGGAATAAATTATGACCATGGAATATTAGCATTTAAGTCTTTTTATTATATATATATATATATATATATGTGTGTGTAGCCTGTTATGTAAAAAGGATTGCATATGTTGTTAAGTCCTTACTCTTATTGAAAGTTTTTCATCTGTGTGTCTTTAAAATCTAACTATATAAAATGCCAGAACAAACGATATAGCTGTATATAGTAAAAAAGTACAGACAAAAGATATTTAATGTATTATATGGCAAGATCACCTGAGCAAGCCATTATGCATTTTACAATATATAATTTCTTTTATTTTCCACATCCTCTTCATCTTGCATCATTCTCTGAATTGGCTTTGTTTTTTAGCTTCAACAAATACCCTTTATATTCCTTGTGATTACTCCCTTACATTTTCATTCTCCTCTCTGGCACCATTTTCTCTCTTTTTATCCTTTTCTCTACCTGTTCCTCTCTCTCTCTCTCTATTTCTTTCTCTTTCTATTCTTGTCTACACCTATTTCTCTCTCTCTCTCTCTCTCTATTCTTGTCTCTACATGTTTCTCTCTCTTTCTATCCTTGTCATTGCCTGTTTCTCTCTCTTTATATTTTTATCTCTACATGTTTCACTCTCTCTCTCTCTCTATTCTTGTCTCTGCCTGTTTCTCTCTATATATTCTTGTCTCTGCCTGTTTCTCTCTATATATTCTTGTCTCTGCCTGTTTCTCTCTCTCTATTCTTGTCTCTGCCTGTTTCTCTCTATATATTCTTGTCTCTACCTGTTTCTCTCTCTCTATTCTTGTCTCTGCCTGTTTCTCTCTATATATTCTTGTCTCTACCTGTTTCTCTCTCTCTATTCTTGTCTCTGCCTGTTTCTCTCTGTATATTCTTGTCTCTGCCTGTTTCTCTCTCTATTCTTGTCTCTGCCTGTTTCTCTCTATATATTCTTGTCTCTGCTTATTTATCTCTCTCTATTCTTGTCTCTGCCTGTTTCTCTCTATATATTCTTGTCTCTACCTGTTTCTCTCTCTCTATTCTTGTCTCTGCCTGTTTCTCTCTATATATTCTTGTCTCTACCTGTTTCTCTCTCTCTATTCTTGTCTCTGCCTGTTTCTCTCTATATATTCTTGTCTCTGCCTGTTTCTCTCTCTATTCTTGTCTCTGCCTGTTTCTCTCTATATATTCTTGTCTCTGCTTATTTATCTCTCTTCTTTTTGATATCTTATTTCTTTGCTGTTACTCTTTTCTTAAACCTCCTCTCTTGTTTTTTCATTTTCCCTCTCTCTTTCATATTTTCTCTCTATTCTCAGTCTTCCTTTATTTCTCTTTGGTTTCTTTACCTTCTCCTGTTTTTTCTCACTCACTCTCTTTCTTTCTTTCTTTCTTTCTTTCTTACCCTTATTCGTCCTTTTCATTTTCTCTTTTTATCTTTCTTGTATCTCTCCTCTCTTTTATCTTTATCTTCTCTCTCACTCTTTTTTTTACTCTATTCACCTCCCACTCTCTCTTTTTCTAACCATTCCTCTGCTTTCCAACTTTGCCATTATTTTCCTCTGCTGGGAAAAGGAACTTCCCTATCTTGACATTTGTGCAAAACACTCAGCATCAATCTTCAATTACTTCAACATGACTGACTTGATCATGTAACTCTATAAGATACGAGAGTCACATATTCAATATGGACACATAAAGATCTTCTTCACATATTACATTTACTAGGCTGGGTGCCAGAGTAGGTGGCAGCTCACTAACCCCACTGATCTTTTAAGCACTTGTTGGTGGGCAATATAATGATAGGGTCAGTAAGTACATTGACCTATAGACATGCTTTGATCTTGGTCCAGTTGCTACTAAACTTCCTTGGATCAAATAAATGACAGCAGTTGAAAGATTTGAGTCTCAAAATAGTTTTGTTTTGTTTTTTGTTTTTAAGTTTCATTAAAATCTTCTCACAAAGACGGCTGGTGATTAATTTCCTTTTTCTTCTTAGTTGAAGATTCATGCAATTTTTTTTTGGGGGGGGGGTCAAAATATGTCTGCCATGTTTTTTTATCTGTAATAATTAGATTTATGTTCCTAGAACTTTATTGTGAAACCTCAGCAGTGCATTCCTATAGTAAAGTAGTTTTTAGTGCATTCCTATAGGAAAATAGTTTCTAGTGCATTCCAATAGGGAAACAGTTTCTAGTGCATTCCAATAGGGAAACAGTTTCTAGTGCATTCTAATAGTGAAATCATTTTCAATACATTCCTATAGTGACTGTAAAATGCAAAAGTGTGGAGTATTTGGCCATGGTTAAGTGTAATTGGCCAAGATGTCTAAAAGATAGAATTGACAAAGTTCTCAATAAACAATAAGCAAAAGAAGAAGAAGAAGAAAGATCAGAGCAAAATAATACTAAGTAAACAATATATGACGCGTTCAGTGAAGGGGGGGGGCATATTCAACAAAAAAATCGAAAAGTACTTTTTTCACAGCAAATTATTCATTGTATCACATTCAAATATTTTACAAAAAATTAGAACTGATTACACAATATTTCAAGCTCAATTTAGGTTTATAGTTTGTAACCATGCAATGAAACAAAGTAACGTAGATTTGTCTGCGGGATATCATTACACTATTGTTACATAATTATAGTGAAATCTTTAAGGTCTTTTGTCAAAAGCATTTTATTTTTTGTTGTACGTTAATTTAAATTATTCCTTTTTACAGACTTTATTTTTGAAATAGAATAAGATCATTCTAAATTTCAGAATTTTACTATTGCTCATCAAAATGACTGGAAGAAAGCGATCTAAAAACAATGGAAAAGAGAAGTAACAAAGCATAAATGAAATAGCTCCAATTTGTTCAACTTAGGAAACTTAGCATTGCAGCCAAAGTATTCTAAAATGCTACCAATCTAAAGGAGAAAATGAAAACTACCTAACAACAAATTGAATATAGCATCAAAATTTATATTTTTATTTATTTGTTATGTAACTAAATACATAATTGTCAACAATGTTTTCGTAAAACTTGATATTTCCCATAATACATTCTTAATAAATATTATTATTGTTATTATTTTACTTAAGTGTAAGGTAGGCCTACATTTACAATTCCTTACAGCTAACCATAAAAAGAAATGTTGATCAAAACTGCCTAAAAACCTTTAAACACGTATTGCCACAAAATTATCAAATGTTAAATACACCCCTCCTCCACCAAACACATCATATATACTAGACAAAATTAGGCAAAGCAACCTTAATATGCAAAAAGTTCACAAAATAAGATTTGGGTTCACAAGCAAAAGGGATACAGTGAAGTGATTGTAGTGTCCTGACTTCAAGGCAAGAAAGAACAAAAATATGGTGGATGAGACCAAGATATACTCAATTTTTATTGGTTAGAAAGAAATCAAAGCATGAATCTGTAGGATTTGTCTAGAAATTTGGGGAGGGGGTGTTTTTGTAATCATTCTCAGATTAGAACCAACAAATGGAAATGATTTTTATTGTAGGAATGAATTCCAAATGGTTTTACTATAAGAATACATTGCAAATGGTTTTACTATAAGAATGCATTGCAAATGATTTTACTATAGGAATGCATTGTAAATGGTTTTACAACAGTAATGCATTGCAAATGATTTTCCCATATTATAGTAAAAACTTTCTCAATAAATTTCTATAGCAAAATCATTTTCCAATACATTCCTATGCTAAAATCATTTCTAATATCTTGTAAAACCATTTTGGGTACAAAAAAAAGAAAATGAATGAATCAACTGAAAGAATAAAATAACAAGAACTACAAATAAAAAAATAACATGCTGGGATCACATTTGTATTTCCTCCAAGCTCAAGATACTTAGAACACCCCCCTCTCATGTTCAATCGATTTATGAAATATATGCAACACTCCAGACATTGTACAAATCTAGTAAAAGAAGGTGAGTTACTGCTTGATTTTCTCATTTTAAGCGTTATTGGGGGTGGGAGAGCAGGATAAAAAATGTCTTTATGGTTTCCAGGAAATCAAACAAAATTGTCAAGTTCACAAAATATTATGATAAAATCCCTATTGAATTTGAGGATAACAGTCCAACACCCCATAAAAGACACAACCTTTCCCATTTGACACATGCTCATTGATGAAGATTGTCAAGCCCTAACAAATTAAGATTTAGTAACAAAAGAGAACATACTCTCCATAGAACACAAGGGCTATGACCATGATATCTGATATCCCTAGCTACATGCTGGGATCACATTTGTATTTCCTCCAATTCAGGGAAATTGTGGCTCTGAGTCCCAACTATGCAGTGAGTGGAGGTTGAACTTCATAACTGAATGGAAAGCCTTCAGTTCCATTCCAAGATGTTAAGACATCAAAGGCTGGAAACTGCTTGTCATTATTTCAGTAAAAAGACTAGCATTAGGGAATCTGGTTACTTTTCAACAGCTTGCTCAGTGAAGAAGGCCCATTTGAAACCAGCTGTTGAAATGCAGAATCCACTTCCACACGCCTTAGCTGTGGAAAAGAAACCTGTAACTACGTCACATGTCAACACTGACCAGATCTTTGCCTATATCTTAATGAATTTCTGCATTTCCTAAAATGGTTGTGGAAACTCCAGAGAAGTCTGAGAGAGAGGTAGAAAAAGGCTGGAAAAAATTTTCAAGAAGTGATTCCTCACTTTTTAGAGACCCTTAATTTGATAAAACTCCAAGAGAGTTTTAAGTTTTACATGGATAAATTTAAAAGCTGTTACAGTTGTGCCAGTCCAGAGAAGGAAAAAAAAGAACACTGTTCATTTAAAAAAAAAACAGTACACAATAAGGGGAAAACTACTACCAAAATAGCTACATTAAAATCAACACCAGCAAAAAAGACTTATGATGGAAATGGAACCAGTTTCCCTCCCCTCTTTTGTCTCACAAACTCCATCTTCTTCACCAGAACAAATATCAAATGATAAAGACGTTCTTTAGCTCAAAATGTTGTGTTGTGTCGGAAACCTACCACCCCTCTTGAAGATGAACTTGTCTGCATCTGTGAACAAAGACTTTAAATAGTGGCACGTCGAGAGACAGATGTCCGAGACGTTCCTGACTGAGCTAGTTATAGACTACTCGGGCGATTTCTGTACCTTTTTACCAACCTATTAAAACCCTTTTTATTGTTATGTGTTATTTGTCGTTTGTCTCTACAAACCCCAAACCAACATCATAACATGTTGATAAGAAATTACTGAAACAAAAAAAACTGATGTACTGAGGAAGGTAGTTGCTATGTCAACCCAGATATACTTGAAACAAAGAAAAGGCAACCCCAGATGTTAAAAAGCTCCAAAATTGTAGAATCCAAAAGAGTGTTAGAAGGTCCTCCGCCTAACCACCCCTTACTCTTACAAGGATTGATTCAGATGCATGGTGAATTCTGAGTTTGTTTGAGGACACTAATGAAGCTTTTGAAACGTCACTCTAAAATCAGCTCTAAGATTTTAAAAAAATTAAAGCAATTTGATTCGTTAAGGATCCCTTTCTTTATAAATCCATTCTTCTATACAGCATCCAAATTAATATTCCTTAGAAACATCAGGGTCTTTTTTCCCATGGTAGCACACATCAAAACTGAGATGGGCCAAGGGTTCATTGGACAGGCCATCAATAAGTCCTAACTTTCACCCAAGCATGTTTTTCTTCACTATACAATACCAGTAAAGCAATTATAGCTCTTTAGTTAGTTACATTGGCTAAGGACTGAGGTTAATCCAGGACAGCTAAACTTGTTCATGACCTTCAGCATTGAAGCACTGTTGATACATGTTGTGTACAAGAAGCCCATCTCATTGCAAGAGGCTATGAGAATATTCTGTTGAGGAAGTTTCACCTCTACTCAGTATATTTTGATAAGCAATCGAGAGGTGTTTCTTAGCTGGCAAACTACTCTTTAAACATCGCACACTCCCTTTCCTTCACAGATCTGACAGGTATGCTGTGTCTGTTAGATGTTACCATACAAGACAAACTTTAATTTCATAGAATGACAGCAGAGAAGAGGACATCTATTTTTTGGTGGATCAATCTCTCTTTGATGTTATAGCAGTGGGTAATTTTAGCAGGTGATTAGAATACATTACTTTAGCATGAGGATAAGAAAAATTTTAACATTCTTTGGAATGTCGAAATTTTTTGAAAATTTATCAGCAGATTGATAGTATTGATCAATTTGGAAATGAGCATTTCAAGAGGGTAAAAAATTCTTAGATAAGGGCGGCTTCAGTCTGATGCAGGATTCTAACTACATCAAACATGTTCAAGGTAAGAGAGTTGATGAGAACTATTCATTGAAAAGCAAAGCAAAGTATTAAAAAGTAGAAAGATTTCATTAAAAACAAAGAAAAGAGCACCAAACTGTTTGGTAATATGTTGTAACTTAGGGAAAGTTACTGAATAGAATAATCACACGAATGTTGGTAATGAAGGATAATACTTAAGACAAGGACAACACATATAAGATGCACCAGTGGTGCATAGAAGAAGTAGTCAACTGCTAGAATTGAGTCAAGTGAATTCCACAATGAATCTCCAGCTTGAAGATATCTACCAACTGCCCCACATGGTCAGATATGGCACAAAGCTGAATTTAATGTGGAGTATATGAGCCCGTAGGCTCAGCCATAAATTCCTCGTAGACTCCATATAAAATGGGATCGGGTAGCTGGTTCCCGAGATGAGACTCTGCTCTTTGACAAAGCCTCGTCTGGGGATCCTCCCTGCCCGGAGGCAGAGAGTTTGACCAGGACAACTGGAGATGAATCTCCAAATGCAGACCAAAATACAGTATTTACTACTGTATTTATGTGAATGGAGACATACCCATTATCGTCTGTAGGTATGCTACAACATAATATCAGTCCTTCTATATGAATGCTGGACAGTTTCATCACAGATGCAACTGCCACTTGTACTCTAATAGTTTCTTTTCTCATACTTCTCACCTGTGGAACTCCCTTCCAAATTCTTGCTTCCCTGATAACTACAATTTTCAAAAATCTAAATGTGGTCTGAATCGCTGTCTGCTGTCTTCTTGAATCCTGTTCCTTTTTTTGTCCTTTCCTCAATTCTCCCCATTCTCAGTCTTCTCATTCTCCTTTATTTTCACTCCTTGTGACCCTCTGCATTTTAGTGGCATTATCACCTTGCTTGGGGTGAAATGATTAAAAAAAAAAGATGAAGCGACTTGAAGCAACAGAAATGTGTTTCTAAAGAAGGATGCTGAGAAAATCATGGACTGAACATGTGAGCAAAGATGAAGTCTTAGAAAAAGATGGAAACAAAAAGGACACATATTTAACATTAAGAAAGTTGAAATTTCTATGGCACATAATGAAGAAAGAGGGCTTGGAAAATTTGATACTCACTGGACAGATTGAAGGCAAGAAAGATAGAGAAAAATGACATATAACTTACCTAATGAGCTTCAGAAGTTTTTCCTTTTTTTTAATGATGTTCACACTGTACAAGGCCCAAGAGCTACTCGAAATATAGGGTTACACAGCCAGAGGCACCACCCCAAGCAAGGTGATAATACCAATATGACTCAAGGAGCCACTGTAAGTGAAAGAGGAGGGAAAGACTTTCGAAGGAACCAGAAACCCAATCCTAAACAGGTAACAAGTGTTAAGCCTCTACTCCTGTTCAAATGACCAGGGAAGAGTGTAAAAAACACATTCCTAAAAAAAATGATAGAAACTTTTACGTCAACCTCACATAATCTCTTGTGTACATGAAAGGGAAGAAGAAAGATATGAAAATGCAGATAATTGCTGTAGAAATGTATTCACAATAAAATGCATTGTGACATATCTATCTATATATAAAATTCTGTGACTTCTATTATTCTGTCCATCCATTACATACTCAAAAATAGCCATACATTGACCAAATGAAACTGAATTTTTGGGAGAAGTGCAAACAAGTTAGGGGGTACAAAGTATAGTTTGTTTTACTAGGGTGTGTAGCTTCGTACAATAAATCTTCATTAGTTCTTTTGTAAAAATTGAAGGTTTTATTATTTAAAATGCAAGATACTACTGCTATTTTAAAAACAATGTACAAAATAACAAATGCTTATTTAATAAAAATACAATATAATTTTTTTTTTGTTTTTAATATATTTTCTTTGAGTTTTTGTATATACAAGAATCCAGATTCCAGTTTGCCCTGTGTTTGCAAGAACTATAAACAAATCACAAGGTAAATGCTTCAGAAAAACCGTAATTTGGCTCCAGAAAGAAATATTTACATATGGCCAGTTTTATGTTGCATGTTCAAGAATAAAAAAATTATAAGACTTTATTCTTTGCTGTTAAAAAGGAAAAAAAAAAAATTTTCTTAAAAAATATTATTTACTATGAAGTCCTATAAAATCAAATTAAAGAAATTATTAAACTGTAAAGTAGGAGTTTTGTCAAGTATTTTTCCAAACAAATCACCTTATTCAAATTTCATCGATTGGTTTGTGAACTTGAACAAAACGTAGAGTATATAAATCTTGATAAAAAATGTTAGTGATAACTTCAGAAATACTAAATACTGTGAGGATTTCAACACATGTGAGCTTGTTGCAAAAAAAATCTAGTAAATGAAAACACAAACTAAATTCTTTACAACAGAAATGTGTAGTATATTGCTGCTGGGCTCAAATGTAGTGACAGGCACATATATATATAAATATATAAAGATCTTTATCGTTCCAGTTGTGGTGAATGGATAGAGTGAGGGAGAATCACAGAGGTTAGGATTGTGCACACAGGAATTGATGGAGACAAATATTTGGTGAACCTCTAACCAGCCTCTCTATCCAGATCAAGAACCGGGCCATTTAAATAACATTTGGACACCTACACAACTTCACATTGCTATGCTTTCCTCCAATATGTCACCTACACAACTTTGTGTGACCAAGCCTCTTCTGGCATGTGCCCATGCAAGCATGCATTTTCTTTTGCTCGGGGCACCTGTGCACTCTGTCTATTCAAGGTTCAGGATACCTGTGCATCTTGTTTATTTTAGCCACCTGATGCATTTCCTGTTTATGCTATCACCAGTTTCCATTTCCACTCACACACTGATGCAGTGGAAGTAAGGCCAAAGGTCTTTCCTCAACCAATATGCAACAAATGGATTCCTGATTTTTTTCCTCTGCAAAATACACTGCAAAGGATTTTACAAAAGAAAGTTTGTTCCTATAGTAAAATCCCTATGATACATGCTTGAAATTTCCTTAAATCCAGGTCTCCCAAACAGAATGCTGTAGCCTCTAACCTTTCTCTGTCCTCTGGTACACCCAACGAGGTTTTCATCCAAGATGCTCATGGGATTTGAGCAGTGACATGCAGAGGTTTGGTGATGTTTAGTGAAGCAGGTTTGGGGGTGGGAAAAATCATTGATTGTATGCCACTAAAACTCAAGTAGGAAGGCCTGTAGTTCCTAGTACTGAGAGAAAGGAGGACATTTTAAATATGTAAAAACAGATGAAACATGAAATAAGCACTTTATTCCAATTAAATATAAACTAAATTTTTATTTCAATTTTTAATTGGATGCCCGGGGCTGTCACACCCTCTCTTCTCCCCAATTCTGCACAATACTGTGATTTGATTTATGCTAGTTCTGATACTAAAATTCTACTTTCCAGCTCTTTAAATCTGAAACTGTTTTTTTTTTCTCTTGAAAAATGGTTAATTTTGGTGACAAGCCAAAAGTGTTTAGCTTAATCAATATGATTGTCAATATGTCAATAATCAATATGATTGTCAATATGTCAATAATTAATATGACTGTCAATATGTCAATAATTAATATGACTGTTACCATAACAGTTTTGAGGCAGATTCTTGGAATAATTACTTTGGAATTGTTTGTATCCATTCTTGCCAATATAATGGCCTTTGCTACCCCACCCTGCATTCTGAAGATAGTATCATATTTGCTCCCTCCCAATTTCAGTTCTGTTATTTCCACATGATTGTCTATTGAATCTAAATCCATAACAGTTGCCAGGAAACCTTCTCAAAATGGATCTTCTTCTTTGGCCTTGTCTGGGATAGTGTTCAGAATAGAACTAATGAGGAGTATGTGGGGGTAGAGTGTCTAGGCAGGGAAATGAAAGATGGCTAGAGTGTACGGTGGGGTATTTGTGGATCACAAATAATAGTAGCAGGAATTTATTTTGTTGCAAGAATATCCTGAAAATCAAAGGTTAATCTTGTTAAAAGGAATCTTACATGAGTGATTGATTTCTCCAGGCTGAGTGTTTGTATTTTGTATATCATTTAATTTCTGGATGTGCAAGTAATGTAACAGATATAGACACAGGAAGTGGAATCAGCAAACTGAATTCAAGTTCCAGGCTAATCTGTTGCATTCACTTTGCACTAATGCCTTTGGAAAAGGTCTGAATCCATTTTTCTTCCCCTCAGCTATGAGTTAAATAGCAGGTCAGACTGTGTTCTCTAGCCTTAGTTGGCAACAAGGCTCAGGGAAAGACTGAATTCAAAACTAGCCTAAAGAGGAATGCACTATGTCAGCGTATCTTGCCTTAGACCACTGCTGCAATACATGTGCTGTATTTACAACTCAAGTTATGGGATTTGTGATTTTGATATGATTTAATTTAATATAAATCATTTTAACAAGAAACTAAACTTTATAAATATTTTAAAGGACCTGGAAACTATCCTAAAAGTAAACCCAAGCTTTATGAGTGAAATTGGGTAAGCAAAACTGTTCAGAAGATATCAATGTTTGTGTTACCAGGGGTCAACCCAACCCTTGTGAGTAAAATTTGGTAAGGAACTCTGTTTAGAAGGCATCAATGATTGTATTACTATGGGTCAACCCATGACTTGGGAGTGAAATCTGGGAAAGAACACTGTTCAGAAGACCTCAAGCCTTGTGATAAAAATTGGGCAAGTCATATGTCATCATAACTGAGGGTTCAAGTATAATGACCTTGTTCAACATCCATGATTATGTGCTCTCCACAGTAAGTGTAACTAAGGCCAATTCAGTATAGCAGCAGTATAAACCACAGGTTATATTGATCCTTGACTTATCTGTATTTTCAGTATTTAGGTTTTTAGAATTTTACGGTATCAATGTGCATGATTTATTTTTCTCTTATAAAGTTTGTGCCGTTTTAAGGTGGAAATATCTTTAATGATCTCTGTACTTCCACATGTTGATCCAATCAAACTTCACCAGGCAAATAGATTTTATAGTATTTACCAGACCACCCATGTTGCAAATAGATGTGACACAAGGTCAAGGTTTAAAGTTGATTTAACTGCAATCCCATACAAAAATTCCAAAGCATCCTTGTCATTTCCCTTTTTGGGGAAACCTCAAGCATCAGGCAATAAACCCAGCCCCCTCCTGAAAGAGAGATACTGCCAGGGGAGGAAATCACCTCTGTGACTTAGATTAAAATCAAAATATAAATCCCGACCAGAGGTGACACAAGATCAGTTTAAGGTGGATTTCTCAGCAGTACCGTGGAAAAATTCCCAAAACCCCTCAGCACTTCTCCTTTTGTGGATGCCTCAGGCACCAGGTAAGAAACTCAGCCTCCTCTTACAGGAAAAGTAAAGCCTGAGGAGATAATGGAGCTTTGGTTAAAATATAAATCCCAGCCAAAGGTAAATGGATTTTTATCTCCTCAGTGGAAAAACCATAAGTTTATATAGAACTCAATGGGCAAAACCCATTTCAACTGCAGGTGGAACAGGTCAACTTATTAAAGACCAAGTTTATAATGTAGTCGAAGGTCATCAGTTCAATACTTGTGCTGGGTAGTAAATATACATTTGAGCTATTTAATAATATAACAACAATGGCAGTGAGAAAAATTAAATGTTAAAATGTGACTTTCGTTAATACACACACACACACACACACACACACACACATATCCTGGTTCCACCATATCTGATTTCATGGCTAGGACCCATCATGCCACTTACATAGTAGCAAACAACCCATATTCCTTTCGTATTCCATTGGTGCGAAGTAAGTTCCACTCAAAGAGCTTTTTCCCCACAAACCACTGCTCTATGAAACAGACTCCCTAGAGGATGTTTTCCTGATTGCTAAAATCTCAACCTGTTCAAGTCTAGAGTCAACCGTTATCTTCCCCTCCTATTCATATTAACTACCCTTTATCATAACTCTCTACCTTGAGTTGTCCCTAGGCCTTGTACAGAGTGAAACTTACTGTAATATATATATATATATATATATATATATATATATAGATCAAATACAGAACAGAATCTGACAGTTGATAAGAACAAATAGGAAACATCAATCATATTTCACTTTCATTAAAGTTTCATCAGATACTGAGATAGGAAGAAAAAGAAGAAAGAAATTCTGATATTTTTACTTTTGTGTTGTTTGATTTTCATTGGTTAATCAGGTTTCACATGCATATGACTTGTTAAACAAATGTTAGCATAATTTGGGGTGTTCCAAATTCAAGAAGAGGTGACGTGCCCATTTGAAGTTTCAAGAAATTAACGCATTCCAAGCCTAATTGAAAAATTGTAAATATTGCTTTATGTATGTAAGTGTATAATAATTCAAGTTTGTCTGTAGGATTCAGATGAAAATGTATATTTGTGTGCGTGTGTATATCTAGTAATGTCTTTATGTACACACCCTTTGTTTTAGATAAACATACATTAGATTCTTTAAAGGTTGGGGATGTAATATAATGTTTTTGACATGTGTTTATAGTTGGTAAAATATTTATGAGTAATTTATTAGTCATATTTATTAGTAAGTACTCTCGATGTAAAGAATTATGTTCTTTTTTAATAAGGGTGACATTTGTAAAATCAAAGTTATGCCCAGTTTTGTTCCTGTGTATTACAAGCAAGTTTAAAGGGTTGTCCAAACATAAATCCCATTTATGTTTATAGATACAGGCCTTGAGATTTCAAGATGTCTCACCAATACAAGCGTTTTTTCATTGTATTTTTTTTATATGTACTGGCATCTGAAGTGGTGTTGGATCTATTTTTCTTCCTAATTATATCTGATTGTTTTAGGTATGGTGGTAAAAATCCTAGTATTAGGAATAACTAATTTATTTACAAATTTTGTAGAAAGAGTGTGTTATCATGCTATCAGTGGTGTTTAAACAATGAAAATCAAATGACACAAACATAAATATACCAGAATTTCTTCCTTCTTTTTCTCGGTATCTCATTCTCCGATGATGCGTTAATAAAAGTGAAACATATTAGATTGGTAATGATTCATTCTTTGCCTATTTCATGAATAAATAAATAGATAATACCAAATGGGATTTGTAATTGGCAGAGATTATTTCAAAGAGGACTTTTCAATTCATATGAGAGCTCAAAAAAACCTCAAAAATACATAGTCAGTAATAAATTTATTTCGAAGGATCTAAGCATATTCATCTCATATATATATATATATATATATATATATATATATATATATATATATATATATATATATATATATATATATATATATATGTGTGTGTGTGTGTGTAATTTGGCAGCAACTTTTCTTTTAAACATGTTGTGTTGAATGTTAAAGACAACATCGTCCTGCATATTTTCTTTTGAATTTTCTAATGAGACTTTTTATTTGAAAATGATATCGAAATAAATATTGTCCGTACGATAACCTAGTACTTTCGAACATCATTGTTCATCTTCAGGGTCAAAATTTTTTTAGTCAAAATTTTTTAAAAACATTTGCCAATTGTCTTGTAGCGGAATCATGTTGCTACATTTTTTTACAAACTAAATAAACGTTAAAATCCTTTTAATTTCAAAAGACGCGATGATGTTATCACGTGCATGGCGAAGATTTTTAATCATGTGACAGCGTGAAAAAGATTTTTATTATACAAGCCAAAAGATCGAAGATATATATAAGATTTAAGAAACAGTAGACATTTTTATATATAGTGCTCAATATTAAAAATATTAAAATAATATTAGAAATGGAGCATTAATAACATTATATAAAAATATTACTTCACTTTTAAATATCAATTTTCTGTTGTTTCCCCTGATTTTGAAGTTTCCTGATAATGACCACTCCTCAAGGGGTTCTGTTTTTTAAAATGATATTTTCTCCTGAGAAGTCTTCATTACCAGGAAACTTCAAAGTCAGGAAAGCAAGAAGAAATTGATATTTAAAAGTTAAGTAATCTTTTTATGTAATGACTATTCAATAAATTAAGAAAAGTTCAAGTGACTTATTTGCTTTGCTGATGTAAACTCTTGAGTTGGTCAACCAGATAAGTCACTTGAACTTTTCTTGATTTATTGAATATTATAGCTCCGATTATCTGTTGAACGCTTTTTGACAGAAATTGTTAGCCTGAAAGATCATATAAAATTCTTGTAATTTTCACAGAGTTTCTCAGTTATAATTTTATTATTATTATTATTAGATTTAATAACAGTTTTCTTTTTACACTATTTTTTCTTGACATTGACTATTTCCCACATGTTTCCACTTCATCTGTTAAAGTATACATATAGGATTGGATGATATCTTCAATAAATAGAGTTATAAAACATCTGACCATGATGGATGTTTCAATGCAAGATTCTCAATAGCTAGACAATTCACATAAAATTCTTGTAATTTTCACATATATATATATTGAGCTGTATGGATACGAGTTTGTGACCCTGGGTTTCATGCTTTTGTGATCATCAGACAAACTGATTTGTTTTTTTAAAAATTGGATCTACTTAAGATGGTTTGATATAATAAACAGTATTAAACAACATTTACCGGCCTGAATGTCCGAGAAATTTTAATTATAAAAAAGAGCAATAAACTTAGATATTTGTTTTTAATTTCCGAATACGGTTAGCATACATCGATTACACAACTACATGATTTTCCAGATGCCTTACGTTACACCTATCTGATCACAGCTTCATTAGAACCCATTTAAACACGCACACAAATTTACCAGACTCCATTAGAAATATACTAGTAGAAAACACAAATATATTAACTGCATCCACCTGTAAAAAAAGATTACAAATAATGGAAGCTTTAATAATAAAAAAGAAAAGGCCAACTCTTAACAATATTAACTACGAACAAATCCACAATGTGCTAACCGTATTCGGAAATTAAAAACATCCCGGCTACACACTAAGACATACACATAATGCATACACTCAATTAAGCTGAAAAATCGAATCATCCTTGATAATGGCTAAAGGTATAGCCGAAAGCGCTCGGAAATATAAAACATTTGGACAGTTTTTACACACCCTTTGTCCAGAAAAGAAAGCTCTTGTTCGCACACAAGAAACATTTTTAAAAAAGCTTAACCGTAGTACCTTCTATATCGTTTTTAATGAAACATACATAAATGAAGGATTGCTGCCTAAATATACAACTATATATATATATATATATATATATATATATAATAATAATATTTTTTTTTAAAAATATGATTCTTTCGCTACATAAGAGTTCTTGTGTTTCAAAAGCGAGAGCCGAGACCCTTAATAAAATTTTTGAAATTAAGTTGAATTAAGGTGCACATACATACATACATATATATATATATATATATATATATATATATATATATATTTCTGTATTTCATGTGTAAATGATTTTTTTAATTAATTAGGAAATCTATGACAAAATGGGAATTTTTTTTCATTTGGCACATTTCGACCTTTAGGACTTCATCAGACTAAAGTTGAGTTTATGATAATGTAAGTACACATGCACATGAAAGAGTGGATATGATGAAAATTTTATCTTTTAAACTTTTTTCATCGCTTTCATGCACATATGTAGTTACATCAACATAAATATGACTTTAGCCCAATAATACCCTCAAGGACAAAATGCATAATAATGAAATTTTTTTACACTTTATCATTGACTTTCCTAATAATATTTTCAAATAATGAATAACATTTATTTAAATAAAAATTAAAATCATTACTTGTTTAATCTTTATTAAACTTTATTTTAATTATTTAATTAATTTTTATTACACATTATTTAAGTCATAAATTTGATTTGTTTTTTTACAGCTTATCTGTGGGCTATTTAAAGCTGATTTCCAAATAAAATTCATTTAAATAATTATTAAATATGATTAAATTCATTATTTATTGAACCTTTATTGAACCTTTAAATCATTACAGAGCAGCCTCAGTTTTCGAATGTCTAGCATGTTGAACAAATCAGTTTTCGAACAGAAAATTCAAGATGAAAATGCTTCAGTTATCAAACAAAATTTCAGTTCTCGAACAACATTGCCGAACTGAGTTAACCTGAACGAAATCATTTCTGAGTCGACTGCCATGTTGTATACATTCATGTGTTGTCTTGTGCTTTTCCTTTCCTATTTTATTGTACTGTGACTTTTTTCTCTACATTGATTCCTATTGGAAAAATAGTTTACAAACAGCCTTCAGGAACGAATTAAATTCATCAATCGAGGTTCCACTGTAATTTGATTTTTGATTTTGATTTGTTTTTTATGGCTTATCAACCCTTTGTGGGTTATTTAAAGCTGAAATATATTTTTCTAATTGTAAGAATTATGCTTTTTTTTGTGAATGAATATTGCATTAACAATTTTTTGATAATAACAATGATTTTTCTATATACAAGTTTTACTATTTAACCCATAACTGGGGAAGGAAAGAAAAGATGGATTCATACCTTTCCCAAGGATACTTGCACATAAATGATTGTAATGAACCTGACTGGAATTGGAACTTAGGCTCTCTGATTTCTCATTCCAAGTCACTGCTCATTACACACCTGCATATTCATTTAAGTTTTTACTGTTTGGTTGATTTATTTTTTTATGGTTTATCAGCCCATTGTAGGTTATTTAAAGCCAGAAAATATTTTTAGATTGTAAGAATTTAAAAAAAATAATAATGATTATGTGATACATCTTACTAATTAACCCATAGCTGGGGGGGAGAAGAGGTGAATTCATCTTTCCCAAGGGTGTAAGTAAATATAACATACTCAGTGAGAATTGAAACTCTGTGCTCTAGTTAACAATTCTTTGACACTATCACACCAACTGCACATCCAAACTTACAGCACCTGGTATTCCCAGGCAGTCACCAATCTAGGTACTGACCAAGCTTGACAGTGCTTAACTTCGGTGATGTGGCCATGAGCCATTTAAGGTTTTAAATGAAGAAAGCTACCTGGCTAGATTGAAACGGCTGCTGCCATTTGGTCTTTAAAACATTACTGGTACAGCAACTTTCATGAACACAACAAGCTTGGAAGGAAAAGATTTTTGATTGACAACCTGACTAAAATTCCAATGAAATGCAAATATAAAATTATGATGAAAGCACATACAAGTCAGAATTAGTGATAATGTAATTTTAAACATGGGAATTGCATCATAATTTTATATATTGTGTTTTAAATGGTTTCCATTATTATATGTTCATTTATCTCCCATAAATCAGTTTTCTTTGGCTTAGATGAGCATTTTTTAATCATATTATTTATTGTCATCTGTTCTATTGATCAGAAAATTACATTTCATAAATTAAATTTTATTATAAAAATATTTACATGTAGATTGGCACATCTACTTAAGATCAAAGTATCTGTGCATTCTGTCTCAGGTCAAAGGATTGATCACTGGTTCTCCTCCTTGGATCAGAATTTAGTATCTGTGCATTACCTCAGATAAGTGTTGATCCATGGTTCTCCCCCTCAGATCAGTATAGTATCTGTGCACACTGCCTCAGATCAAAGCGTTGATCCCTGGTTCTCCCCCTTGGATCAGAATATATTATCTGTGCACTACCTCAGATAAGTGTTTACCTACAGTTCTCCCCCTCAGATCAGTATAGTATCTGTGCACACTGCCTCAGATCAGTGTTGATCCCTGGTTCTCCCCCTTGGATCAGAATATATTATCTGAGCACTACCTCAGATAAATGTTTACCTACAGTTCTCCCCCTTAGATTAGTATAGTATCTGTGCACACTTTTTCAGTCTACTGTTGATCCTTGGTTCTCTCCTTTAAATCAGAGTATAGTATTTGTTCTCACTTTTTCAGTTCAAAGTGTTGATCTTTGGTTATCTTCCTTAAATCAGAGTATAGTATCTGTACACACTGACCTGATAAAAGTGTTGATCCTTCATTCATTCCCCCAAATCAGGATATAGTATCTGAGCTCATTTTTTCAGTTCAATGTGTTGATCCTTGGTTCTTTTTTTTCTTTAATCTTTGCATAGTATCTGTGCACTCTTTGACAAGTACTATAAACTAAAACATTATTATATGGATGTGCATTGTGTGTTATGTGTTGTTTTGGTTTTTCTCAGTTTGTAAACAGTTTCAGAATCTTTCTTTATGATTTTATATTTATGTATCTCTTGTTAAATACAGCTCTGAAAGTTTAAATTAACCACATTCTTTTTCAATGTAAAATTGATCTCAGCTTTTAGCTTAATCTTACTGCTTAAAATCATGACAGGACACTGCTCAAATTTAAAACCAAATGATTTCTAATTTGCATATACGTATATAAATTATGTTAAAATAATATTACTGCATGATACAAATTATTATTTTTTTGCCTTCCATCAGAATGGCTAATGCTAACCTCCAAGTGAGTGACTCATTGTGCCTAACATTTTCTAAGGACATGAAGTGGAAAGCTTATATTGAATCAATTGCTAGGTCTGCTGCTAGGAAAGTTGATTTATAAGTCCACCATTTATCCATGCATTGGATATTGCTACCACATCTGGTATGGTGCTTTTGCTATGTATTTAGAGATTCTAGATAAAATACAAAGAAGAATCTGCTATGTTATTGGTCCTGACCTGACATTCCACCTTCAGTCACTTTCCCACCGTCGTAAGATAGCTTCCTCTGTACCTTTTCTAAAAATATTTTCATGATAATTGTTCTGATGAGTTTTCCTCTATAGTACTTAGACTTTACAAATTTAAAATGAAGTACTAGACTGGCAGCAAGATCTCGTAATTTTACAGTTTAAATTGCTAGATGTAACGAATAAGTTCTATGCTAACTGTTTCTTCTCTTGCACTTTTTTCTTGTCGAACTCTCTTCCAGCTTTTTGCTTTCCAGTTAACTTTGATCTTCAAATGCAATACCAATTGTTATCTTCTGTTTTCTTAATTACTGTCCTTTTATTATTCTCTCTCTCTCTCTCTCCCACTCTCCCTCTCACTCCCTCTCCCCCCTCTCTCTCCCACTCTCCCTCTCACTCCCTCTCTCCCCCTCTCTCTCTCTCCCACTCTCCCTCTCACTCCCTCTCTCCCCCTCTCTCTCTCTCATAACGTTTTTTTTTCTCATATTCTCTCACACTCCATAAACTCTTGCATCTTAGTGGCTTTATTGCCTTGCTTGGGGTAAAATGATTTCTGTTTTGGCAAATCAAAGAAACCTACAAACTAAAGGCTGGTGAGTGACCATTTAATCAACACTATGTCATGAAGTTGTTGCAAAATCCTTACTTTTGATTATGGTCACAACATGGATTATCTGACTGAATCAGGCCAGTCTTGTATACAACTGCTATACAGAATGGATCTAAGAGATTATCCTAGATTAGAGATCATATGATTTGTGGCTTATCCCATATCAGTGAAATTCAAGCCATGAAAAAGATTGTTCTAAAGGATAAAAAAAATTTTTTTATTAAAATTTATAACTTTGTTGTTTTTTGTTGTTTTTTTTTCTGAATATTTTTCTCCAATATTTTTTTTTTTAATCTTTCTTTGCAGTAGTTTTTTATGGTATGAATTCTTCTTTTACATGTATAGAACTTTTCAAGAAAATGATTTAATAGCATTTCTTACCTGAAATATGATATCGAACCATTATAGAAAGTGAGCCCAGATCAAATTCTGGCATAGTCTGAAGAAGATATACCTGGAGGGGGAAGCACATAGTTACTGATATCAGAGTGCATATGAAGCAAAGGTGTTCCATTAAATTCTTTCATGTGGAAAAATGCACCTACTCTATATGCTGGCATACAAGATAACTAGGCGTATAAGACGTATTTTCAAGTTAAAATGTAGGTTTTGGGCTATATTCACTGTAAAAGACGCCCCCCCCCCCCGACACCAATCACATTTTAAAATACTGGATGACCCAAAAAACTTGACAACATTTAAAGTGTGAATATCTAAGTAATTACATGTCCCAAATAAAATTAAATTGACTTCATGTTGAACAATATATGATTTATTTATCAAAACCCGGACAAGATATTCAACAGTATGTGTGATTTTATAACTGATTTCACAAAGCTTCACAAATGTTTAATGTGTGCACCACCTGTGAAATGACACATGTCAAATTGGTAGTCTAGCTCCTGCCAAACACGCTGTAGCACACCTTGCGTAATCCTGTAATAGTCATTAAGAAGTGTGATCCCAAACTGACCCCTGTTCTCTCTAAACTGTATAATAAATGCCTCATTGCTTCCTGCTTTCCCACCTGCTGGAAATCATTGTCTATTGTTCCAGCTTTTAAGAACTCTGATGAACCATCTGACCCTTCCAACTATCAGCATTCTACCTCTTTTTGAGAAACTCCTAGATGCCCAAATCAAGGCTGAATTGGTTCAGCATCTCTCATTGCAGGGCCTTTTCTCAAACAAGCAATGTGGCTTTGTTTCTCCAGGTCAACTGCTGATGTGAAAGAGTCTATCATGCTCTAGATAAAAACAGTGATGCCCAAGCGGTTGCTTTGGATAACTTGAAAGCCTTTGACAGGGTCTGGCATACAGGTCTTCTCCACAAACTGAAAAGATATGGTATCTCTGAACGCATTTTTGAAATGATCCAGTCCTTCCTATCAAATTATGAAATGAAAGTTATCCTGAATAGCCACACGTCGAGATCTTTTTGTACTAATGTGGGTCTTCCCTGGGGCTCCATCCTTGGTCCTATTCTGTTTTTAATTTTCATTACTGACCTTCCCTGATGACATCAGCTCTCAACTTGGCACATATGCTGACAACACGCCCAATTATTCTTGCCTCGATAGGCTGATCAGTTGAACAAGGTCAAAATGACAGCCAATGTCCGAAACGAACTCAAGTCTGTCGTTAACTGGGGTAAAAGATAACATGTTAATTTTAACACCTCTAAAACTGAACTTTTCTCCATTAATCATCTGAGAGAACCCTCGTTGCCTTCCATTGGCATGGATGATACTAACCTCCAGGAAAATGACTCATTGCGTCTTCTGGAGCTAACGTTCTCAGCTGACATGAAGTGGAAAGACTATATTGAATCCATTGCTAGATCAGCTGCTATGAAAGTGAGTTCACTGTGTCATGCCAGACAATTTTTCTCTCCAGAATCTATCTTACATATCTATAAGTCTACCATTCACCCATGCTTAGAATATTGTCCTGTGCCCCTGATATTTACATATAGTCCTGTGGCCCCGCTATTTACCTAGAGCTCCTTGATAAGATCCAAAGAAGAATCTGCATTATTATTGGTCCTGATCTGGTGGCTCATCTTCAGTCACTTACCAACAGCTGTAAGGTTGCCTTTTCTATAAATACTTTCAAAGTAATTGTTTGGATAACCTCTTCATTATGGTACCTAGACTTTTTGAAATTAAGTGCAGGACTAGACTGGTGTCAAGATCTCATCAATTTACAGTTGAGCTGGCTAGATGTAGCCATAAATTCTATGCTATCAGTTTCTTTACTTACACTTCTCACTCGTGGAACTCCCTTCTGGCTCCATGCTTTCCAGCCAAATTTAATCTGCAAAAATTTAAATGCAATGTCGATTACTATCTACTGTCCTGATTACTCTTTTCTCTTTCCACTCACTATTACTGTTTCTGTTCCTAATTCTTCCACACTCTGCAAACCCTTGTGTTTTCATGGCTTTACTGCCTTATACCCAAAAACAGGCATTAAAAATTTTTTTTAATTTACCAACATCTTATTCGTGAGCTTGTGTAGTTGTATCAACATAAACTTAGTCCAATGAAATTCTAAGGGATGAAGCACATCACATGCAAACTTTTTCCTCTTTGTCATACTTCTTTCCTTTATATATATATATATATATATATATATATATATATATATATATATATATATATATAGTTTAGGAAAAACTAGGTAATCCGTATGGGAAGACCCAATGAGGATAGAATCCAGAGAGCTCAATGTAAATCAGAGCTAATAATTGGAAGGGCTGTGGTGAAATAATTTATTATATGGAAGCTTAAAGTAATCTGTTTTTATTTAAAATATATATATATATATATATATATATATATATATATATATATATATATATAATTGAATAAATTACAGACATTATGTCTGCTAATTTTTAATAAAATTCATTCATACTCATGAATAACCTTCCGTGTATTGATGTTAAAGGATGAGAGAAATGTTCTGTAGCCGTTTAAATTTCTTTTATTTTCATTTTCCAAGTACCAATTGTAATTATGTAATTGATGAGGTTATTTGTGAGTATGAATAAATTTTATAAAAAATTAGCAGACATAATGTCTGTAATTTATTCAATCAGACATGCCTAAAAGAGAATTTGCTGTCTAAATACACACACACATTATATACATATGCACATTTCATTGAATACAACAGACAAGGTGCTTTTATTTAGTTTTTTATACAATTTCTCATGCGATCTAATGTCCATGTTCAAAGTTAATATTATTAAGTGTTGGTGTTTTTGTTTTTATTAATAAGGCTTCCATTATTTTTAGCATTTTTGTGCATGTAGATGATGCTATTAGTGTTGTCAAAAAGGATGTTATCAATAGTGTCCGGTAAGTCTCCATGTATATTTAAATGACACAATATCTTGATCATGTTTTGAAACATGAAAACATTTTATAAAACATACATACAACAAACTATTTTTTATTTAACAGTTAAAATATTTAATCCTTGAAAATGGCTAAATGTATAGTTGAAAGCGCTCTGATAAAAAGAACATTCGGACAGTTTTTATATAATTTATCATCCGAAAAGAAAAAAATTATTAGATCACATGAATTAAATTGTATAAAAAACTAAATAAAAGCACCTTGTCTGTCATTTTCAATGAAATGTGCATGAAAGAAGGATTGTTGCCTAAATACACAAATATATATATATATATATATATATATATATATATAAAACTCTGGTCTAAACTAGATACATATCTATTTTAGACTTAGGTGTAAACTGAACCTATGTTGACCTTATAAAATGATCCTATATCTACCTTTTTGACTTGTGTAAACCAGACATGAATTTACCTGTTAATTCATTATGATTTTTGTCCTGAAAAACTTCAATTTGGTATTCACTAGCTAACACCCACCATGCCACATACACTGAAATGAACCATTCCTACTTCCTTCTTATTCCATTAATAAGAAGCACGTTCCACTTGGACAGTTTTTTCCCTAAGAACAGCTACATTGTGGAACAGACTCCCAAGAGGATGCTCAAACCACTACAATTTTAAACTCTTCAAATCTAAGGTTAACTGTCATCTTTTCCACATATCTTCATAAACTGCTCTTCTTACCTCTTAGACTATGTTGCCGACACTGTGGTTTGAAACTAGATCGCCAGTGAGCCACAAGGGCGATTCCATTATTAAGTAGATCACGTGATCATAAAGGAAGTGAATAAATAGGAAGTAGCGTGTGACTAAGCGATCACTATTTCTCCTCTATCCTCGATTGCTATACGTTCATTCACTCTACTTTATTACTATATGGATTACGATTCTATGCTGATCATTATACTATTGGCAATTACTACTTGAGCCACTATTACTAGAGCGAATATTATTGGAAGGTATTACTACTAGTACCGGCGTCTACAAAGTCTTGACTACAACAAGCATTTTTGAAATGATAATGAGCTTTCGTTTGACATAACAAAAGTGACAAGTGAAGGCGTCCAACATCACAAAACTCTAACCATTCAAGCTACAGCTTCATTCAGTAACCCTCTACCTTTAGTGGCTCTTAGGGGTTTTGTATTGGGTAAGCATTAGTAAAATGAAAATATTGTTAAAATGACAGACATAACCTTGACATCATGTATTGGTGATGAGTATGTGAACAGACTTTATAGCAATGCCATATCAGCTTTTCATTTTCTCTTTCACTTCTTGGAACATTCATTTATTCTGACAATCCCGTCATCCGTTAGCAATCATCTATAAACAAGTGGATTAATCTTGTCATGAAAGTTTCTTTTTTAGTTTTACAAAACTTAAATATTGTTTATTTCTTTTTATAGTTACACATACAGATGTGTGTGTGTGCATATGTGTGTATGTGTGCGTGCGTGCGTGTATGTGTAAAAATTCAGATACAGTACAACCTCGGTTCTCAAACATCTCACATGTCGAACAAATCGGGTTTTTGAACAGAAAATTCACGATGAAAATGTCTCGGTCATTGAACAAAATTTTGGTTCTCAAACAACATTGCCGAACTGATTTAAGCCGAACAGAATAATTTCTGAGTCAACGGCCATGTTGTATACATTCGTATGTTGTGCCGTGCTTTTCTTTTCCAATTTTATTGTACTGTGACGATTTTCTCAACATTGATTCCTATTGGGAAAATAGTTTTGGTTTGCGAACATTTTGGGTTATGAACTGCCTTCAAGAATGAATTAAATTTGTGAACTCAGGTTCCACTGTATAAAAATTTGATCTAAAGAATGCCACACTTGTTAAAAGAGAAAATAATTTACTTTGACAGGAAATTCTTGAGAATACTGCTACCAAATCTTACTAAAACTATTTTGTTCAATTATCTCCTCTCCTAAAAGAAATACTTCTATCCCAAGCCAACATACATGACTATAAAAAAAATTTTTAAATTAAAAGAAAATAGTTAAATTCAAAACTGTCTATTATTTAAAATGTATAATACACAAATTTATTTCTCAAACTAAAATATTATAAATAATAGTTACATTAGAAAAAAAATTCAACACCAATAACAAAATTTACTCACCTTTATATATGAGACATTAGATTACATCACTTAGCATCCTACATAAGTTACCTTGACTTTCAGGTAGCCTGAAGTATATTTATGACTATTCTTAAATTTAAGATTTCAGAAAATCTAACATTTTAATTATGTTTATAAATACTTGTTGCAAAATAAAATCCTTACAGTTTCCTTGATGAAGTCCACCAGAGGATGAAACGCATTGGCTAAGAAAAACTTTCCTTTTGTCTTTATATATATATATATATATATATATATATATATATATATATATATATATATATATGTGTGTGTGTGTAAAAATTTCAGATAGAGTATATCTGTAAAAGGAATATATGAAAAAAGACAAATGAAAATTTATCTTAGCCAATACATTTTGTCCTCTGAGGGACTTTATCGAAGAACATTTGCCTCGATAATGTCCCTCAGAGGACAAAACACTAAGGCTAAGATAAGTTTTCCTTTTGGTTTTTCTTTTATATATATATATATATATATATATATATATATATATATATATATATATGTCATTCACAGACAGTACTGTTTCGCTGTATCACAGCTCCTCAGTGCGACTAGACATCCGAATGCCTCAAGCCAGGATTGAAACACAACTAATTTGGTGTCAGCCAGAGCTATCTTCACTCGGTAGAGTTACACAACTAAATAAGAAAAATAATATTCAGATATTACTGCCTTCCCACATCTTCAACTTTCATGTGGACACCTATATAGTATGTGGCTATTTTATAATCTTCAGGCCATACAATGGACATATACTAAATTTTATATTCTATATATACAAGGTATAAGATACTCAATTCTATATTCTATATCTCATCATTTGTACTGCCTGAAGATTGTAAGACAGCCACATACTATCTTGGTATCCACATGAAACTTGAATTGTGGAAAGGCAATAATATCTAAGTATTATTTTTTTTTATATATCTCACAATGTTTCTCTTTCTTTTTCTTTACATCTCTCCCATATGCTACACTTACCCCACCAATAAAGTCTTTCTTTCTTTTTCTTTCACATCTATATGCATTTCTTCTGTTCTCTGCCTCTTTGTTCCTTCCTTTCTCTCTGTCTCAAAACTCTCACCTTCTCTTTATAACCAAATATTTCCTCCTCTCATTTGGACACATTCCATGATTTTCTCTATTCTCTCTCTCTCTCTCTCTCGGTCATCAACCCTTTCTCCTGACCAACTCAAAACCATGAGTATGACTCATATCACTTGACTCTTCATTATATATATATATATATATATATATATATATATATATATATATATATATATATATGTGTGTGTGTATGTATAAGTGGACAACATCATTTCCTCCTTAACATTCTTTTCATAGTCTTCTTCCTTTCCTCACCATTACTCCACACCCACCATGACTTACTTGTCCCTACGAACTCTATCCACTTTTCCCACAATTCTTGCTGCCTTTTGCAATGGCCAAATTTCAAAATTGGCTTTGTGTGAGAGGTCAAAGTTCAGACTAACAGTACCTCAACAGACCAAGTGTAAAACAAGTGCTTTGACACACATAAAAACACTCTAATCACTATCATATACACTTACCCACAAGCCCCCTTTGCAGCACATGACTTTGTATAAACATGGTTGGTTTGAGGTGAGAGCATTGTGGCTCATCTAACATTGGTTTTTTTCTTTTATTTGTCATTTCAGTATAAACACTGTTTTGAAATGTACTTATTGACTCCTCAGAAAAGGAATTGGCTCTTTATTCTTTTTCAACAACTATTAAAAACATAGCAGAAATTATATTGTTCATGATTTTTATTAGATAATGCTTTAGTGTGTATATATATATATATATATATATATATATATATATATATATATATATTAATATTAATGCAACTATTATTAAAATGTTACTTTCTCCTGTAAAAGGGGTCACAGGTTTGAATCCTGCTGGAGAGTTATGTTTTTCTTTAATAAGATATTTTGAAGATTCAGGTTGGTAGACAAAAATAAATATATATACTGTTTAATAAATAAACAGAGAATCTACCCAAATATGAGATTGGTATCCATTAAAAATAATGTTTAAATAATAATATATGAATATAAGGTTGGTATAGATTTTACTTGCAACACCATCACTTGGCAAGACACCAAAAGTGTTGAAACAAAATGGCTATTTTTGTAGTGATGTTATAACATACATATGTTATCATTTCTAAATATATATATATATATATATATATATATATATATATATATACATTTTACCAGTTTGTGACTGGAAGGAGGATATAAATCCAGGGAGAGCTCAATGTTGACTACAGAGCATTATAATGACAATAAGAAGACAGAGACTTTATTTATCCATTTCATTTATGAAAATTATAAATGAATTGGATAATTAAAGTCTCCATTTTCTTATATATATATATATATATATCCATGCACACACAAGATCAGGTAAATAATTACCACAGGGATATATTAGAGCATCAATATATCAAAAGTATGTTGATTGTTGAGGTTGATTTTGGAAAGGACCAGATTCAATAAATTCTAAGAAAATACATGCCATCACTCCACTTTAGGGGCGTTCCCGCTGATAATCCAAGTTTTATTATCAATATTATTAATTTTGTTGCATTTTTTTTCTCTCGAATTAGCCTATTATATATGTATATATATATATATATATATATATATATATATATATATATATATATATTACAATTATTTTTTTAAAATATGCTTCCATTGTGACTCAGAAATTACTATGTTTCAAAACCAAAACTTAAATCTTAAATTAAGCTGAAAATTTGAATAAACTTTGAAAATGGAACTGAACTTCAAATTTTAAGTTTAATTTAAGTTTTGGTTTTGAAACATAGTAAGTTCTGTGTCACGATGAAAACATATTTTTAAAAAAATAATTATAGTATTATGCTCTCCTGTGTATCGAGCACTGTTTTTTAAAATCAAATGCTAAAAAACTGTGGATTATAAATCTGTTCTTTCTTTTTATTTTTGATATCCATACCTATATATATATATATAGGAGGTATGGTGGAGTAATGGATAGCTGCTTGGATTGAGGAATCAGAGAGCTGAGTTTGAATCCCAGTCGGATCCATTATATTACATGTACACCTATGTGCTAATACCCTTGGAAAACGTATAAATCCTCTCCTCCTATCTCCAGTTATAAGTAAATAGAAGGTCAGACTGGGTTCTATAGCCTTGGGTAGCAACTAGTCTGGAAGAAAGGAACTGAATTGAAAACCGTCCTGGAGAGGATTGGGCTTCAACAGGCTATCTTGCCCAAGAAACACCATTTCTATTCTGGCTGCAGTACATGTGGTGCCCCTAAAACCCTGATGGGTCAAGGAATTCACAATCGTACAATAGTCCTATCATTCAACAAGATATACTGGGTAATGTTTAATTCCATTTGGAATGAGATGGGATTTGTTCTTTGGACATTTATTTATTGTCTCTGTAAATGTTTTAGGTTATTTTATGGAGCCAATGCCCAATTTTCCCCCCTTTCTCAACTGGGCATAGGACCAGCTGTAGTGACTATTAAGCACTAATTTTTTTTTTTTATGCAGGGTGGGATGTTGGCCTGAAGTTAAATGCATGTCCCAACTATTTTTCAGCAAACTATGAAAACTACCAAATTGCAATTTTTTTTGTCAGCTGGTGGATGTGCAGGCAGTGTAATGGATGACTTAGAAATCAGAGAGATGATTTCAAATTACAGTTGAATTCATTACATTCACTTTGTTGTAGAGTAGCCAGCACCCCTTCAGCACTCTAACAGATGGCCTGGCTCATAGCCTTAAATAGTCTACGATTAAAGACTTCAGCAGTTGATTAATAAGTTGATACTAAGCTGATTAATATTTGGACTGATCTTACTTCGTTTGGCTATATAGCATTTGACCCTCCTCTATTCCTTGTAAGTTGTCTTGTTAATTGTTTTGTAACTTATTGTTTTGTGTTTTTTGTATGTGTCCATTAGCACCGGATACTGGTGCTGAATTAATATATTAAGCACTCATTCTTCTCTGTGTATCATTCACTTTGTTGATACAACGCACTTATGCACAAATATGTTTGGGAAATATGAATCGATCTCCTCTCTCAAGTTATGGGTTTAAAATTTTGCAATATCTTAGCCTAAAGAAAAACATGTACTGGGTGTAACAGCAAAATTGTTCAAATCATGTAACAGCATAATTGTCCATTTCGCAAAAGGTTTAATATCTAAAAAAACATTCAACTAATTGAGTTTCTTTTTTCTTGGTTTCCAGATAAGACGTTTAGCCATTTTGACACCATTTTTCGTATGAACCATTTTGAGTTATTTGGCTAGAAAGAGAACAGGTTAAAATCCTTTTGTGCTAGCCCCACTGTTTTTCAAAATGAGCAATGTTGAGAGGAAAAGATCATTCAGGCTTTCAGTAATGGTACCAACATTCATACACTGGAAATTTGAGTTACAAGGAGATAACTGAGACATCTGGGAGAGGCATGGCATGTGGAACTAGAACAATCTACCTCAGTGGATGAAATAAAGAGTTCAGTTCAAAATTCCAATCACCTGAAAAGGGCTGGAGAGTACAACGGCCAAAATGTTATGAATATGGCAATAACAATGAGGACAACAGTCCAAACAATGTAAATAATGTAAATAATTACAATACCTCATCTCAGAAATATAGACAGAAAATCAACTATATACAACCATTTTCTCAGATGAATGATTGAAAATGGCTTTTTTATGAAAATGAATTCTTTACAACTTAAAGGAAATAACCCATCAGACTGGCACTACAGAATCGCAAAGATCTTTACCAAATAACAAAACCACATCATTTGAATACTTCCAACAGCATCGGCAAATAAAATGGATAGTACATGTAACTACAAGGAAAAATTATGATCTAATCAAGATACTGACTTTCCACATTAACTTAAACAAAAGGTTAGGAAGAAAACTCTTATTAGTATGAGATTGAGCGATTGATTTGTTTTTTACAACTTATCAACCTTTTGCAGGTTACTTAAAGCCAGAAAATATTCTTAGATTGTAAGAAATTCTTTTAGCGATAATAATGATTTAATGATACAAATCCTACTAATTCACCCATAACTGGGGGAGAAGAGGTGGATTCATACCTTTCCCAAGGATATTTGCATGTAATTGAATATAAACTCAATTTGAATTGGAACTCAGGTCTCCCACCTCAAATTCTGAGCCATTATTTATTTCACCACCCACACATCCAATCTTACAGCATCTGTATTCTAAAGAGTTCACCCATCTAGGTAATGACTAAGCTTGATGTTGCTTAACTTTGGTTAAGTGTTTCAATATGATATGTCCATAAGCCCTCACCAGTACTAGAAAGAGCAATAACAATTAGTAAACTTGAGAAACCAATTTTGTTGAAAACTCTTTTTAAAAAGAAATATTTTATAAATTTCAGCTGATAGTAAAGCTTAGCATTTGGTCAATGAATGCCAAATATTTACTTTATAAAAAATGGTTAATCTTAGTGTAATAAAGTGTGATTTCCTTCATAACCTATCAGTCCAGCAGCAATCATTTATCTTGTATACTGAGAGCTACACTACCCTTACTGCTTCTGAGACTCTGCGTTAGCTAATTCTCTCATTTCTTTCTTCTAACACTTTTCTCCTTTCTTTATTTGATTTTTTGTTAATGTTTAACATTCTTGCCTGCAAAAAATGGTGTGCCAAAAGGATGGTTGTTCTCCCAGCACTACTATTACTGTATTTCTGCAAAAATTTAAATGCAATGTCAATTGCTATCTACTGTCCTCCTGATTACTCTTTTCTCTTCCCACTCATTATTAATGTTTCTGTTCCACACCCAATAACCCACTTATGTCTTAGTATACACTTTTCACTCCCTCTGCAATGTTTATGAATAATATTATATAAATGTGAACCAAGTACAATGCAATATTTATTATTTAACTTTTATAAAGATTTATTTACCATTTTATAAAGAAATCTTTTTATTGAAAAATTTATTAAAAAATTATCAAAATATGTAAGTCAACTACAATGAAATATTAGTTGCCATTTTATAAATAACTATGAAAACAAGTTTTTTTATAAACATAGACATAAATAAACATAAAGATATTATAGATAAGCATAAAGACATTATAGATATATATAAAAACATAATAGATAATAATAAACATAGACATTGTAAACATGACATAAACATAAAACATAAAGACATAAATATATATAAAAATATATATAAAATATATATATTATATATATATATATATAAACATTATAATAATAAACATAGACATTGTAAACATGACATAAACATAAAACATAAAGACATAAATATATATAAAAATATATATACAATATATATATATATATATATATAAAAACATTATAATAATAAACATAGACATTGTAAACATGACATAAACATAAAACATAAAGTTTTAAATATATATACAATATATATATATATATATATATATATATATATATATATATATATATATATATATATATATATAATATAAAAACATTATAATAATAAACATAGACATTGTAAACATAACATAAAACATAAAGACATAAACATAAAGGCATAGATAAACATGAAGACATTTTATATAATATGTATCATTTCACTGCAACATGTTTGTGAGGTGGATAAAATCAGTATTTTGAAGCTCTTACAAGTGTACATCAATAAATCCACAATCTGATTTGTAGTCATTAGATCAATTTTTCTTTATCCATTTTTTTCCTGTTTTCCTTCTTGCAAAGCAGATCAATAAATTCTAAAAGATTTCTTTTACTTTAGCCATCAAGTTTTGATAATGATGATTTAAAAAAAAAAATAAAGCTCATCTAATACAAGGCTCAAGAACCATTCAAAGTAGAGAGTTACTGAATGAGATGTGTGATTTGAATGTATGAAGAGGTAGCAGGAAGTGAAGATTATGACAATGAGGATACATACCGATTAGATCCTCACTGAGTGCTCAACGTTTGTGACCAATGTAGTATTAATAATAGGATTATGATTATAGCAATAATAATCTCATTAACTTACAGAAAGAAGATATTACTATTGGGCCTTTTCTATAGCAATATCATGTGCATCTGTTTGATATGAGATGTCTTTAAGATGGATAAAATTTCTATTTGAAACTCTTAAATGCTTCAGTGTACTTTTTTTAATTCTTTCATTTCAACTTTCTTTTTTTTTTCTTAACTCCAGTAACAGGTCAAGGTGTCTTGACCTGCTTGCTTGAATTGTTTAAGAATACAAAATATTATTTGTTGCTTACTTACTTCTGTTTGTGTAAGCTCAAAATTTAATATCAGATGATTTTGTCTTCAAATAAAATAAGATTTTGACACTGGAATTATATTGAATCAGTTTCTCGGTATGCTGCAAGGAAAGTTGTTTCGCTGTGTCATTGCTAGACAATTTTTCTTATCAGAATCCATATTACACATTTATAAATCTATCATTCATCTGTGCATTGCATATTGCTGACATATCTGATCTGGTGCTTCAGCTATATATGTCAAGATTCTTTACAAAATCCAAAGAAGGGTCTGTAATATTATCAGTCCTGACCTGGCATATTAAATCTCTTTCCTACTGCCATGACATGGATTCCCTCTTCTTTTTCTAGAAACATTTTCATGACAGTTTTTCTAATGAACTCTCCTCCTTGATACTTTGATTGCATGAATTTAAGTGTACTACTTGATTGGCAAATAGGTCTCATCACTTTACTGTTGAAATAGCTAGATGTAATCTTAAGATGTAACTTACCTGTGGAACTCTCTTCCGGTTTCTTACTTCCATGCCACTTACATTCCTCAAAATCCAAAGGAGAATCAGCAATATTATTGGTCCTTACCTGGCATCTCAGCTTCAGTTACTTTCCCACCGCTGTAATGTAACTTCCCTGTGCCTTTTCTGTAAATACTTTCATGGTAACTGTTCAGATGACCTCTTTACAATGCTGCCTAAACTTTATAAATGTAAGCTGTACTAGATTGGCAGTATTAATAATATACCTCAAGATTCTCAATAAAATTCAAAGAAGAGTCTGCAATGTTATAGGTCCTGACCTGGAATCTCAACTTCAATCACTTTCCCACTGCCATAATGTGGCTTTCCTCTCTCTTTTCCATAAATATTTTCATGGCAGTTGTTCTAATAGTCTCTTCTCCTTGGTACTTCAATTACATGAATTTAAGAGTACTAATAGCCTGGCAACTAGGTTTTATTATTTTACTGTTTAATTAGCTAGATGTAACTGTAAGTTCTATTCTAATAGTTCCTTTCTCATACTTCTCACTTGATTTCTTACTTCCATGCCATTTACAATCCTGAAAAATTTAAATGCAATGTCAATTGCCATCTTCTGTCTTCCTGAAACCTGTTCTTTTATTGTCCTAAAGTATTCTTTTTCGCTCCCAGTAATCCCATATGTGTTTGTGGCATTATTGCCTTGCTTGGGGTGAAATGATTAACTTTTAGCACACTGCATTATTAATATTACTTCTTTCTACTGCATTCTTTTTTCAAGGTCTCCCAGTTGCATTATCCTAACTAATTTCACTCAGTTGTTTTCTATTGCCATAGCTGGATATGACAACACATCTATGAAATTCATATACACTATTGGCAGTGGCAGGATAAACTTTTTGTACAACATATGAAGTCACATACAGAGTGATAAAAGTTAAAAAAAATAACAACAATCTCCTTTTTCATTGCTAACTCTTTTCTCAAAACTTGTGAATGTTGATTCATTCTACATGAATAGTATTTGAAAATGGCTTTTTTATGAAAATGAATTCTTTAGAACTTAAAGGAGACAGCCCATTAGACAGGCACTACAGATTCACAAAGATCTTTACCAAATAACAAAATCACATCATTTGAATACTTCCAACAGCATCGGCAAATAAAATGGATAGCACATGTAACTACAAGGAAAAATAATGATCTAATCAAGATACTGAATTTCCACATTAACTAAAACAAAAGGTTAGGAAGAAAACTCTTATCAGTATGAGATTGAGTAATAGTGTGCTATGAAATATTGTCACAGTGTGTGTGGAAGTATAGGGTGACCCCAAAAAACAGGAATTTTTGAAGTGGGAATTGCCAGACATGAGCAAGTGGCAACAGTGTGAGACAGTGACCTTGAGCAAGTAAACATTTTGCCATTTTAGTAACGAGAATGAAATTCGCAGTATCCCAGCTGAGATGTTGCAGCAGCCAATGAGGAATCTCAACAGCAGATTTCAAGAATGCATTCGTACAGGAGGGCGCCATCTACAGGACATAATTAAAAAAAAATGAAAATTTCATCATTGTTTCTTAAATGGCATGTTTTAAGGTTTCAATTACTATGAATTAAATATTTTTCTTCCATCACTCTTGGTTTTATTGGATTGTTAAAAAGTTCCCGTTTTTTTTGGTCACCCTATAGTAATGATACAGCATTAGTATTTGAATAAATGAATAAGTATTAAACCTTTTTTTTTTTCAAATAATTCTTTTCACTATTCTTCAACAAAACATTGAAGAAATCATGAAAAAAAAACACCAGGGACAGGTTTCACACTAAATAAGCTGCACAAATAGTTGAACAGAAACATTGAAATAAAGTAAGTTCATATTTCTGTGTATATTTTTTTTAATCTATGGTTTTATTTCATAACATTTATATGTATACCCTTTAAAGATTTTGCTAAGTGATATTTTCATTTGCTCCTAGGTGTGCTGTTGCTTAAAAAGGTTGAAAACACTGGGTTAAGATAATGGTTATTGGTGCAGATAATGGAATCACTGAAATGAGTTCAAATTCTGGCCTAGTCACTTGGAAAAGGGATGAGTCTATCTCTTTCCCCCCAGCTATGGGTTAAAGGCAGGGTAGACTGAGCCCTGTAAACATGAGTGACAAACAGTCTGAGAGAAGAGAAACACTGAATGCCAAATTGTGGAGAAGGCAACAGGAAACCATTACATTTTCTTTCCCAAGATAAAAAATATGAGAATTTATAGATAATAAAGAAATGGAATATGTGGAGAGCCATGATTGCCTACATATTGAAGTAACATAGCATTAAAAAGAAACAGAGAAAGAAATATTTTTTTGATCTTTAACCTTATGTGCATTCATTGCAAAGCCCCAAATCATTCTTGCACCACTGTCTGTACTGTCAATATTCAATAATTTTCATCAATAAGCATAAGTACTGATTTTCACGGTAAGCACCCCAACTTAAAAATTTAGACAAATATCTGTCTATATTTCTTAGACGACGTATTGTATTGTAATTATTTACACTATTTACATTGTTTGGACTATTGTCTTCATCTTTGTTGCTATATTTATGATGTTTCAGCCATTGTATGCTCCGGCCTTCTTCAGGTGATTTAAATTTCAAACCAAACACTTTATTTTGACCAGGGTAGATTGTTCTAGTTCCATGTGCCATGCCTTTTCTGGATATTTCAGTTTCAGTTATTTTCCTTTAACTCAACACTCCAAGTTTTTGTTCACCTCTGTTGTGGCCAGGTATTGAATTCACAATACAACATGGGAACCAGTAATATGGAATGCTAGAGAAAAACAATAACAACAGCAAATTGTAATATGAGATCTGGTAAAAAATATAAACTGAGATATTTGGTTTATAAGTCCCCAAAATTCATACACTGATGTCCCTAAGGACACATGCATGGCCCAGTGGATAAAAGCGTTGGTTCAAGTAATTCAGTGACTTGATCCAAAGAGTTGTCTGAAGAAGGCTGGAACAAGGAGGAAGACAACAGTCCAAACAATGATCATCAATATTTTCTCGATTACCATTATGTCATAATTTGTTAAAATTATTAAATTTATATACAGATAAATCAGTAAAATCTCACTTAATGATTAAAAATAATTTACTTTACACAAAATATATTTATTTTTTTCTTCCTTGTGAATGCACTTAATGCAACACTTTTCTATGAATCACATCAATCAAACTGTAAAGATTCTTTAAGATTGAAATTCAGCCTGATAAACAATGTAACAGTTTACAGAAATATTGATTCACCCTCATAGATTACCTTGAAGGCTTGGTTTTAATAATAAAAACATTGCTGGCTTTCCAATGATTTTTTTTACTTTGAAGTTTATTGTAGCATAATGAATTTGCTGTTAATTTCGTTTGCCATGTTGTGTTGATGGTTCTTGTGTTAGCTCCCCCAACTATATTGCCACACCCTTTTTGCTGTTGGAATCTTGGGTTTCTCTGACAAGTCTTGTACAAAATTAAGCTCTCATCTGGGATTTCATTATGTGCTTAATCTGTAGGATTTTCCTTTTTGCTTATGTCATCTTCCGATTTTTTTTGTTTTGTTTTGGCAGTCCTCATTTCTCTGCTTTGGTAAACTCTCCAGAAATTTTAAGCAGTCATCTCATAATCTTTTTATTAATGTACAGAAATCTTTTTCTTTTTTTTTTTTTCCAGGAATCTGCCAACCTTTTCTCTTGTCTTCACCTTCCTGCTACCTCTTGGCTCTTTCTCGTTGCCTGTGATCAAGAGAAACGTCAAATTTAAATACTATTCGCTATTAACCACTACCAGAAACTAAATTAACACTCTTTCAATTCATAACTGAGTCAGTAGAGATTTTCCTGCAATAGGCTACCATTTCTTTCTGCAGTAGACTGGTTGCCAACCAAGGCTATAGGACCCAGTCTGTTTTGCTTGGGAAGTAGAATAGAAGGATTCATCCCTTTCTTTTTGTGCATAAGTGAATGTAACGAACTTGACTGGAATTCAAACTATAACAATAACAACCTGATTTCTTTTATTTTTCTTACCTGTCAAAAATGATCTGTCTATACTTTTGAGATGAGCTATTGTAACTATTTACATGGTTCAGACTGTTGTCCTCATCTTTGTTGTCATATTCGAGACGTTTTGGCCGTTGTATGCTCTGGCCTCCTTCAGGTGATTGCAATTTTGAACCAAACCCTTTGTTTCATCTGTTGAGCTGGCTAGATGTAGCCGTAAATTCTATGCTAACAGTTTTTTTCTCACACTTCCCTCTTGTGGAACTCCTTTCCAACTCACTTTAATCTGCAAAAATTTAAATGCAATGTCAATTGCTATCTCCTGTCCTTCTGATTACTCTTTCCTCTTCCC